>CAHIKZ030005463.1:1230000-1272164 GCA_903632075.3 Acanthosepion pharaonis | reverse complement strand
TACTATTCCATATAATATTTGTATCACTGGTAATGTTCACTATAACAACAAGAAAAAGTATATTTGACAAATAACTGCCGAATCTTATGCCATACGCGATACACGTTTTCGTCAAATACAACATAGAAATTAATGATTAATTTGTCTTGTGTATTGACAAAGTTGACTGAAAAAAAAAAAAAAACATACGAAGGGCTTCACAAAACACCTCAAATTGCTCCGAAAGTAAAACATCAACCTAAAAACCCGAGTCATGTTTATAAATAGACTCGTCCGATCGAGATTTTAAAACTGATGTCGTGCATGGTGCCAAACCAGTTCAGATATATCAAGTTTCTACAACCGCTTTAACAATTCTGATAATATTTAATTATGTAAATAATGGTTAAAATGGCATTGAACGAATATTATGAACTGACACTACAGAATCACAAAAAATAATTGTACCAAATAAAAGAAACCACGTCACTTGAGGAGTAGAAAATCACCAAAAAGAAAAATGGATATAAAATGTAACTTGAAGGGAAAGTAATGACAAAATCAGAATGTTAAGATTCCACTTCACTTCAAATATAATAAGAGGTTAAGAGGAAAACTCGCCCATTGCTGGAATTTAGAAACCGGTTTGTCTAAAATATTTTTTTAGGAAAGATTTATAAATTTCAACCGCATTTATATTCATATTTTGTTTTAATTCACATGTAAATTTATATTCTGCTTCAGAGTTCTACTGTGAAACGCTGACAAACTCCTTGAAAACTGCATCTAACTAGCAGTATATTTACTTTTGGCTGATTTACAATTATTTTAAATGCCATGAATACATACACACGCACACATACTACAAACACGTATATAATCATTAGAATATCTGTATTAGGAAATGTAGAAAATGCTATTTGATGTAATTTACCTATTTAGATAAGAAAAAAAATCAGATTGCTAATTAGAAATATAAGTTATATAGATTTGTCATATGAAATCCAGTCTTTAGTTGATTGATTCGTTTTCTATGGCTTATCTACACTATGCAGGTGATTTAAAGCCAGAAAATATTTTTAGATCGTAAGAATTTAATTTTTGAGGTAAAATTAATCTATAGTTGGTGGGAAAAGACACGGATTCATACGTTTTCCAAAGAGTATTTGCGTGTAAGTGAATATAACGAATTGGACGCAAACTGAAAATCATTTCTCCTATTTGCAATTCCGAGCCATTATCAATTAGACTACCCACACATCTCCATGAAATTACTCACTAGACTTGACGATACTTCGATGATTGTAGGGGAACGGGTATTTCAAAATGATGTGACCGTAGGTCTAGAATCTTTAGAGGTGAAGTATTATATTCAGTTTGAATTGTTCCTCAAAGGGATAACTATGTAAACTCTTACCTGTCTACCATTTAAACCTTATATCAAAAAATGGTTACCTTTAAGCAGTGAGAAGGAGACACACTTTCGACATTGTGCCACATCCAAGCTACGCTTAGAAAAAACATTTGAGCTGTTCCACGGTCCCAAGACTATGATAAAATTATAGGCATCTGTTCCGTGGCCTTGACCAGATATGTCTTGCTAAATCAAGCTTTGTGCCTGATCCCTCATTAGCAGGGTCTGGTTAAAAATTATACTATGGACAGTAACTACCTTTCCCCAATTAAATAACTCCTTGTTTGCATTTGCCCAGTAGGGGATCCTTTTCACCAAGATAAAATTTTGATTTTTAAAAAGCCTGAAAACTGATGCTTTTAAAATATTTCTCTTTATTCTTCCTTAAATTAAAACAATTATATAATATAGCTATAATATTTTACATCAAGCCAGTTCCTCTTGTCCAGTAATTCAAAATTTAACAAGAGAGTCCATCTGGATGAGAATATTTAAATATTTACCTTTTCTATTTCCTAAGTACAAATATTTATTATTCAATGCATAAATTTTAATTAACCATGTTGAGTTTAAATCTGATCATTGCAAAAGTTTTATAGATGATTTTCATTGTTAATATAAAATGACTGCAACTTATTACTGGTGATTATTTTAGTGCCATTTCCGGTGTGTTTGATATTGAAGACGGATCATCGTTCAGACTTTGTTGAATATTAACGTTTTGTCCATAAAAAATACACAAAAGATGGAAGAATGAAAAGTTGTGCTTTTACCAATTGCTCTATAGAATTTTGGAAAGAAATAAGTGTCAAAATGGTGACAAAAATTTCAGAAGGTTTATTTTCAGATTTTGTTCCAGCTCTTTGGACAGTTAAAATAAGTGTTTTAGCTGATTTTATCAGGGTGATTTTAATCCAAAATCAACCACCTCTGAGGACATTCTGATATTGATGAAGATTCTCTGCTTGACATTGTGGAGAATAAATTAAATATTTTAATGGAAGAAACTAAGAGTTTTTAAATCAATATCTCAACTCCCTTTTGTCATTTGAAAATTGAAGATATTTGTATTTGTTTCCAAACTTGACATGTGGATGCTAATTTTTTTTATGGAACAGAACAAAGGATCAATCATTTTTCTAGACAATTTCGTATGAACAGTTTAAATGACAAAAAGTTGAATGTACAATCAATCAAAAACTATCACACATACCTTCTTCTAGGCAAAAAACAGAAAGTTTCTAATGAAAAAATGGCATCAACCAAATTGTAGAATGGTAAAAATAATTTAATAAAAACAATAGAGACTATTTAGCTTGACTAATAAATGTTTTTTAAATGTAAAATTTTGTTTGTAAATTTCTAATTGGGCAGGTAAAATTTTGCAATGATTTTGTTATAAACATTGATAAATGTTAATCATTATAAATAGTTTCATTAAAGAATGATAATCATTGATAGTCGAAAATGGCATTGAAAAGTTGTTTCAAATGTATCTGCTTGAATTTGTAATATTCATGAATATATTTTAAAATTTTATAAAATAATTAAAAATAAACATTAGGGATTGTTAGACTATTTGTCTGAACACTAAACATTAAATTATTACCAAAAAATGCATTCATATTATAAATTGAAACATTATTTCAATTTTTTCTGAAGTTCTTTGCTAGAACTCTTAATATATATCTAAAACATTTCAAAAAGCGAAATAATTTCTGAAGATCAGAATTAATTTTAGATTTATTTTACCTTTAAATTTGTTTATTAGAAAAACTTAACCAATTTCATTCTTTTTTTTACTAGTGCTTAAAATGTATCTTAAAAATTCTTTGTAATTACTGGATGATAAATTTATTATCAATTTAAACATTAAATATCTCAGTTGGAATTTTGTGTCATTTGAAAATTATATTTTAATATGATTATTTTAAAAATTATAATTGATTTTTTTTTTTTTTTTGTCCAAATTATATATAAATTTTAGTTATGTTTGCCGACAATTGAAACTTAAACATTATTGTGAATTTTCAAACATTACCAAATTATAAAAAAAGAGTTTTTGGATAACATTTAGGCTTTTAGATTTAAATATCAACCTTGAAATTGACAGTGTAAATAAGTGAAATAGGCTGTTAAAATAATATGTAACAGAATTTCATTGATTACAAAATTTTTATGCTAATAACATTGTCACATTACTATCATTAGCTAAAAAAAAAGTGTTAGTTTTTTTCCAACTATAAAAATATGAAATGATGTTCCTTTTTTCTCTTTGAATAAACATTCATATTTTATGTGTTTATAAAAGACAATAAAGACAGCACAGTTGAATTTTACCAGGTCTAAGACTGCCTTTTTAGAATATGAAAATTATGCCATTCATATGTTTTGTCAAAAAAAAAAAAAATTTAGCATGCAATGAAGTCATGTATCTAACCAACGTCTTTATCCACCAGCCGTGGTAGTGGATGCATATTTTTCTTCACTGGATCTATATATATATATTTATCCATATGGGTCATGAGAGAGAGACAGAGCCCAGTGACTAGATAGAAATGGTTGTGAGTTTAATACCACGGCCACAGAGTGGTTGGAAAACTTATCGTTGACCATGGAAATAACTGAGCATCTGAAAGAAGCATTTCAGGGAGGAACTAGAACAATCTTACCTTGGCAAGGACAAAATAAAGAGTTTGGTTTGAAGTTCCAATTACCTGAAGACGTCTGGAGCTTACAACAGCCAAAACATTGTAAATATTTGGTTGAAGGAACTGTTCATAACAATCTGATGAATGTAATAATGTATAAATTACAATGCAAAAAACCCTTTAATAATAAACACATTTTTTATTGCCATTTATCTAATTTTATTTGAACAACCTTTGAACCATTGTCTGTAAAAAAAATTGCTTTAAATTTGGATTTATTGATTGAGCTTTGCATTTTTTCCTTTATGCATGTTGTTGCTGTCGGAAACGAGTCATGATTATTGCATCACTATGATCAGGTTAAAAAGGCAAATTCATTAATGAAGTCACTATAACTATGTCTGATTGGGCAGATAAAGTAAGTGATACCAGAAATCTGGTCATTTATCTGAATATCTGATGAGTTTTTTGCCACATCTTTATCCTATTCTATAACTTTGAAATTCTGTACAAACAACTAACATTAAACCTTTCATACTGAAAATGCACAAGCAGGATTATACACATTCTTTTAAACTGGGTTTGCTCATTGATAAAGAATTATAAATCATTGTATTCCCCAGATCAAACCCGATTTTATTAAACACTTTTGTCTTCTTTTTATCTTGACACTTTTTTTTAGACAGTAATTTAAAAATAAAAATTGCTAATATAAATTGGAATAATAAAGATGATTCTGCTCAATAATCAATATTTGACAAATTCTACCTGATTGTTCATTTTAATGAATCTCCACTAAAATATTTATAATTTTCTCATTGTCCATTAATGACAAACTGGATTAAAGTAGGATAATCCGTCCCAACTCCCAACAACAGTTTTTTTGTAAATATCAAATATCCCATGAAAATTGATTGATTTTGGAACCAGGACGTTTCTCTAACAAACAATTTTATCATATATCTGTATAATTGATGATAAGTCTTAGAACTATTGACCAATAGGCTCAAATTCAATCTCTGACATTACTTCAGTAAATTTTTGATCATTTTATTCAGGTATAGTTTCCCTTATAATGTGTGTGTGTGTATATATATATATATATATATATATATATACATTCAAAACACACACACACACACACACACACACACAAAAAGGTTTCCCTGCAAAATTGACATTATTTAAAAAGGCAAACAAAATAATGGTTCATGCTGAATAATAAAAGATTTATTTATCAAAATTCAAACATAATATTCAAAGGGATGTAGATTTTATAACCAATTTCACAAAAGATCTATATGCATACCACCTGTGACATGACACACATCAAGTTGGTAGTTCTGCTCCAGTGTTCAAGGAAAGAGGAAGCATGTCTTGCACAAAATTCTCCAGTGCCTCAGTGATTTTCTATATTATGTTCCTCTATATATAGGAATAGATGGGATATATTAGTGCCCTTTTATATAACCCCATATGAAAAATAATCTAAAAATGTCAAGTCATGTGAACATAGTTTCCATTTCAATTTTCCATCATTACACTGATCATGTCCGAACCATCTGTCTGTTAGATTCACATTGAGATAAGTTTAACAGTCAACTTAAACACTTTTTTTTTTTTTTTTATACAAATTTTCCAAAATTTGAGATCATTTAAATAGATTGGCCAAATTATTA
The DNA here is from genome assembly GCA_903632075.3 of Acanthosepion pharaonis. Taxonomy (NCBI): domain Eukaryota; kingdom Metazoa; phylum Mollusca; class Cephalopoda; order Sepiida; family Sepiidae; genus Acanthosepion; species Acanthosepion pharaonis. The sequence continues at coordinate 1,266,441 of CAHIKZ030005463.1, read as the reverse complement.
GACTACAAAATGAAAATTTTGGGGAAAAAACAACCTCTTGGAAAAATTTTTTTCAAAAATAGAATTTAGAGAATATATTTTCATATGTATGATATTTTCAGAGAGAATATTATCAATATATTGCTCCTTGGATTTATAAGTTGAGAGAAAGAAAGGTATACTTCATGTTAAACAGCTTTTATTTCAACCTATTCGGATGGAAATGGAGAAATTTACTCTGGATTATTCATTAAAAACATCCCTTACCCTTCATTGCATCTTTTCTCTGTCTACCTTACAGACAGGATCATCGACCTTATTATAAGAATGAGGTGGAAAACCCATTTCGCCAGTAATCCCAAAAATGATCATGAACTGAATCCTGAAACATACAACCTGAGATCCCAAAATACTCCACCGTGCAACAAGCTACTTGGACCGTTCGAAGGCGATTTGATTGATCTAATTAAAAGGATTAAGTTCAAGAATTATCACAACTACTTCCAAACCAAAATTGGTAGAGACCTTAACAACATAATGAAATCTAATAAATTATGGATTAAAGCCGACAAATCCAAAAAATTTCTATAAAATTAAACCTGCTGAATATGACAGAATCGTCACTGACAAAATTACCAGCTCTTATAAAAAAGACAAAGGCAATAACACCTTATCATCTATCAATGAAGACATCTGTAAATTTGCTAACAAATGTGGAGTTGCTGACAGAATGGGCAAATTTGGTTTGAAAGATGCATACATTCTCTTCAAGGATCATAAGCCGAACTTTGTCAATAGCTTACAGACCCGTCTAATTAATCCCTCCAAATCTGAGTTGGGATTAATTTCCAAGAGTATCTTAAAGGAAATAACATCTTGTGTCCTGAATAAATATCATGCTAACCTTTGGAAGGACTCGGCGGAGACGATTAAATGGTTCCGAAATATCACTAACAAGAATAAAGCCACTTTCATCCAATTTGACATCTTGGATTTTTACCCTTCTATTTCGGAGGAACTATTAATTAATAGCCTCAATTTCGCCAAAGGATTTACCAAAATAACGGATATTGATCTGGACATTATTTTAGCGTCTAGAAGATCAATACTTACATACAATGACGCTACTTGGGTAAAAAAGAATAATGGTAATTTCGATGTACCTATGGGTGCCTTTGATTCTGCCCAAATTGCAGATCTGGTGGGCATATATATTCTTGTCACCTTGAGTAGAATAGTTGACCTTAACCAAGTCGGAATTTATAGAGATGACGGCTTAATCATTGTCCCAAATAGCAATGGTCCCTTAACTTCCAGCTTACATAAGAAGATTATTAGGGCCTTCAAATACTTAGACCTTAAAATTGAAATATATCTTCCAACCTGAAAATAGTCAACTTTTTAGATATTACACTCAATCTATCGAATAATACCTTTAAACCCTTCCATAAAGTTGATCAAACACCCCTATACATCAACGTCCACTCTAACCACCCTAAACATGTGATAGATCACATCCCCAAAACTGTGAATACGAGAATAAATAAGCTATCTTCTAGCCAGAAAATATTTAATGATAATAAATTTATATACAATCAGGCCTTAAAAAATAGTGGTTTTAGACAAGAATTAAGCTTTAATGGTGAACTTGTAAATCAGAATAAGGGCAAAACTAAGAACAGGAAAAGGAAGGTAATATGGTTCAACCCACCATATTGCAGACTCTCTAACATTGATATAGGAAGTTTCTTTCTGAAATTAATTGATAAACATTTCCACAGTAAGCATCCACTACGTAAAATTTTCAATAGGAAAACTCTAAAAATTAGTTACTCATGCGTTAGAAATATAGAGAAATCATATCTTCCCATAATTGCAGAATACTTAGAAACTACCACGGTAATGGAACTCAATCTAGTAACCCTACCTGCAATTGTAGGAATAAAGACCATTGTCCAATCGGGGGTAAATGCAAATCTGAAAATGTAGTATACGAGGCAACTATCTTTCCCGAGGGAAATATAAACGAGAAAAAAAATACATAGGTATATCCGCCGGTGATTGGAAGCAGCGTCTATACAACCATAGACGCTCATTTAGATATAGATGCCTCAGTAGACAGACTTCCTTATCCAAACACTACTGGGAACTGGTGGATACGGGGATTAAACCCAATTTTGAAATGGAGATTCCTATCTAGAGCCAGAACACCTAATAACTTCCGCGATCGGTGTGATCTATGCATGGCGGAAAAAATCTTCATTATCAAAGATAAAAATAGAGATGAGCTGCTGAATCTTCGAATGAGGTATTCTCTAAATGTAGACATAAGAAAGGTTTCAAACCTTGAACACCGTTGTGTAACATGTTGTCACTTATGTCGGCTCCATCTCGGTCCTATAACATCGGGCATGACATTTTTAATTGTATGACTATTATGTTTATCTCTAAATGTACCTTTGTGCACGTTTATGTGATGCGCTATGTATTTATATATATATATGTTTGTGTATGTGTGTGCATGTATGTATATGTATGTATATGTATGTATGTGTGTATGTATGTGTGTGTATGTAGATATGTATATATATATATATATATATATATATATATATATTTTTTTTTTTTTTTTTTCATACACGCGCAAAATATTTGAATCGTCACTTATTTAGATTTTAACTTTTTATATATATGTACATGTGTGTATATCTCTGTGTGTATTTATATGTATGTATGTATGTGTATGTGTGTATATTTGTATATTTGTATGTATATGTATGTATGTGTATATATATATATGTGTGTATGTATGTGTATATATGTACGTATGGAGATGTTTATGTTATGTATGTATATGTATAGGTGTGTATGTGTACTTATGTGTATACATGTTTATGTGTGTGTGTGTGTGTGTGTGTGTATATACATGTGTAAGGGTGTGTATGTATTTGCATGTGTATATATATATATAAAGGGTGTGTTGTATTTGCATGTGTATATATACATATGTAAGGGTGTGTATGTATTTGCATGTGTATATGTGTGTATGTGTGTGTGTATGTGTATGTATGTGTATATATGTATGTATGTGTGTGTATGTGTATGTGCGTGGATGTATGGGTATATGTGTATATATATATATATATATGTATATGTATATATATATATATATATATATATATATATATATGTATGTGTGTATATGTATATGTATATGTGTGTATGTATGTATGTATGTATGTATGTATGAATGTATACATGGGGCATATGTATGCGTGTATATGTATGTGAAAAGTGTGTGTATATGAATATAGATGAATATGTGTATGTGTGGATATGTGAATATATTTTTAGGTTTTTGTATATATATATATATATATGTGTGTTTGTGTGTGTGTGTATATATATATATATATATATATATATATATATATATATATATATATATATATGTATATATATGTGTATATGTGTATGTGTGTATGTATGTGCATGTACACGTATGTGTGTGTGTGTGTATGCCTAAGTGTATGTACCTACTTGTATATGTTTTTTTTTTTTTTGTGTATTAGTATGTGTTTTTGAACATAGAAATATTTGGTCCTTGCGAAATGAGACAATCGTTATATTCATCTTCATATATTTATATTTGATTTAAATTTCCCAATTAAAGTACAATTTTTATGTAAACACATTTTTATTTTCCTTCGTCCCATCCCTCTCCCCCAACCTTTTTTTTTTTTTTTTTTTTTTTTCCTTCCTATCCGAATTGTCTGTGGTGTGTATATGTCACCAATGAAATGTATCTTTATGTATTAGACATCCGTCGACTTTCTTTCTCTCCTCTTTTTAAATCCACCCCACCCACATCTCCAAAAATTCTCTCTGTCACTCATCCTCATACTTACATTTTCTAAATTCTGTTTTGATTTCCGGAGTTGTTTTTTTCTGTTTTCATTTTGAATTTGTAGGTCTGATGATTTGGATCGTATTTACGATTCCAATGGAATAAATTATGACCATGGAATATTAGTGTTTAAGCCTTTTTATTATATATATATATATATATATATATATATATATATATATATATATATACACACTTAGATTGATGTGAGTTTGTGACCCTGGTTTCACGCTTTTCGATCGTCAGACAAACTGATTAATTTTTTTTTTTTTTCTAATTTTGGATTTATGTAGGTTGCGTGTATTGGTGTTTATATGGAAGTTGGAGGAAAAAATTGTCGTCGTGACGCCACTCATACTTACGCAAACATACATGCACGCTCGTACACCCGTTTAGTTACGCAGATATACATACACACGCGCTCGCCCACCGGAGCTCACAAAAACATATATGAACAGTATGGGGGTTGACATATATGTATATGTGTGTTGTTGTGTACATACGTATGCATTTGATTGTTGAATAGCAATGATAGGATATGTAGCTAATAATTCACTTGAATGTAGCGTTGTCAACATGCAGACGGTTTCTCTATTTTTTCGCTGAATAATATATGGTGGGGTCTGTAAAAACTATGATAGGTAAAAATTGCTATTATTTTTAATTTTTTAAGGTCGTCTGGTTATTATTTTAAAGCCGGTTATTTGCTTGTGTTTGGTGATTGCGCATCTGTAAAGGGTAGGAATTCCAGTTTTATTCCTTATTAGTTTTTATCCGGTAGTATTAACTTTGTTGGAGGTGGGGAGGAGCAATTTACGTTAATGATAATTGAGGACTAATATGTCAATAGTAATTGTGTTGTGGTAGCATTGGTGGTAGTGGTTGTTGATGATAATTTTAGCAGCAAATAGTTGTTGCAAAGTGGTAGAAGTGATTACTATCGGTGGTGGAATGATAATGCAATTATTATGATGGTAGCTTGGACTAGAGATTAATTGTTGGCGTTATATTATCGGATGTTTCTCGTTTAATATTTATGGGGTCACTGGTGGTTAATGTGATGGGTTTTTTTTATCCGTTTGGTATAAATGCTGATAAGGGGTATTTATTTTCATGTCTACATTTTTTTCATATTTTTTGATCTTATGTTTAGTAAATTATTTTGAGGTGTATGAATTATTGCTACTTTTTCCTGTAGGCAAAGTAGAAATGTTTTTGTAATGTTGTTGTAGACAGGTGTTTTTTTTTTCAATATTTCTGTTTTTTAGATGCCATATGTATGTGGATAGTGTAGTGCTGTTCGAGTGTTTTATTGCTGGAGAATGAAAGGTTGTGATTGTTTTTTCTCTTCTTGAATGGACCCTCAGTGGGGCTGATGTAATACATTGTGCTGTTGTTTGCACTTACCTTAACTTTATATATTGTATTCGTTTATTGGCAATTTCCCTGGAGTGGTTCCTTGGTTTGGTTTTTGTACTTATCATTTTTTTTTGTTGTGGCTTTTTATTATTTCTGTTATATTTTTTGTGCAGCTATAACCGATTTTAGCGTTATTTTTGTTGAATATTTTTGCTAATCGGTTAGTTTCAATGAAGTGCTTTTCTGCTAATTTTAGGAATGTTCCAACTAAATATGTTAGCTCTATCACTGATATTGACCCATTTCCAATAAGTACAGCGCATATAATATGTAAATAATTTATTGCACATTTTTATATATATATATATATATATATATATATATATATATATATATATATATATATATATAGAAAATTATTGGAGAAATTGTTTCACAAAGTGGTAGAAGTTTACTTGCGACGTATTTTGTCTTTCAGGACTTCATCGGACAATACATTACAGGTTTCTGGAATATCGATTTACTGCAGACAGTTGTACCCGAATATGAGAGGCCAGTCGTTATATATATATATTTATATATATTATCCATGAAACTAAACAGATTGTTAAAATAGAAATTCGGGAAACTAAGTTTGTTTTCTTTTCGTATAAAATATATTGATTTCCTTTTCTAATAGAAAATTTTTCAAATGCGTAATAACGCACTAACAGATTATTTTCCTAAAAGGAAATTCAATAATTTTCTTATATTTATTTTGTTTAAATTCGCACGGGACAAAACTCATTTCACGCCTTGGTAACGCATGCAAGCAATTTATTAAAATCTCAAGCGTTTATTTCCTTTGCGCTTCAGAGACACAACATTAAGAGAAATGAAAGCCATTAAAATTTCGCCCAATGGCTTTGCTTAATGTTTCGCAAAACCAGAGTTTAAACGAATAAAAACAAAAGTTGACAACGCAGCGTTAACGCATTTATCTTTTTCTCTGAATTAAGCATCACTATTTGCATTAATATTGTTTTTTTTTTTTATCGATAAACCATCAGGTGTTAATTTAGGTGTTTTTTCTTTTCTTTTTTTGTTTATTCGTTATATAAGTTACGATAATTTCATAATTAAATGGGATTCACACCGGCCAAGTGCATTATTATGAACATCAATATAAATCTTTAAAATTACATGATTGGACAAACACCTCGTTTTCCAGATACGCATCAATAATTCATATCATGACAAGGGTGCCAAATTACGGAAGCTTATATTTCTACATATCCTAAAAAATTGGTACAATGTCATGAATTTTTATATAATCTTCGAAGTAATATTTACCCAGAAATATAAAATCTCTTATGAATAATAATAATAATAATAAATGATCTCGTCGTTCTAACATTCATATGTTTTTGGCTTACATATTCAGTGAAAATGGGCCATTGTAAATATCCCGTTCAGTATCAGAGATTTGCTTCTCAGTTATCTCACTTCAATCATTTGTGTAAGTCATCTAGGGACTGACACATTGTACATCTCGCTTCATGATCTGGAGTAGTGTGGGTGTTGCGGGGGTTGAAGAATGAAGCAGTCAAGGTGGATTGAGGATTCTCATGAACACTCACTTGACGATCGTCTGAGCCTGCTATTTTACCCGAGTTATTTCTAACTGGACTCAAACTACAAGTTTATGTTGCTTAAAAAAATGTCACCTTTTTAAATATGTACTTTATATATTGTATGAGAGATTCGTTATGGATAAATTCGACTTCGTGTATTTGTAATCCTTCGTCAATTTGGTAGCGTTCTATTTTCTCACAGAAAAATAATAACGATGGATTTATGACTAGATACTTGAGAACACCATCAATCAGAGACCAATTAAGCAAACCGCGTTACCGACCTGAAGGCATCCCTCAATGCGCCATACATGGAAGTTCTGTTATGTTTTTGTTCTTTTGTTCAAACATATATCACACACATTCGGCTTTGATAGATATAACTCGTAGAAACATAACAGAAGTTAAACTGATATGCGTATATATTTATAAATTAAGATTTCAGGTAATTACGTTACTATGGTTTTCAAATTTTAGGTATCCTCAAACAATACAGGCAAAAACAAACTCTTCTCTTTAAATGTTTATTTACTACTAGCAGTAGAGCCCGGCGTTGCCCGGGGATATAACAGTAAGAGATAGATCAAGTATCCACCATCATAAAGACTGAAAAATAAAATTGACAAAGATTATTGTTTAAGGTTGACGGACAAGCATGTCTTAATTAGTTTTTTTTTTTTTTTTACGAATAGGTCAAACGCAAACTCAAACAAAAACATTGTTTTCAATCGTTATGAGTCTCTACCAATTGAATAGAATAATTTTATAAACAATTGTCTTGTAAATGGAATTTTTAAAGCATTCTGAATGTAAAAATAAAGAAAAAAAGTGCAAGAAAATAAGAAACACTACATGCCAAAAAAAAAAAAAAAAAAAAAAAAGTTTTGTTGAAATCGGTTGAAAAATGTAGGTAGCTTTTCTGTAATTTTTTTAGTTTTACAATTTATGATTTTTACTTATTAAATACAGTAAAAATTGCATATTTTGCTTGTGGTGATTCATAATTAGAATTCTGATTTGAATATATTTTCCACTCGTTGTTTCTAATACAAAAAATATTAACTTTATTTGGGTTTAGTAATTATGATCTAACAAATCTTATTCATTTAGTAGCCTTTCTGTAATAATAATCTTTTACAATTTATGATTTTTACTTATTGAATACAGTAAAAAAATTGGACTCCATGTGTATTTAAGGTAGTTTCCCGTTCCGGTTATTATTTTTAGTTAGGACTTGTGTATGTTTAGATTTCATTATCTTTCCCTAAAGATAAAGAATTTATCCGATGTTTATATTCGTACAATCAGTAGCGATCATTAGATTATTGCTTAAGGTTGACGGACACGCATGTCTTAATTATTATTATTTTTTTTTATTTTTTACGAATTGGTCAAACCCAAACTAAAACAAAAACATTGTTTTAAATCGTTATGAGTCTCCCGATTGAATAGAATTTTATTATAAATAATTGTCTTGTAAATGGAATTTTAAAAACATTCTGAATGTTAAAAATAAAGAAAAAAGTGTGCAAGAGAATAAGAAACACTACCTGCCAAAAAAAAAAAAAAAAGTGAAGTTTTGTTTTATCAGCTGAAAAATATAGGAAACCCGCTCCCATATTTAAAGGAACCCACACACACAAACAACCCGATGTGAGTTGTCCCCCTTCCATTTTCACAATGTCTCTTAATCGTGTTTTCAAATTGATTTTGTGCAAAAACAATTATATTTTTCCCCATTTTTGGCGCTGTTAGAACCACCACAAGGTAATTTTATGTAGTCCTGTGAAGTTTTGCTGAAATCGGTTGAAAAATGTAGGACATCCGATCCAATATATAAACGTTATAGACACACACACGCACACAATCTGCGTTTTATAATAAGTAAGATTATGTATTGAGCTCTTTGAATATAACAGTTTCCTGGTCTAATTTAAGTGACAAATAACTTATATATAAAATGCATCATTGTTTTAGAGTGATGCTCTCTCCATCTACATCGTACTTTTATTTCCCATTGCCTTTTCCTGTTCTGGGTAAGACGATAAACTACATCCAACCGCAAGGTCTCTTATCAGGAGGTTTTAATGAGCGTGGGACCACCTCTTAATTGTTCCCAGGCCCACCCAGCTATGGGCAAATTGTTATCATCCAAGCCTGTTTAAAAATAAGTTTTAATACCAGAAATACTTAGTATTAAAAAAAAAAAGATACCAGCAATAATTTTTGAAGGAAAAATTTATCAGTGATACTTAAAAAAAAAAAAAATACCAGTAATACAAACAGCTATACAATCTTTGAACAAATATTGGAGAATGGAACTCTGAATACAAAAATAGTAAAACGCATAACAAAAGTGTAATAATTGGTTTTAATACCCGAAATACTTTGTAAAAAATCATTGCCAGAAATAATTTTTTGAAGAAAAATAAACTATTACCAGGAATAGATTTTTGAAAAAAATATTACCATCAATCCGTTTTTTAAAATAAAATTACCAGCTAAATATTTTTGAGGAAAAATATATTACCTGAAATAGATTTTTCACAAAACATTACCTGAAATAGATTTTTGACAAAACAAAATATTGCCAACATAGACACCTTTTTTAACCAAACTATCGCTATGAATCTATTTTTTTTAAATGCTGGCATTAAATGACCCACTGATGTTGATATGCCATAAAACAAAACAACCAACCAACCACCCACCCGTTGCTTTTTCCAAGTTTTTGAGTTCAGATTTCATCTAGAATGTTTAACACCCAATCCCCTAAAATTGTCCACCTTGCTATTTAACTCAATTCTTGGAGATAAACTTACATTGGGAAATGATAATTCTAAGTAAGAAATTTAATGCAATTGGTGGAGTTATAACTTTAATTTAAATTTCGTACCTGTAAATATTACACTATACGCACATAATATTATTTACAGTTTTAAATTCCTTCATTGTACTTCACTTAGTCTGGCTACCAACCATTGCGACTGCGGAAAATGTACGCTGTTCAGTGCCGGATTTAACATTGTGCTTATGTTTGCCTTAGCATAGGTCTTCCTTTCTTTCCTGTCTAGGCATGTCGGACCTACCTCCTTCAAGGCCCAAGTAACGGACTTCATAGCTTTACTTACACTGGGCCTAATTTTTCTCAATTCCAGCACTAACGCAGCTATTAATTCTAAATCGATGCAAATCGAAACATCATCATTACGAAAATAAACGCATCAGACAAGGAGTGGCAATGGACTACATTCATCGAATAGTTTTACACTCACCACACACACATATACACACACATATATATATATATATATAATTTTTATAAGATATTAGAACAAAAACCCGTTGAAATCGCTACACAATAGCTTTCATGTTTTGAAATTTTGTGCCTGTTCGGGCGATGACAAGTGATTAAATGATTTTAAGGAAATTTCTGTTCCTGCAATTTACAGTTAATTTAATTCTTTGACTTAGAGATTTTTTGTCAGCAAAGCGGATAAATTCTAGTTTCTCATGTAAGTATAAGAAAGAAGGTTCATTTAAAGATTTACCGTTTCTAGCTTTTTTTAGCATTTCCATTTTACCATAGGAGTTTTGTTAACTTCTTTTAAGTTCCAAAAATATTTAGAAAGCGACGTCATATTTTTGTATGTGTTATTGGTGAAGGATAATATATGATGATAGAACTTAGTTTTAAAAGAATTCTTCGTACTCCCAATATAGAAACTTTAACTATTGGATTTTCTATAGTAGAAATATTGCTTAGGTAAACAAGTGAGTCAGTATGACATCAGTTTTGCAATGGGCATTCGTTAGAATTTCTACAATTACACTTGGTGATATTATTGGCGGTTGTTACTTTGGAATGGCTATTTTTGAATTGGTTTAAAATTTCAAGTTTTTTTTAAATAATTTTCAAGATTATTCCTACTGCTTTAGCTTAAATTTAGCGTATTTCTCTTAAAATATTTACTGAGCGGATTATTTCTGGGGAAGTGTTTATCAATTAAATGGAGAAACTTCTGTCCTTAGTACTAACCATTTGGTTAAATGGGCGTGTGTACCAAATGATTGTCCTGTTTCTAGTTCTATTCCAACGATCGATGTTATGTTTTATATATTTGATGTCAGAACACTTATAGCTACAATTTTTGTAAACTTTACTATGCTTGTAAAAGACATCATCACTGGAAGAGTTATTGCTAATTATCTATTCTATTGAAGATGGTATGTGTTTGATTACGGATGGCGGGTGGTTAGAATTTAGGTGGATGTATATTTGATTAGCATTTATTTTTGTGTTGAGTAGGAAATCATTACTAACTAGGTCTAATGTAACATCAAGGATATGTACTTTTTGTTAACATTGATAGTATAGTTTATATAGAGATGATGGCCTTATGTTACAGTGAAATTCCACAAACATTAAAGCTGACAAAATAAGGAAATTAATACATAGAGTTTAAAAGTTTTAACCTTAAATTTAAGATCAACACTAATTTAAAAATTGTAGAAATACGGTAAATTGGAAAATACTAAAAAAAAGATAGAACCCGTAAATCATAAAATGAATCTTGCTTCTTATGCTTATATGAGAAACTAGAAATTATCCGATTTGCTGACAAAAAATCTATTAAACCAAAGAAGTGAATTAATTGTAAATTGCCGACAGTTTATCTTTTACCTTACAATATAGTGAAAGTTAAAACAATTAGGTAGTACCATTTCTTATGACCATAATTTATAAGTAAATAACGGCCCACCCTCTACGAGTAATTATTTTATTTATTCGGATTAATTATTGCTATGTATTGCCGTCCAGTTATTAATATGTTATATAGATGTTCCACATTTTTAATTTTATCTACAGGTTCCTTTAAGCAGCTTCATGAATCTGAAATTAAAAAAAAAAATTCTGTTGAAATTAACTTTACATCTGATTATTCTCCTACGCCTCCTCAGTGTCATTTGAAAAACTGAACATGTCATATTCGTTTACAATCAAGATATGCTTGCTGGTTGCATGTTTTCCGCATGTCTAAGATCCAGTTTATCATGCGATGAGGAACTAACTCCCCAACTTCTACCCTATGAGCGTAATTTTCTATTGAGCGAAGATCTGACACTTGATTGGCTGATCAAGGCAAATCCACATGTTTATTTTCAATTCTGACCTTGTTTTTCTTCACCCACCAATTCATCTTTCGAAAAAGACGTAACACTTTGCTTTTGAAGTTTTCTTAAGAATTATTTAATCCTCAGTAACTTACCAACGCCTGAAGATTATATATATATATATCTTTTACATGATTTAGCTTTCAGTATTGTACATGGCACAAACTGGAATTATGACAGTGGTAGAGAGCATGCTACCCTTAATTTAACCGATATCTGGTAGATGAAATATGGATTGATGTATTTCTCAAGAGTTCTTATGCGAAGTGAACATCCGGAATTCGAACACTGCTTTAATATTACACTATCAATGATAATAACCATTACGTTATCTGCCCTTCCATCAGATTATGAAGAAAAAAGCTGAATATAAACCTTCATTTCAAATTGTCCACTTTTTAAAATAAGTTTATACAACTCGAAACATACATTTATTCGTAAAGCGATGCGACATCTTGTTCTTCTTGTTCTTGCACTTTATCTTGCTTCTCCTCCTCTTCTATGCGCTGTATGCTTTCAGGACATCGGCGACCAGGAATCATTTAAACGTCCAATCCTTTGAAACTCTTTGAAAGTAAAATTTCCCTTTTAACCATGACTTCAACTCCTTATTCTGTCATCCATTTACCAAATTTTTTTTTTTTTGTTTGGCTATTCGCTGTTACTCTCTTCACTTGCTTTCAGTGTGTATCGTAGTGACAAATTTGCAGACCCTTCTTTCCTCATCATTTTTGTATGAAAATATAAGAATAATATAATTTGATATATTTTCTGATTAGATATTGACATAGTTCTAGTGTTATATGTAAACATTTTAGAAGCTGTGATGGTCGGATATATACTTCTCCGTAAATGATCTTATATCAGTTTATACTTCAAATATTACACATTGAATCTTCGAGTATGTAGTTATTTATAGAAAGCACAGATTTTTCTTTCTTCAGTAGCCACTTCATACAGAAAATGAATTGAAAAAACACAACGAGGGTGTTGAAAAATATGTGCAAACGGAAATGAAAATGTTACTGACTGCCTCAGGTGAAGTGAGAATTTATTAAAAAAACTAAAATAAAATAAAATAAAAAAAAAAAAATTTAAAAAATATAAAAGGTATTTATTTGTATGTCGATTTTTCTTTAAAAAATAAAGTGTTTATGAAATTTGATTAAAAACGGAATATAATATTTCTTCAGAACATATACTTGTATAGGGTATCTAATATAATCTCTAAATCAAAACGTGAAAATAACCTATACAATATGATTCCCTAATTGTCAATAGCATGTATATATTTGTTTATTTATTCAACATGCAAATTCACTGGATTAGTTGCTAGTGCTATTCTGGCTTAATACATGTAGTGGCTATATATATATATATATATATATATATATATATATATATATATATATATATATATATATATATTTAGTGTGTGTTTGAGAGAGAGAGATAGACAAAGAGACAAATCTGTGTTTCGCCCAACGTCACTTGTTTTAGGTTATTCAGCTAAGTGCAATACAAAACTGTTTAAGAAAATGTTTGTATCTCTGACGAAAACAGGCGGTAAAAATTAAATTGCCTTAGCTAATACGGTGACAAAAAACATAAATGCGTGTTGATATTTCACATACATACACACACGTGTATGTGTGTGTTTGCGTAAGTATGAATGGCGTTCCGACGACAATTTTTCCTCCCACTACCATAAAAACACCGATATATGGAAGCATATATAAATCAAAACTTTAAAAATTAATCAGTTTGCCTGATAATCACAAATAGCATAAAATCCACGATCAGAAATTCACATCAATCCTACTAAATATGTTAATCCACTTTATATATATATATATATTGAGCGCTTTATATATATATATATATATATATGCATATTTTATATATAATATATATATAAATATATATATTTATATATATATATATATATATACATTTATATATATATATATATCCACACACACATAATATATATATATATATATATGCATACATTTTATACATTTTATATATATATATATATATATATATATATATATATATATTTATATATATATATATATATATATATATATATATATATATATATATATATTTTATATATATATATATTTATATATATATATATATATATATATATATATTTATATATATATATATATATATATATATGCATACATTTTATATATATATATATATATATATATGCATGCATACATTTATATATATATATATATATATATATATATATATATATATATATATATATATATATATATACATTTATTATATATATATATATATATATGCATATTTTTATATTTATATATATATATATATATATATATAATTTATATATATATATATATATATATATACATTATATATATATATATATATATATATATATATATATATATATTTATATATATATATATATATATATATATATATATATATATATATATATATATATATATATATATATATATATATATATTTTATATATATATATATATATATATATATGCATACATTTATATATATATATATATATATATATATATATATATATATATATATATATATATTTATATATATATATATATATATATATATATATATATATATATATATATATTTATATATATATATATATATATATGTGTGTGTGTGTGCATTTTTACATACATATATGCATGTTTGTAAATATTGGGAAATTATTTAACCTTTAATATCAGCTGCAGTATGGACAAAACTTTTAAAAATCTATTTCAATCTAAGTATTATCTATCGCGGCACAACGAATTATTATGGTTGTTTATTTAGTTCTAGAAAAATGTTTTATAAAATAGATTTTATTAATTACGACTAGATATATACGAACACGATATGTCAATGTTTCACCAGTTCTTCACAAATTATGACAGAAATTTGGGATAGAATATAATGAACACATAGAAAAAAATGCAATACCTACAATCTAATTAAAAATATACAAGGCAAAATGAAAAATAAACCCTACGCTTTAGATCAATCACTTTCTATCGATATTGTACGAAATAAATTGAATTAAAACCGTTTAACTCATAACACTCCCCCCCATGGGCGAAACAATATAAGTATTTTTATTCAAATTGTCACATATTTATATCCGTAAGATCAACATTCAAACTGAAATCATATGATGAATAAAAACTTAAGTTTAAGGTATTTTAATATATGCTGTATTTACGGGTAGAATTGCTCAATATCACTCATAGAGCGTATGTAAAAATATAACTGGGCTTTTAGGCAAACAGGTTCAGGCCAAGTAGATTGCGTTCAAGCATGAAACAAACTGTCAGCGTTCGGTTTTGATCGCTATATATATATATATATATATATATATATATATATTGTGTGTGTAAGTGTGCGTTCTGAGATTTTAAAAATTAGTACTGATTAATCCGACAGTATCCATGTCCTAAAAACACACATTCACTCGCTTGTCTAGCCATAGACTCAAAATATCCTGGAAAAAAAAACGAAACAGTAAATTATGACAATATTTTTAAGCATTCGATGCCCAGTAAATAACACGTATTTTTCTGAATTAACTGCTTTACAGTAAAAATGGATAACTTTTTTTTTTTTTTACAGGGACTGAACATCAAATACGCAATTCACAATAAAAAATAATTTCGTTGCAGACAACGACAGTCTCAAATTTCTTGAAAAATGTAGATCTCTCTCACATATACATTTGGCTTCTGGAGTAATTGATGTAGATATTTCTGATTTATGTCTATGTTAGTTTATATGTCACTGTCTGCGTGTAGCCGGTTTTATGTATGACAGAAAAGATATTTCATGAGCAATATCTCTTTTGATGAGATTAAAGGTCACGTCCAGAATCAAAGTTACTATCAATGGTTTTAGATTGTAATCCAATCACTTCATCTTCTTCTGGGTTGTTTATGAGATGTGCGTTTTCTCTTTTTAGTGTCACTAAATCTGTATCACTCATCAAATACTTTCTAAGTAAGCTTGCATTGCCATTTATAGGTTTTCCATACAAATCTCCCCCGAGCTGCCAGCCGAACGTCTCATCTTACCACCAGAACTTGTATGAATGACAGTATGTCACAAATGTGCCGGAAACTTTAGCGTCAAGAGACTTGACATATTTTAATAACTGGTCAAATAGCTCTTATTATATTTTCCTTGTGTTTTAAAAAAAGAATGCTGTCATTTATTTAACGCATATCACATCTATGTCTTAGTTTTCCTCATTTTTATTTTCTAATTAATCATTTATTATTTAATCGCTTTTTCTTTTATTTCATCATCTTTTGCCTTTTTTTTTTGTATCACTTTTTGTTGAGAATTCTAGTAATATATATTGTAAATATATGAAGATAGCTCTGTGTTCAAAGTCGATTATCTGATTGTCTAGTTACAAATCCATATTTTCGATATCCACACCGGCAATATTATCATCTGTATATTCTATAATCTTTCAAGAACATTGACTGCTAAAAATATATTTTACTATTTAGATACGTTTCTACTTATTCGCTATATTATACAGCTATACAATGAATAACTGACAGAAATTGAAAACGGCTGTGAATGTGAAAACAGCAGAACATCACTTTTTTCAATTAAGTTTGTTTTTTCGTTAATATCTGTTATCGGTTTGTCATACGTTGGTTTATGTAATTAAAAATACTTGCATATTTACCAACTGTTTCTCTTACATACATGATTAGCCATTTATTTTTTAAAGAACTTTGCATCTCTTGAGCTTAAACTTTAAAATTCCATTGTTTCAGGAATCTTTAAGAATTGATTGATTTTTTTATGGCTTATTAACTATTTGCGGGTTATTTAAATCCAGAAAATATTTTTTTGGATTGTTAGAATATTTGGAGATAATAATGATTACTGATACAAGTTTTACATAGCTTGGGCAGAAGTGTTGGATTCATATCTTTCCAAAGGTTATTTTCGCGTAAGTGAATAAAACGATCATGGCTGGAAATGGGACTACGCTCTCCGATTTGAAATTTCGAGTCATTATCCACTACATCACCCGCACATCCAAGATTATGACACCTGGTATTCTCAAGTAGTGACCCATTTAAGTACAGAGCAGGGTCGATGTTGGTTACATTCGGTGTTCTAACGAAGTATTATTCAACAGAAACATGACCTAGTGAATCAATGCGTTGTTTAAAGTATGAATTCAAGCGTCCTACGGAGCTAGCATCCCGCTTTCACCCTTTCACTGTTGAAACTTAAATGTAGCTGTCTCTTCTACTCCAATAGCTTCATATCTTGCACCTCTCGCCTGTAGAACTCACTTCCCTTTTCCTGATTCCCCGATAGCTATAATCGACAACTATTCAAACATAATGTCAATCGACATCTCCAGTTGCCTTGAACTATCCACTATCCTTCCCCTCATCCTTTCCTCTATCACTCCTATCTGCTCTCGCTCCAAATCCTCTGTAACCCCTTGCGTGCTAGTGGCTTCCCGCCTTGCTTGGGGTGAAAGACGTAAAAAAAAAAAAAAAAAAAAAAAAAAAGAAAAAGAAATTATGTTTCATGGCATTCGTTAGTTCGATCCATGTCTCTGATTGTGCAGAAGAAAAATAAATATGTTGGTTCAGCTGAATAAATGGATAAGAGCCACAAAGGCATGCGTACTAGAGAGAGTTAATTGATACGATGTATTTCCTACAGAGAACGGATTCGTTCCAAAATTCCGAAACGATTATTATGCATATCAGCCACTGGAAAAATCTGGAACTCAGCCTTTTCAGAATAACAACGAAGATGAGAGGCTTCGGATATTAATCTACAAAATTGTCAGTGTCACGATTCCAAACGTCTGATCCGATTATTAGGGAATGTAATGAGAATAATTATTCCTGTAAAAATTTCCAAGATTATAATATAAAATTGCGGCAAATATATGCAGGAATATGTCAAAGAACAATGCGAGTAGGTGAAAATACTTCTGACGTAAAACCCAAATACGGAGAGGTTTCTTTCTTTGAAAAGAATTTGTGAGCACTCTCACTGTATCTGAGCTTGAACATCGGACAATAGAGCCTTGCAAACTATATCTTCTATGGGATGTTTCTCTTCAAGTTTTTGCCAATCACATCTTTCCACAATTTCCTGTCATTTATAGCTCTTACTATCGTTTGTCTCTCTAATATATCACCTAATCTCTGTTTTTACAACACTTTATCAAGATCATTTGGGAAGTTATAAGCGCGTTCCTCTGTCTCTTTTACCTGCAATGTGTCTTGTGAGTATCCCAATATCTAAGTTCTCTTTCCTCATATGTCCTAGAAATTTCAACTCCTCTCTTTGATGCTACATATAAGTGTTTATTTTTTGTTTCGATTTTCTGTGAAACTTCGTCGTTGCTCACGTTTTAGGTCCATGGTATTTTCAGAAGCCTTCTGTAGAAAAGAGATTTCTTTTCTTTTTAAAGTCTTCTTCATCTGTGAGGAGATTGTCCAGCACATACCGTCAAATAGGAGGCGTGGTATCACAAAGAGTTCAGTAATATTTTCTTTCTAATGGAATTTTCATGTTTCTCAATACTTTTCTTAGCTTTTGGAATGCATATATTTCCGTTCTTATACGCTTTCGGATTTCCACCTCGCACCATCTACTCTCTTTTTAAGCGCTTCACATATATTTACAATTTTTGTACTTGCATGATTTTGGTGTCTTGAGGACTTGACATTTTTTGTGTATATTACACGCGTATATATGGGGCTATGTAATACTTAAATTTAAACATTTGAAAAAAAAAAACTTATTTTAATATCTTATTTTCACTGACTAACTGAAAATATCAATAGCGCCTAGCATATATAAATTCACAAATCTACTTCGTAAAAACATTGCGGCAAATACATACTATTTTAGAATTTCTCATTGAAAAATTCTCTAAATTCGGGGATAGAATCTTGTACAGTGTAAGAACCAGTAAAATAATCATATTTATTTTTTCACTTGCTTAACTTTAAAAAAATCATTGTTGATAACTATTCCACGTTTAGATTTGATATTTTCAGGAAACCCAAAACTTAGGAAAAACTATAAATATATTCAATTTATTTTTTTAAAACTATTTTAAACTTTTTTTCATTTTTTTTATCCTATCAACGCAATCCCAAAGCGTAACGTGAGGATACTGCAAAACCTACTTTCCAAAATCCGACCAAATTTTTTTCCGAAGAGAATCCCACATGGATTGTGCCATTTTTTTTCTTTCAGCACATCTTCCTATTAAGTACAAAGAACCTGAAATAAATAAAGTCCTTTAATACTCGAAATTGTGTCGTTTATCCTGAGGCATGTTGCTTAACGTATTATCGCAATTAGTGAAAAGTTTACCAAAGTCATTCGCTATAGTTTCTATTATCTTATTCTATATCTAAGATAATTTCCATTCTAGTCGAAGCATATAAGTTTTATTTTCCCCATGGAGAAGTGTTAAAATGCTGCCATTTAGGAATTACAAAGAAAAAGAAATTAAATTTAGATGAAATAAAATCTAGCAGAAATTGATAATTGACGATGTTTCATTCAAGGAACTTCAACTAATAGAATATGCATGTGTCTGTATATCATCTTAATCTATTTTCATATAGTGACGTACTGCTCTTTATGTTGTCTTTTCGCGTACAAGACAGAACACTGTGTATATCTCTTCTTGAAATCAAAAGAAATGCATTTATATCATTACAGGTAACGTTTCCGGTGAACTGAGACTTCATCAATCGGTGCCATTTTGTCATTCAACCAGCCCACATACCTTTTCCCTTAAGACTGATATAGACAAGCAGAGTCAATTTATGCAGGTAAGTCAAAGATTGACAGTTATAATAACATCTGATACATTCGATTTGCCTTACATTTAATACTGAATGAATTAATATGTAAGAAAAAATTAAGAAAATAGTCATATGTATGAAATAAGCATCATGGATTCAAATCAACGAACATTAAAGGATTGCAAAACAGAATCAGTCTTAAGATCAATTACGCTGTGATAACTTTATGATGATAGTTTCAAACATTAACATATCTTTCGAAATTTGCGCATACATTCATCCTTTCTTTCTCTCTCACACACGTGTATGTGTAATCCAGTTATAAAATTCGAACAAAATGCAATCGATTTAAGTTACGTCACTTGAAACTCGTCTTTTTTGTATAAAACTAGCTCTCACCGACACATTTTCGTGCATTTTGTGGGCGGTGATTTGTATTTCCACATTCACATATATTAACCAATCAGCAACGTCATATAAAACGCTCTGTAGTCTTTGAATTTTCGAACCACAATATCTATCGTCTTCTACGAAAATTTTAATGCTCACTTCAGGAAATGCTCAACAATAATTTTCCTCTATTGTCTATTTTAAGATTGTGAGAATTTTAACGGATAAATTCTAAGTTTAGTAAAATCTAAAGTTTATTCTTTTCGGGGCCGATTTTACAGTTATGAAAGCGCTCGTATTAGTTCGCAAAAGTTGATTTTTTTCAGTTAACCATTGTATTTTAGGACTAATTTTTTGCTGCTCGAACTCGGTGAAAACTGGAAATACAGAATGACAAGACATACATCAATGCCGATAGAGATGAAGAGATTTCCTCCTTTCGCAAGAATTATAGGATGTCTTTTGTAAATAGCAAATTATAGTAAAAATGAATCTCATATATATATATATATATATATATATATATATATGACACCTGGATCACCAAAGTCACTGGCAATTATATTTCTGTACGCGTCAGTGATACTGATATAGGCGTGTAAGCCAATATTTTTTTTTATATTTTGCAACGAAGAACACTGGATAACTTAAATGGATTATTACTTAATACTTTTCCCAATTATATATTTTTTATGGTTTTAATAATTTCACTCCTAGCAAGGCGATAAAGCCACTTACACACAAGTGGCAAAGAGCATTACAGGTTATTAAACAGCAGCAGTTAAGACAACAGATGATGATTGACATTGCATTTAATTATTTTTATTATCAGTGCAAGAGAGGTAAAGTTTATTATAGAAATTTCACCTGTAAAATAACTAGCTGTCAATCTATTACTGCGCTTAAATCGTATAGTCGAAGTATAGTGTAACTCGGATATAAGAGAGTTGTCGGGACCGGAGAAGAAGTCTCTTATATCCGGGTTTGGTCTATTTTATATACATTAACACAGGCTCTAATTTGGGACCAGATAAAATCTCTTATATCCGGGTTTCTCTTATATCCAAGTTACACGGTACTAAAGCGGAAAACGCGGAACCATAAAAAAAATATTCCTTATACTCATAGTCCGATATAATTAGAGAATATTTGGGTACATAAGGACGATAAATGATGTTTACTGAATATCCAAATTTACAGGTAAAAGAATAAGAGTAATATTATTATTTAATATATATTAAAATATATTATTAATACATTAATATTTGTTATTACTCTATGTCTTCACTAGATCCATGGTAGTTGTACTGCCTTGCTTGGGCTGATACCGATTAAAAAACAAGTCAAAATTATCATATATTGCTTGCCCTTTACTTTTTGCAAAACCGTGACAATCACTGAGGTCGTGAGCGGTCGAGAACAATATTCTCCTATAGAATTTTGGAATCCCGTAAAAAAATTGTAGAAAAATTCAGTAAAGTAACATTACTAAACATCTCAGTTCTATGAAAATATAAGCTCCGGATTCAAATTGCCATATAAGCATTTATTAACCAATCAGCGACGTTATCTCAAACGCTATTACAACTTTGGAAAAAGCCTTCAATTTTCAGACATCACATGTCTGCTACCAAATTTGAAATATCACTCCAGAAAATTAACACTGTTTTCTCTCAGGAAAACAGATACTAATAAGGAAAAATATTTATTGACCAATAAACTTCTGAATTTAGTAAATGTTACTTGTAGCTCCCTTGATCCATTTATTTTCTATATATATTCGTTGCGTAAATTCACAAAATCAGTTTGCAGTTTTTCGGTAAAACTTTCACTTGAGTGGTTTTGCGCTATCTGATTAGTCATACCTTTCATCTAATTACTCAAAGATTTATTTATTTATTGAGTAATTGCTTGCAATAGCCTCGCGACTTTAAAGGGAATTAAACAATAAGAACGGGTTTATAGTAATAGCCTAGTTCGCATTTGCTCACTGCTGGAAAGTTACACGCATTCATAATACACAGTTAATATGTAACTCATTAAGTAGGCATATTCTGCTTTTCTTGTAATAATGCAATTATTTCTGGTGCGTTATAAAAACAAAAACAAGATATTTTGTGGATTTTTTTGTGAGGATCTTTGTAATTTGTTTCTTTCAACTTAATTAAAAATACTCAATAAAATGTATTTAAATTTGTGAAGCTGTGTTTTAAGATTATTTCTTTCTTCACTTTTCATAGGCTTTTTACTCTACTGACGGTCTATAATTAGATCTTCAACAAATCTCATTTCTAAAGGCTCCAATATTTTCAGCATCAATAAGATTAGATGAACTTGCTGCTCGTCGGCCAAAGTAATTTTTTTCGTAAAACATGAAGTTTTTTCTTCCCATACGCAGAACAGAACGTGGTATATGGGATTTATTTCTTCGCCAATCCCGCTTTAAAAGGTGAAAATAAACCACCATAAAGTAAATTAAATATTCATAATTGTTTACATCGAGTTTCGTAAACACCACTAACTTCGACAACTGCAGGAAAATCTGTAAAAGATTTCTGAAAGTTTATATTATGCATGAAATAACTTAAAAAATGTTAGGTTATTTAATATTTTAATATAAATATTACACTGAATCGCTTTTGAAGATGTGAAAATGTGAGCGATCAAATTTTGCCTGTTATGAATCTCTGAATACCTGGGACAAGCAGTTATTATTTACATTAGGATAAATATATTCATTTTTGTTAAGTATGGCGAAGAGATTAGAATTCCAATTTAGTTTTCTGATATAGGTTACCATTTATAAATGTGATATTATTATTACGAATTATTATTTATCGGTAATAATTCAATATGAAATCTGATATTGATTATAGTTAAAAAAAACAATTGGTATTAAAGTCTTCTATTCGTAACTAAATGCCCACCGTTCGTTCCAAAGATGACATTGTTTTCATTGATAGGTTACTATTCCCTGCGGTTTAAACTGAAGCAATAGTCAATATGTCAATATATATTTTAATCCATATTATTATTTTTTATCGAGACGGGTTTGCATCTTGGCGATATCAAGTAAATGAAAGAATAATTTTCCAGTTCTTTATCTATTGTCTTGTTCTTTTTTTATTCATTAATATAAACTATTTTCGCTTTGTATTTATTTAACATTTATGAATGATTTCTTTTCAGCAGTCATTATGAAAAAGAGCGTATTTAATTCAGCGTATGACTCGACTTGATAATAACCACTATTTTTGACTCAAACAAATTATACACCTGATCATTTCTATAAAATCAGAATTATTTGCTGTATCATTATCTTCCAACTCCACCTCATCATCATCAGTTTTGAAACACATTGTCATACCTTTTTCAATATCGACCGTAATTTTCCAATATTCGCTTAGGTCTTAACAGGAAAGCTCAACACATCATACATACTTTTCCTAGTATATTTACTATCCAAAGTCAAGAAAAAATAACTCTTTGTCCATCTTGTATCCTTTCTTATTCCTACATGCTCTAAATCATATCCATTATTCTAGACTTGATAATTTTTATGCTATATCATATCTTGCTTTGTTCTCCTTCCAATGATTTAATCATAACATCACATTTTTCATTGATGCACTTCTAGATTTGTGTTCGTTTGATTTTAATAACTTTCCGCTTTTCGAAATTGGACGTCATAGGTTTTTTTAATAGATGAATTTTTCATTTTACGCTTGAGTATATTATAAAATACTTTTCAATTCAGTTTCTTCTTTCAATAAAAACATTTTAACTAATCATTTAGGCATATTTATTTCAAGCGTTTCTCAAATTATAACAACTCTTCTAAACAATTACCTGTCTCTTCCTCTTTTCAGCCTCAAAACTTTTGGAACGTTACAATTAAACTGAAATTCATCTGCATGTTAGAACTACAGTCACACTTATTTATACCGATGGCATTTATTTGTAACTTACGAGATTTTATTAATGAAATCTCGCCAGAAAATCATAGGTGATTAAAATATTTTCGATTGTTTAGTTCAATGATTTGCACTTCAGTCATCTAGAAAATAATTTCAATGCATGTTTTAAATAATTTAAAGAAAATGTAAGTTTCAAATAGAGTGTGTTTGCATATATGAATGTGAGAGAAAAATAAAGAATCTAGTAGCGATAGATTAATAGGGTAAAAATATTAAAAGTGAATTCAAGAACTAAGCATTTAAAAGAGTATATGCAGATGAAAAGAACAGACTGAAAAAATGAAATGCAAGTTATATATATATATATATATATATATATAATAGTTTCAGCCAAAGCAAGCTTACAATGCTACTAGGACGGAGGGGCTTACAGTGAGTAAAGAACATAAATCTTTAGTGACGAGGAAGTGTTAGAAAGGACAATAAAGAAACATGACTTGGAAAAACAGAGTTGTTGCATTTAAAGTTTTAACGATTCTAGGTGACAGTGAAAAAAAAATGATTTTCAGAGGCGAGAAAAGGAACTATTAAAATAGAACTGATGGTTGTATCGATCTAGTTCAACAGTAAATAGGTGACAGTCTAATAGCACACTGTGTGTGTGCGTATTATTATATATATATATATATATATATATATATATATATATATATTTATTAAAAAAAGTTTACTTACAGTAAATTAATTTATAAGTATTTGATTGTTACCTGAAGCCCAATGTCAACATCCAATCGCGTCAAGTTTTCATGCTTAAACGCAATCTTCAGGCGATGCCAGTTTTATTTTTGCTCTATTTCGATGCATCATGGGTAGAAGGCTTATTGTATTATGCTAACGGTTATTGGCTGTGAGGTAACGGCTATGTATAAAACTAATCTAGTGTCTAATGAATAGAAATAACTGTGGATCCGAACGTTGTTATTTGTAGCTATTTTATTATATATATATATATATATATATATATATATATATATATATATATATATATATATATATACACACAAGAACAGTTAGATATATAATCCAGTTTTCTTATTGATGTATTTATTTTTTACAATATAGTGGTCAATGTAAATTTACAGAGCATTAATATTAAAAAAAATAAGTTATTCCAAAATTCGCTTGAGGATGAAATGGAACAAATGTTTTTAATTAAAAAATTAAATTTGAAGCTTTCAGCTTCCATGTTTTAAACATGGTTATTAATGCATAGCAAAACCATTTTAAATCAGTTAATTTATAATATATATATATATATATATATATATATATATGTTTGTGTATGTGTGTGTAGTGAATTATAGAAAGAACATGTACAGAGATAGGTTTTTTAAAACATTTTAATAAAGAACAAAGCATTGTGCTCAATACTTCTTTGTATTCGAGTGAATCAATATTCCACTTAACGTAATCCATCAATTCTCAGAATCGGGTCTCTTGCTGGGAATAACGCAATTTTTAATGCTTTTTTTACTCAGTAATACACTTTGTGAGACAGTTGACCAAGAATCGTTTCATTTGCTTTTACTTATTCATAAAGACTCGACAGAAAACAAAACGATTTCATTGTGTTACTATATAGATAAAAATAAATCTATTTTGTCATTTTTATAGAAAAATCATGTTACGTGTGTCCTCATTAAAATATTTTGACTATAGACACATCGATTTAAAAAAAAAGAAAATAACTGCAAAAGGAAGACATTTCTATAATCTTTTGTCTCTCTGTATTCCCTCAACAAATATAATGTGTGACTTATTCAATTTGTTCTCAATTTTAATCATTCTTCCCCGCCCACACAGACTGGCATATATATAGTTTTAAGATATACTATATTCATGATTTAAAGTACTAAATATCAGATATAAGCCATGTGTAAATTTAAAAGTGGTCATTGAAGACAACACTCAGCGGCGACAGCATGAAAACTGTTATCACTGGATGACCTCTGTGACCATTTATGATCATATATATATATATATATATATATATATATATATATATACGTAATTGAATATATTTCGTTCACATTCCTCCCCAGGTGATTGAACAGGAGTAGACGTTTTTCCGTACTTTTTGTCTACGGTTGCGTATCCGCTTCTTTCTAAAGTCTTATCTCCTTTCATTTCCACTAGCACCTTGCGTATTTCTGATATTAACGCCTTGCTGGTGCGAATAAATATATACACACATATATTTTTTTTAATTTCACCTGAAAATTATCCAAATTTTAATAAAGACAATCTATACACAGTATGAAAGATATATATGGATAACGAAAATTTCTTCATTAATATTAGATTTCATTCATATTATTTCAACAAGATGGAGCCACCTGTATTCGCTTGGTTCTCATATACAGTAAACTTATATTATTCTAGAAAATAATACAACGACCTACGTAATCCATCTCTCGTACATAGACGTAAGATAACAAAAGAAACTTGTATTCAAGGTGTGGTTATTTCGAATTTTAGATGCATAATATCAGTGCCCAATATAAAAATGGATAGGAATGGAAACCTGTGTCATGCACGCATTTTACTAAACACTGTAAGCGATAATAATCACAAGTAAAAAGTGTCGGTCTATTCTGATAAATAAAATTTGTTTGTCTCCTGTTTCGAAATAGTTGTTAACCTGTTCAGTGTATTATACTATCTAGAAATAAAGGTTAGTTGGTTGATTTTGTGCATCAGTATATTAAACTCTATGGGGTATTTAATGCCGAAATCTAAATATTTTGAACGAATTCTATGCGTTCAACTACAGATAGAATATATTCTTAAGGTTTTTACTATATGAATTGTTCGTCAATTTACTATAAATGCGTACTGTTGGCTATTTTTCTATAAATAGGCATTTTTATACTTTGTGTTTAGTTTTTATTTGGGTGCTCAATATTTACCCATAACTAAAAACCTAACGTGTTTACTGCTTCGGGTCAGTATGGATCTGGGAACACCAAAATTTAAGAGGATGAAATAACGGGTGACATGATTAAGCTCACAAATTTTTTCAAAAAATTATTCTTCAATCTTGTTTTCAGATGTCCACCTAATATGAAACCTGTTCCCCGCATTAGAAAACCCAGATGACTTATTTTCCATTAGAAAACGTCAGCTGAATTTTCGATTTGTTGTTAATGCATACGATTATTTTTAAAAATGTCCTAATGGGAAATTAATCACTTTTAGATATTTTGAAGGGATATTTTAATCCATGTTTCAAAATAATGGTTGACATATTCAGTTTATTATACTATCTAAAAATAACGGATTTTACGATTAAATTGACAATGAAATATGCCACTAATGTAGTCCCCCTATTATTCAATGGGGTAATATTTTTGCTAAACAATCTGTTGAAAATAATTGCATCAAGGAAAAATAAATTATCTAAAAGAATTTTCCTACATCTTGACTCTTGTCAAACTTTATTGTACTATTATTACATTTGTGTTTTAATTAATTTTAAAATTCTTTGGAATAATTGAACGTTTTCAGTGAAATCAAGATTACTTGAAATAACACAACGCCTATATATATATATATATATATATATATATATATATATATATATATATATATATATATATATGATTATTGTAGTGTATATGATAAAAGATTAGATTGTGTCATGATTTTGAAATTCTGCTTCTACTTTTAAGAAAATGCTGACAAGTATAAGGACAGAAAATTCAATACATTTTTGCGTATCCGAAACAACCTCTATGAAGTTTTTGTGAACTGTTTGCACTAATATGTTTTCTTTGTGTCGTACTTGTATTTATCGCCTAGATCGCTACAATATTAATTTTAGTGGTTTTTAGAAAATCTTGAAATATTTACTAGGAAGAAAATAACAGAATGGCCACAGTAAAGTCCTTATCTGAATCCAATCGAAAAATCTACGGTCAGTTTTGAAGATGAAAATGTATAAAAGTTGCAAACAAGATAAAAGCAAAACAGAACTGTGGGAAATTGGACCTGCTGAAGTAAAGCCATTAGCAGAAGTAATGGATAAATTAAAAATTACTAGTTGTTACTGAGAATGGTCACTATATTAAAATGTAAAGTATTCAAGGATTTATACGTGTTGTTATTTGTTCTGTTTTAGGTGTTGATCAATTTGTGATGATTTTATTACCTTTTATTGAAGGAAAATGTGATTATTTGTTTTTTTTTCCTAATAAAATCAGATGGGAATTAATTTAGAATACATCAAATAACTTCAATAAAATATTGATACTTCCTAAAATTTTAACTCAGGTTTTGTTTCGTATCTGAATTGCTTAAAATTTTACAAATTGTTTTCAGTCCAAATTTGAATTATTCAAGTCTATATATGATCAGCACTTAGGAAGTACTGTTTTGTTCTTCCAAATCACAAAACAAAGCTTCACTTATATATATATATATATATATATATATATATATATATATTATTACTTTTACCTCTGCCTGTATTCGAAGTTTTTTTAATTTGTTTAATACTTAATTGTTTTACTTTTTGATTTACATTCTTTTCTTCATTTTATTTTACTTGTTTTATTTTTTTATTTATTCATTCATTTTTCTTTTCGTATTAATTTATAGTTTTGGCTTTTTAAGTAACGTAGTAAATATTTACATTCGGGTCTACATTTAGAAATGAGTTCTAATGATTTTCTTTAGTAAATTGTGTTAGTCTCGGAAGCTAACTATAGTCAGAATTTATTATTTTGGGACTTATTTTTATATGCTAGTGTACGTTTCCCTATTTCAATGATTTTTTTTTGTGTGTGATTTATTCTTTGACTTAAATTAAACAGTTATGTTTAGAAAGCAATGCTTTTCCCCTATTTCCTATTTATAAAGGATGTTATGTGTGCATAGTTTCTGTTTCTTTGTGTCATTTACTTATGTATATTTATTCGTTAACTGCTAATTTTACAAAGGCTTGATATATTACATTATTTTACAAGCAATTGCCATTTAAGGGATATTCGTTCTTTGTGCCTTTGTTTTATTGGATTTTCTTTTTCCATTCTGCTTTTTTACTGTGACATGCTCTCGGTGCAACTGTTGTTGAATTTTACTGCATTTTGTTGAATATCATATGGAGAGTATCTTAATGCGGAAGTGTCTGTGTACGAAGTTAATATTTTTTACGTTTTCCTTGTACTGTGTGTTGAGCCATATGATATTTCTATCCCTGTTTGTTTTTTAGTGCAATGGTGTGTGTTGCTGAAAATTCATCATCATTTAGGTCAGTTTCATAATATTTCTTTGCCTCGTTGAAGATAGTTTCACAGAAAGAATCGACTGATAATCTGCAGTTAATTGTGGTATCTTCTTGGTTATTCATCGAGTATGGTGTATGTAAAGAGGTTTGTCGTTGTACCTTTTCATAGGCCGAATGTGATATCTAAAGAATCTAATTCTTTGTGGTTAGATTTTATGTCTATGACTCCCCCCATATGTTGAAAAAGTTTTATGATCCTTTTTCTTGCATTGTCAGATTTTTGTCTTTTACAGCTTATGATTATGAGACCGCCGTCCCTATAGAGGCATATATCATTTTTATCGATTATCTTACTTAGTTCATGTATTAAAACCTGCAAGCTCGCATGTTTCTGCACCATCATGTGGAAACGTAGGTTTGAATCCTGTGTGAGAGCACATTTTCTGAAAGTTTCTTTTAGTACATGTTATGCACCTTGTTATAAACTCAAATCGGGGAGTTTGTTTCAAACACAGGTATCCACTGAATTGTGAGAAAATAATGGATTAAAAATAAGTCCATTATTGATTTTATATATATATATATATCTTTCGCCGATTGTGCAGTATGGAGAAAGAGAATTTTTAACGGCTACTGCTCAATCTTAAAGCATATATCTTTGTCAGAATTGAGCGCACTGGCTGCTGGATTTGCGTTTATATACATCACGTATATAAATATGGTAAAATACTCCCTTTCACTGCCGGGCGCCGATAGCTTGGAGTAGAGTCTCTGAGTGATGCCAAGTCGGTCAAGTTTCGATTCCGGCTTTAATTAGTCAGATGTCTATCTACACTTATGTGCTGTGGTACAGAGAAACTGTGTGTTATATATATATATATATATATATATATATATATATATAGTCATCGCTTCTTCTCACACTTAACATTTGAAAGAGATTTGCATTAAATATGTGTGTATTGTGATATTTTTATATTAAAAGGATCAATAATACAACATTATTTTAACATTTGTCATTTATTTTTTCACAGAGGGACAATCATAAATCTTACTTCATAGCTTATTACAGACGGTTCTCCATAAGTAGTAGCCAGGCCTAGTGAAAGTATTTTTCTTTTCAATTCGTGTCCTGACTTAGTTAATCTTCCAACTGATTTCATCAATTATTCTTATCAGGCCATTCTCAATATATAGGGGCTTTTACTGACAATTTTGCATAAAATTATTTTCAGTACAGATGTAAGACGCTAGATTGTAACTTCCGCGTGTCTATTTTGCATTCCAAGCAATAAACAGATATCTTCCTTCACCTCTTGTGGTTGGTGTTAGTTTTCTTATTTGTTAAAGTCATGTACAGTCTAAAACTCTAGCGAAAGAAGTGAATTTCAAGACTAACTAGAAATCCTTAAATGTTAATTTATGTATACAAGTGTATAATAATTTTCATTTGTCTATGCGGCATTTCGATAATAATATATATTTGCGTGTGTGTCTAATAGACATTATGATTGGTGGGTTTTAGCATGTTGAGTTCGGAACGTTTTTAAGTACATACCGTTTGTTTTGTTTTTTTACTAAAACACGTTAGATTCACTGCGAATAGATTCAATAAAGGTTGGTGGTTTTGTAATATATTTTTGACGTGCCCGTCTATAGAAGAGACATTACCAAATCCTAAATTCCGTATCTACAAACATAAAAGAGACTTCTGTTTAGACAACCATGTAAACTCGCTCGAAATACACAGTAACAAATCTGGCAATAATTTGATTTTACAAATGCCACTCTAAATAAAAAAAAAAGATCAAAATTCCTTTAGCCGAATGTTCTCCGGGAGATTACTAATACCTATATTACCAAATATAAAAACAGTCAAAAACATATTACATCACTAAAATTTATTGAGAACATTCTTAAGGAATCTCACGTATGCTTCCTTAAAACAAACGATATCTACTTAAAAACGTTAGCACATTATCATGAACCACTCATAGACAAACAAGAATTATTATACATTTCCACACATGATGCAATATTGACCATTTTCATGTAGGCTTGGAATCCGTTAATTTCTTGGGACTTTTTGTCTCTCCGGTGTCTGATTGCTTGAATAACATTATGTGTTTCTTACTCTGTACAAATTAAATTGAACATAATTATAATTCTGGATTCTTTTCCCTATTGCGCACCAGGAAGGAAATATATATATATATATATATATATATATATATATATATATATATATATCTTTTAACAATTCATTGGAACAATTAGGATATTCTATGTGAAAGAGGTGAATGCTTGAGAGCATCACGGAAATTTAGCTTCAGCATCCCCAACAATAGCTGTATATTCAGTTGATAAATGATTACTAGAGTGTGGTCCTCATCTCACAGCTGTCTCCAGCATTGTGTGGGACAAGTGAACCAAAACTGTCGCATCTGATTAAAGTAACGTAAAAACATGATGTTAGTTAATACAGTAAATTTAGCAGGAATATAGCGTATATTAATTCCTTTATGGCTATAAGTTATATGCGAAGCAAACAAAATCTCTTATTTACAGGAAAACAGAATTTATCATTGATTGTAATAAAGTAAATAACAAAAAATACAAAATGTAGGCAACAGTGATTATTAACATAGTCCCTTATATAAAAGGGTAGCTCTACATATACATAAAAACAACGGTTATCTCTCTCTCTATATAAAATATATATATATATATTTGTACAGCAAACTGTCGTTTAAACATCTTTCATTAAATATGATAGACATATGATAATAATTTATTTAGGGTTTCCAGCGTTTTTACATTTTTCTGTTTGGTGGGAAGATGTGAGTAAAAATATATATATATATATATATATATATATATATATATATATATATATATATATCAGGTCATCTCATAATTTATGTCCGAATTTTACCTTTTTTTTAAATGAACGAAATTTAAAGAGTATTTTATAATGTGTAATGGAGCTGAACATTATTTTTATGTTTTGATGCATTTAAACTGATCAAATTTTATTTCTGGGAACAATAGAATTAAATTTTGTTTGATTAAAACCCTGCTCACATGAAAGTACCCAAGAATCATTTGAGGCACATAATGCTTTATGAGTTCAAGAAAGGAAACTCAGCAGCCGAAGCGGCTAGAAACATTCACTCAGTTTATGGAGAGGAATGTGTGAATGAAAGAACTTGCAGAAGATGGTTTGCAAAATTCAGAGGTGGAGATTTCACCATTGAAGTTGAAGATTGAACCGGACGTCCAGTTGAGTTTGATTAGGTACCTCCACGAGATCGCTAAAAAAGTGTATAGCATGATAAAAAAAGACGCCAAACTTGACGAAAACAATTTTATCGTCTAAAAGTTTGTTATTATTAAGAGGAAAGATCAAAGTATTTTGGGGGTATTTTTTCCATTTTTTAATCGTTCTTAGCACGTCTGAAATTTTCGTTAAATATCTATTTTTTTTTTGAGTCAGCAAAATTGACATTTTTTTTCCATTAAAAAAAAACTGGAAATCTCACTTTGAAATTCTTTTAAATATCAATTATTTTTTCAAAACTTATTTTAAGAAAATCAGAAATTATAATGTTTATTTAAAATATTTTGAACCAAACTTTGCTTTTGTGCCAAAAAGATGTAATTTGAAAATAAAACAAAGCAGGTCATAAATATTCGCGTCTCTTGACAGGTGATGAATGACATATTTACGAATTCCATGAGGTTAATTTGCTCTACGGAAGGAGAAAAGTGAAATAATTTACATTTAAGTGAACAAATTATTTACCTCGATATTTTTAACGAAAACTTTCAGCGGTCTATTTTTTTTTTTTGTACTTAGCTTTCACCTTTAAGTTTATGATGCTTTATGGAAAATATATTATAAAGAGATTAAAATAAGACTGTTAAGAGTGACATAAAATTTCATATTTCCTAAGAAATGTATCTAATTAATTCATAGGTACCTTTCTTATGAAATTTTATCAGAACTGTACATAAAATACTATAATTTTATGTACATTTATATTTTACTGTTGTTTGCATTCATTTTATTATTAATTTTGATATTTCATTTATGGAAAAATGTCATAACTGAGATTAATATAAAAATAAGATCATATAAATTTCATAAGATGATACTGATACTTGTAGGTACCCTTCTCAGTTGAAATTGAAAAATCAAATTAACTTCTCCACACGTGTTTCGCAAAAGTAAAGGCCTTAACAGCGGAGAACAATGTTTAACTCAAATAACGCAACTTAATTATATTCTGGTTGGTCTTCCGTACTTTATAATTACAGCCCGGTTATTAGCACAAAATTTCTGAATTACTGGGTATCTTCTGATTAGTCAAAATGATACAATTTACAACGCGCTAAAAAAAGATCTATCTCATAAGGACACTTAGGAAAGCCGATGCGGCTTTTAACTAATTTTATAATATTTTAACAACTTAAATGTAAAATCTATTATAATTAAAGAAATAACAAATAATCGTATTAAAAATTCATTTTTCATCGAAAAAAAATTTTTGCTTTCAGAAAATATTGTCCATATTCATAAAAACAACTAAAAGCAAATAAAAGCATTTGAAATTAAATAATATCTTTGTTTTATTGAGTTTTGTATGTTACAATTCAGAGCTGATTTTCCGTTACATTAGCTCCAATTAAAAACAAAAAATAACATGGTTTGCATTCCTCAAAGTCCTGTGCTTTTAATTATTGTAATCACTAAAATCGATGCGTTCGAATTTCTAGCGTTTTCATAAAATTAGTTATGGGGTGGGGTTAATAAATATTTTAAAAAATATTTTTACGATGACTTTAATAAAACAAACAATATTTATAATAATTTCGATCATCTGTGAATAGTTCCTGAAAGTTTCATTAAAATCCGACAATTATTTCTATTTTTGCACGATGTTTCAAATTAATGTGTGTCATACCAAAAAAAAAAACGTGCTGAAAATTGTCTATGTTATTTACTAGTTCCGCTGATACAAATAGAAACAAGGTTTTTTTTAATCAAAATTTAGAATGTTCTAAAAAGAAGGAAAAACTTTGGTCTTTCCTCTTAATAATAGCATAAGCATTTAGACAATAAAATTTTTTCGGCAAGGTTGGCGTCTTTTTTATCAAGCTATCCTTTTTTTTAGCGATTTCTTGTAGGTACCTAAGTTTGATGAAAAGCTTCTTGAAGCAGCCCTTGAAGACAATCCTGCTTTATCTGGTGATGAATTGGCAGTGGTTCTCAGTTCAAACCATACAACTGTTCATCGTCATCTTCACCAACTTGAAAAAGTTTCTAAACTTGGAAAATGGGTGCCTCATGAAGTGTCTGAAAACAACCTCAAATCCCGAGTTGACATCTGCACTTCCCTCCATTCTCGCTAACTTGTTTCACATTTTTTGGAGAGACTTGTGACTGGCGACGAAAAATGGATCTTTTATCGAAATGTTAAGCGTCGTAGACAGTGGCTTGGTAAAGGGGAAGAACCCCAGACACAGCCGAGAGGGGAACTTCATAGGCAAAATATTCTTTTTTATATCTGATGGGATCGCCAAGGAATAATCCACTTTGAATTCTTACCACCTAATACAACAATTAATGCTCAAATATACTGTCAGCAATTAGAGAGTTTGAACCAAGCTTTGAGGAAAAAAAAAACTGCTCTAGTGAATCGAAAAGAGGTGATGTTTCATCAGGACAATGCGCGACCCCACACAGCAAGAATCACGTCACAAAAGATCGAAGAACTTGGTTGGGAGAAAATTCCTCATCCACCTTATTCTCCCGATCTTGCTCCTTCAGACTACCATTTGTTTCGTAGCTTACAGAATCTAATGGAAGAAACAGCTTTTGTAACACAGGAAGAGGTTAAAACTGACATTTGTGAGTTCTTCGAATCAAAGCCAAAAGAATTTTACAGCAACGGAATTAGTAAGCTTGTTAATAGATGGAAGGAAGCCATAGATAATCAGGGAAAATACATTGTTGATTGAATCTGTAATTAAATGTAACATTTGATCACTTGTTCTCTTTATTCAAAATTCGGACAGAACTTATGGGATGCTTTGTAATTTCTAGTTAACAAATCTTGTTCCTGTGCAGCAAGAATAAACCTTCGGTTTAAGCTTTTCACTCTACACTACCTAGCCACTGATGGGTACGATGCGTTTTTTTCATATATCAGTTTATTTGGTACGGGCAGAATATTGATCATGAAGATTTTTTATCTAGCAACCATTTCAGTTTCTGATCTGTTGCATTTGCTTTTTGTTATTTGCCGCCGTGTTAGACGGTATTATGCTATAATTGCATTTCTTCAGCCACTTGAAATATCATTACGAATTTTTTGGATTCTTTTTTTACTGAATACTATTTCTTAACTCTTATGTAGTTTCCAGGTATCTTTGAATGCCGACTGTTGTGGTTTTGTAAAGCAGTTCTAGTTGAACTAATCCTCTGTGCAGATGATCAACATCAGTGTTGGGATGATGCATCTGATGGCGAGTGAGAAGCCTTCTAGTTTGTCGTCCATTCCTTTAATGTCAGCTATGGTCTAGTTAAAGTTGTTGAAATTATAAATCACCTAATGTATACCCAAGGTGTTTATGGCTGATATTCATTTTTGTGAATTCAACTTGCTCTTCAACACCAAATTCGCACGTATATAGTATTTCATCTTAGTTATCCTTCATTTAGATATGCTGTATTCATCTCCTTCGCTAATTCATTGGTATCTATATGCTTGTTCCATTTGCGTAACATTTGTGGCAAACTCTAAGTCTATTGAGTGTATTTCTGTAATTCCTCCTTTCTTGAACGTTACCTTTTCACACTTATATAATCCGAAATCCACACCTATATCGGAAAGGGAATATTTTACAGTATTAAGGAGAACCGTCAACTCATTTTCGTCTTTGG
>CAHIKZ030005463.1:1217500-1225000 GCA_903632075.3 Acanthosepion pharaonis | reverse complement strand
ATCATATTTCGAATAAGAAATGCTAGCCTTCGACATTTATTTCCAGATGAATTCATTATGAACACACAGCCACACACGCACAGAGAAAAAAAGAGACTCTTTATGTATATCCGATGTATTCTTCGGAAGAAAGTCCAGATGCCGTATTAGCATTTATATTTGGTGGCGGCACCCATAAACTGTGGTTTAATCCGCATAAACTTGTAGAAACTCTCGAAGAATATCCCTGAGCAGAGTGTTAATAAAAAGTGGAATGTGCGTAAAACCGATGATAGATCTGTGGGGGAGACATGAATTGATTTAATGGGCTTCAGAAGCCTCGCAATTACCATGAATATTCGTGTACATATGTAACAGGATGGACTTCATAACTGAAATGTTATAACAAAGATGCCATTGTTGGAGTGTTTGTTTAGTGAACACATATTCCACACCTTATAAAATACCTGAGATATATTGCACTCGTCATGAATGTATCGATTTTTACGCTGATTGTGTGTAACAACACTTAAAAGCTCATGTTGGACCCAGTGGAGCGAAATCTATACTGTTTATCGTTCAGTAGGCTGTTTCTGGAACTGTAATCAACAACTGTCTTATGAGAAACCGAAAAATTTTGCTGGTTACATTAAGGACGTAGCAGATACAGCAAAGGAGATGATCGCTCACCTACATTCTTGAAAACAAGGCATAGAGCTGGCACCTTCCCTAAACCTGGTAAAATGCACATTAAGGCAATAGGTAAACTGCATTAACAGTAAAGGAGACAATTTTGGACTAATGTTCTCAAATTTTATCCGGACCAGTAGACTTGGTAGAGTCAAGGATTTTAATATTACCGGGGATGACATAGAGAAATAACATTGTTTGCAACTCGTGAGAGTGGTGAAGTCAGGTTGTCGGTGGTACATGCCATCTAATGGGAGGGAAGAGTTATTTCTAAACCAAAGAACTATTCATTATCTGACAAGGATGTGACAACTTCAGGCCCAATTATAATAATAGGCACTGGTAGATTGCAAAGTATACACAAAGACGTGTGTATATATATATATATAAAATGTGTGTGTCTGTTTTGTATACGAGTACTGCATGTGTAGTAGGCGATAAAATGCCAGAATAGTAAGTAAGCCGCATATATATATCTTTTTAAATGCAATGCTGGTAATTTTTTTAAATAAGTGCGCTGCTTGTAATATTTTTTTTTTTTAAAATAAATGCACTGCTAGTACTTCTGTTTTTTCTTAAACTTATTGCTGGTACTTTTAATACAAAATTATATTTTTATACTGTCATAATGTCTTGACACCTTTTGGGGGGCCTAACTATTTGCCCATACCTAGGAACCTAACAGTTGTTACCACTCCAGGTCAGGGTAAACCTGGGACCAGCAATTAAGAGGTGTTTCCACGCTCCCCAAAATCTCCCGACCGAAGGACTTCCTGCGAGATGTAGTTTATCGTCATACCCAGGACATTTCTCTATATATGAATGCCAGAACAAAGACATAGAGGATGTTAAGGACCAAAATTCTAGACCTACTTGCAAACGATTTCTAAAATAAATTATTTTCTGTCATTTCGCAACATTCTGAGAAAAATGTTCCGGCTGATAAATTTCTGCGTCATTGTGTATATACTGTGTATAACATTTTGCATGTAGTGCCCAGTTTCTAAGCAATAATAGCTGTCAGATATCCGGCAAGCATTTTGATTCTAGACAGAGCGCGCAATCATGTCAATTATAGGCAGAATAGTGTTTCATATGTAAAATCACAATATGTTTTGCAGGAAATATGTTTTTCAATAAAACGATTATAAAACGAAAATATACTAGAATACAAAATATTCAATTTCTTCAGACGGAAAAAATGTAACCTACAGTGTTTCAGAAAGAATGCCAGAATTTGTACGATTTATTATAGAAATTTCACCCCACCCCGATTATATATATATATAAATTTAAAACCCGTTTAGTAAAATGTGTTTAATAAAAGGCCAACAAAATGAAAATATTGGCACTCAGATTGATTATATTTATTATATATTCGTCTTTTGGCTAAACTGAAGTACGAAGAAAAATATTTTAAAGACGGGATTTTCGGACTACCCTGTGTTCTTTTTTCCACGAGACGGGAAATAAACAAATTGCGACTTATACTTCCTAGGAATGCTGTTGCTGGTGGTGAGATGCTTCTCTGTGGAAATTATACCGCAAACCGAAAGCCCTGTGTATTCCTTCAATGTGAGGTTTTATTTAGAAAACATTTCAACCGCGATCTGCGTCTCTGCTTGTCGGCTGTTGGATGAATATCCTAAAAGCACCCATCTGATATCAGAATGCTATGAAAAGGTTGGTTGAAGTGTGAAGCGACAGAGAAATAATTGTTGTGTGTGTGTTTACTTATTTGAACAGGTGCAAATATCTTCGTAACTTTAATACTTAACGATTTAGTTAAGCTCATTAGACTGTTTTTAATTATAATTCTTTAGTTTTCATTTGTTTATCAACATCATAGTTATGACGGTTGCCATAACACATTTGTGTTCATGTTTGGTTTTTGTAATATCAACGTAATTTAAGTCTGTATTAAATATTGAATTAATTTTGACTAGAGCTGCCAATCTCCACTTGGTAACATTATAGTAGTTGTATAAATTTTAAAAGACCTTTGTGTGTGTGAGACATTTTCCAGCTTGTCTCTTTTCCCACCAAAGCAACGTCGCAAACCTATCGATATTTCCATTGCATATACTCAGACAAGCTCAGTTTTTGAGTGACACCAAACTGATAAAGAATCTGCCTTAGTGACGGCGTGCATGTGTTATGGCATGTCCTATCTGTGAAGATCTGAGCAAGTGGAAATAAATAATGTACATCGTTTGTAATTTTACAATAGTAATAGTGATTGAGTTGTGAGTGGCTAGTAAAGTTTCATCTCGGGGAAATGGGTTTCAGGTTAGAAAAGTAGTCATCATTCATTGCAAAATTGATTTTGAAATCTTGGAAAATTTGATATTCACAGGAGAGATTGAAGGTAAGATGGCCAGACGAAAGCAATGCACAATCTACCAGGCGAACTTGAGCGAATGGATGGTGGGATAGGTCTAGAGAGATGTCAAAAAAGATAAAGTTCCTAAGAACTACAAAGGAGAGATAAAATGTGGAGAACCATGATCGTCAACGTTCTATTGTACACTAAGAATGAGGAGACAACGAACAGTAATAATATTAATAAAAAGAAAAATAATAAAAAGGAAAAAATGATAAGAAAGAGAGGAAAGATTAATAAATGAGAAGAAAGAAGTAGAATTAGAAAGAAAGAGAGAAAGAAAAAGGAGGAAGAGGAAGAAGGAGGAAGAAGAAAGAAAGAAGAAAGAAAGGAGAAAGAAAGAAAAGAGATGTAAAGAAGAAGAAGAAGAAAGGAAGAAAGAAGAAGAAGAAGAAGAAGAAAGGAAGAAAGAAGAAGAAGAAAGAAGAAGAAGAAAGGAAGAAAGAAGAAGAAGAAGAAAGGAAGAAAGAAGAAGAAGAAGAAAGGAAGAAAGAAGAAGAAGAAGAAAGGAAGAAAAGAAGAAGAAGAAGAAAGGAAGAAAGAAGAAGAAGAAGAAGAAAGGAAGAAAGAAGAAGAAGAAGAAGAAGAAAGGAAGAAAGAAGAAGAAGAAGAAGAAGAAAGGAAGAAAGAAGAAGAAGAAGAAGAAAAAAGGAAGAAGAAGAAGAAGAAGAAAGGAAGAAAGAAGAAAGGAAGAAAGAAGAAGAAAGGAAGAAAGAAGAAGAAAGGAAGAAAGAAGAAGAAAGGAAGAAAGAAGAAGAAAGGAAGAAAGAAGAAGAAAGGAAGAAAAAAGAAGAAAGGAGCATGTTTAATTATAGTGAGCTTTTGATGTTCAAAATTATTATTATTAGTAGTAGCAATAGCTGTATGTATGGAAGTATCGATGCTTAATAATAATTTACTAAAATGTGATAAATTCGCATATATCATGATCATGAAATTCTCATTCTGGCCATGTAGAAAACAAAAGGACAATCGAAATGTAATGTTTATATTACATTGTATGTGAACTATACTTGCGATCGAAATGACTGTGTAAGACATGGCATCTCATTATTTCGTATATTTCCCATGTTCACACCATATATGCAATGGATTTCTCTGGTGATAGTGACAGAATATCCCCTTAAATCATCTGCTTCTTTCTCAATCCTTACGGAGACGCAAGTATCGTCTTAGTCTGAAGAGTGAGTGTTTTGGAGACTTTTTTCTAGAACTGACAGCTGTTATGGATACGGACTAAATTTAGATCGACAACACTTTAAAGATCCTAGGAGATTTCACGTTTTCCGATTTCTTTTATCCTAAATCTCGAGTTCGCTAACATAACTCTACAATCTATGAGGTTTTCTTTTATCATGTTTACGTCTATTAGATCTGTTCTTGTCATTTAGATTGTGCGACCGTCCCAGCATAGTTTATTTAATCGATATCATAGGACAGCTTCTGATTTGTGATGATAGCATTTCTTTGTAGCTCTGAAATCAATGGGTTTGCACAAGGATCATAACTTATTCTCTTCTATGTCGTACCAACTTTATGTTTCGACTCACCTAACTCCTTTTTTTTTAAATATTTCAGTAAATAATTTTTCCTCAAACACGGCACGCTTCACTTTCACTAGCTTCCTAGTATCTTTCTATAAATATTTTCACGAAACTACTTCTAAGAAGATTTCCTTTCTGGCACCGTGACCTCATGGATTTAATCGTAGTAATAGATTGCCAATTAGCTTACATTCTTTTACTGTTTAACCGTCCTGAGTGTGACGATAAACAACATTCGACAGCGAGGCTTCTGATCGGGAGGTTTTGAAGATGGTGGAACCAAATCTTAATTGTTTGTGTTCCCAGGTCCACTCTGACCCAGATTGGTTAGAGTTCCAGCTATGGGCAAATAGTGAATAAAAAAAAGCAAAAAACATTTTTTTTATAATAAGGACATTAAATAGTTTTTTTATTGCAGAATGGTTCTAATTCTAATTTTTATATTAGAATTACCAGAAATACATGAAAGTATAAAATTGTGTAAAATACCTGCATTTGAAAAAATAAAATAAACGTACAAAATATCAAGATTGCGACATTAAATAACGCCTAGAAAATGATATGGCACCAAATAAAATCAAAAATCAACATGAAATTACTCTTTCATATAGAATATCCTACAATCTCTTTATCAAAATGTATTGCAAAATAAAACTTCAACAAAACACACATTTCTTCCCCCACCTCTAGTAATTATGTCCACACAAAAACGTATATGCACAAAAGCTGAGTATCGGCTACTATGTATTCAATTGTGAAAGCAGAAGAACATATTTCGTTATTTCAAAGCCCCAAAGATACTGAAATTTCGGCATTAAATGACATATAAGGTGATGATATGCAATTAAGCAAATTCAATCAAATTTACTATTTAAATAGCTTGATTAACCATTCTATTGTAATAGTTTTTTTTTTTTTCTTTCTGAATTCTCTCCTTTAGAACTTACTTCCGGTTTACCTCTTTCCAGCCAACTACTATCTTCAAACCCATAAATGCAATATCAAACATTTTTTTCTTTCTTTCTGAATCCTTTATTTTATTCTTTCCCCCAAGTAATGTTTTCTCATTTTCTTTCACTTTCACTATTTTGGGTCTATTTTCGCTTTCATATAATTTTTTTTTTCATTTTTTCAGGAATTATTTTTTTTTAAATAACACTCAGCATTAAAATTTTATGTTGATCTCCATTTGAGACTGCCTCAAATGATCTTCCAGTTAATTCATTTTTATATTTGTGTGATTCAGATTTAATTTCATTTAATAAACACGCACGACCTCTTAGGAAGCTCAACCATTGTACAAAAACTAGCTTACAGCCATGTCACGTTGAAATACCGGTTCCTGTACGATCATCAAAGTAATGCCGAGCCTGGTCAGTATCTAGATGGGTGACCACTCGGGAAAGTGTGCGGATGGTGTAATAGATAATTGCCCGGAATTGTTAATTGGAGAGCTGT
The DNA here is from genome assembly GCA_903632075.3 of Acanthosepion pharaonis. NCBI lineage: Eukaryota > Metazoa > Mollusca > Cephalopoda > Sepiida > Sepiidae > Acanthosepion > Acanthosepion pharaonis. The sequence goes on along the minus strand of CAHIKZ030005463.1, from coordinate 1,218,946 downwards.
GTTCTAATTCCAGCTGAGTTCGTTATATTCACTTTCAGGCAATATGAATCCATCTCTTCACTCCCCGCCTATATGAAAATTGATATAGCTTGTATTACTAATTAATTATTATTTCTCGCCAAATTATTACAATCTGAGAAATATATTTCCTGGCTTTAAAAAAAGCTGCCATATAAAAAGAATCCTTACACATAAACTAGTAACGAATTAGAAATGTGCCTGTTCAATATTTCCCTAATCAAACTGAGATTAAAAAAAATTCTCTTGAACAGTTAGTATTAATTTTCACATATTAAATGCCAAATTCGTGCTTCTTTGTTTTATGCGGGAAAGACGTTTTGTAATACAGGCATAAATAAGAACGTACCTTACAAACTGCAGCCTCTGTTCATCCAATCATCTTAAAGTTCAGGCGTAAAATGTTTTATAAATCACTTATAAGCAACTCTTAGTATATCACGTCTCACAAATTATATCAAAAGAATATTCCTCTACTTCTGCAAATAAAACCCCATCCGCATACTATAGTGTACTATAGTGTAGGAATATGAAGAAAAAAAATGAAACCAATCTGTAGTTCAATAAATGTTTTTTTCCTAAAATAATATTACTTTTCCAGTGCTAGATAACTACATTTTACCATGTTCTTACTCTGCACATTACAGGATTTGGGACGTAATTTTGTAAAGTTTATTTATTGAATTAAAAAGGGAATAAATTAAGTTTTTGCACTCAGTTATAATTTCCATATATATATATATATATATATATATATATATATTCATAGGCAACAAAAGAAGCTATTCATTTGGAGTCTTCATATATTATTAGTAAACTTTTACTACTTATATCTAATGCCTAAAAAGGCTTCTTTTTATAAATTGTGTACAACATTCTTAACCAGTAGACATTTCCATAAAAAGTCATAAAATACGCTGTCGCTTGACGGATAGTGATTTACAATAAACTCTAATATTTATGACACGTATTAATATGTTTTTCGTACGGTTGCAAATCATTTATAATTGAAAAACAAAAGTTTCCCTTCGGTAGCGATGTAATAAATCAATCATATTTGTTTAGTTGTTATTAGATAAATTGTAATATCTTTCAATTTTTTAGAGATATTTTTGCTTACTTTTAAATTTTTCGTACCAAATACACATCCAAGTTTTAGCTCAACCGGTATTCTTAAATTATTTTCATGTGAGCTGGCCTGGCATGTGTCCTAATACATAAATTTGATTTACTAAGTAGTCATACGTGCCGCTACATTTGAATAAGGCGTTTTGCCAACTATCTTTTTCCCCAGAGTCGTAGTTCCGTTCTTGTCTCATTCTCTGCATAATAGTCTTATTACAATGCTCAATGCAAAACATATGGGTCAAATTTAATAGACTGTTGAGAGTTTTGCAAAATTGAAACCGCAGTATCGTTTATATATTA
>CAHIKZ030005463.1:1132500-1212500 GCA_903632075.3 Acanthosepion pharaonis | reverse complement strand
TAGCAACGAGCCAACGTTTGTATTGAAAATAAAATTATTTTTCCGTTAATATAATTTTTTCATAAAGGGCTGTGGAGATCCTCTCTCGTCGCTTTTTTGTTTGTATATATATATATATATATATATATATATATATATATATATATATATGCTTATGTATTATAATCTGATTGTGTTTTTGTTGTTTTGCGCGTGAGTTTAAGAACACATTCACACACTTTAGAATAAAAAATATATATATATATATACATGTATTGTCAAATGACCAGATATTGTAGCGTCTTGTCGAACGTAATTTCAACGAAGAAATAAATTGAATAACATATGTATTTTTTCTTTTCTCAATAATTTTATAGTTTTTAAACTTAATAGTGATTAAATTTGGATTTTAAAATTGGCAGTTTTTAATTTTTATATTAAATTTTATCATATAATTTTATAATTATTGGTTAGTATAAATTCTTTTTAATATTACCCGTATTTTAAAGATCTGAATAGCTATTATAACATGATTTCGTTGTCAAGCTTTTGAATCTTCCTATACTTGGATTTTGATTGGTTATTCTAGCTTTTGTAACAATGTTTCCTCCTAGTGAAGGATCGTTAATTAATTGGAAACTTTTAAAACCATTTATTTTATCTTCAACATCATCACTTGATAAGACACCGAGGCTGCTGAAACAAAATGGCTATTTTTGTAGTGATTTTATAACATATTTATGTTATAATTTTTTTTATAAATAATTATATATATATATATATATATATATATATATATATATATATATATATATATATATAAACGCTTATGTAGCTTGGTTTTAACTATAGCAGTCTATACTATGTTTTTTACGTATGTTTTAACTAATAGACAATAGGAGATGTTTATTTCAAAGGTTCTTCGTTTCGGTAGTATTTTAGTTTTGGATTGAATGTATGTTAGTTCGCTGCATTAGACCATTTTGCTTTTAAACTTGGAATATCTTAACCCCATTTAATTAAATTAGTTTAAAATTTATTTATTTCCTTTGGAAGGGCTATATTAATTTAATGTTATTGAAAAAAAACATTTTCTCGTGCGAAATTCTTTTAAAATGTAATTTTGGAATATTGGCCTTTTCACTCGGGAGAGTAACATTTTTCTGATAAAGATAGAAATGATATTTTTTTTTTATTTTAAATTAAAAATGAAAGTAAACTAACGATTATTTCGCATGCAATTTTTTTTGTTTCGGAGAAAAAAAAAAAAAAAAAAAAAAAGTTTCAGTTTTTACTCGATAGCATTTTTTTACCATGCACGTTGAATTTTCATACCGTAACAAAATATTTAAGTTTTGACAAAGCAGTATGCGCGAAATAAAAAAGAAGCATAATTTACTGAATTTGCAAAAGTTATTTATTTAGTCGTTGTACTTAAAAATGTTACAAAGTCTCCTTCAAGAAAATTAAGTTGAATATTTTATGTTTAGTTTTTAACAGACTTTTCTTCAGAAAATATTCTCAATTCTACTATTAATACGACAAAATGTATTTAAAAATAGAACTAATTATAACTTAAAATGAATTTGATAGTTTTCCCTGTTATATTCAGAACAACTTTATTGAAGACAATATTAATTTTTACGATTAATTTGTGTTTTATTGTATTTAAAATTATGTTGACTTTTAGTTCATCAAAAAACAAAATAGAAGCAAATATAATAATTTTATGCTACAAAAATAATGAAAATTTTACTTATTAAGATTGCTGTTTAACTTAACAATTCTCCTAACAGTTTTCCAGTCCTGGCCCTTGGATGCCTCATAGAAAGGCGCGTTGTGTAGAATGCCATAAATGTATTTAAATATAGATAATTTTATAAAATTAATTTACTTGCTAATGCGACATTACACATCATATATTTTATCAATATGTTTTCCATAAAGATAAATAAAGGCATTTGATATATTATAAATAGAAAATGAACACTGTAAAAGAATATTAATTTCAATGTAAAAAAAAACAACTGACTAACATTATAAAATCTCACATGTGTTACGTGGTCAAAGAGAGGTGAAAATATTTATAATGTTTAGGAGGAACATATCAATTGCGGTAGCATTTAATCTTCTCATAAAACAATCATTTAAAAAAAAATAATACGTGCGATATTCATTTTATTTTCTGATGAACCACATCATTGTCACTAAAATCTATTCATTTGAGCTGACATGGATATTCAGAAAAAAAATTAACTTCGAAGTGAGAATTACATTGCGTGGTGTAAAAGTTGTGAAATTATTTATAATTGTTTTAACACTTTTTCATATTTAAATAATTTTAACTTGTGAGTCTGTCTATATTTCTGAGATGAGGTATTATGTACAGTATTTACATTAGTCGGACCATTGTCCTCATCTTTGTCGCCATATTTGTCACAACGTTTCGGCCGTTGTACGCTCCGGCCTTCTTCAGGTGGTTGGAATTTCGAACTGAACCCTTTATTTCGATCACTGGCGTAGACTGTTCTAGTTCCACGTGCCATGTTTTGATGGATGACAGTTATCAGTTATCTCCTGCTAATTTTCCCTCTGAAACTTCTCCACTGCCTTAACCAGGTATTGAACTCACCTTCTTTGGGTCTGCCACTGGATCTAACCAACGCCTTTATCCACTGTGCCATGTGTACTTGAGGTTCAGTTCGAAATTCCAACCACCTGAAGAAGGCCGGAGCGTACAACGGCCGAAACGTTGTGACAAATATGGCGACAAAGATGAGGACAATGGTCCGACTAATGTAAATACTGTTTAACTTGTGAATTTGTAAATACACCCGTTTAGACAAAGATAACATGAATATATTTTCATAGAATTTTATTGATCGAACAGGCTATATTATAAATCATTTGACAGGATTACATTCAATTATATCACGTTAAATTCGACTTTCTTATTTTAACTATATCGCCCCTCCAATATTTCGAAGACCATGTCTTTCCGCAATTACTACTACTATTCGTTGAAAAGTCACAATCTGCATAATTCGAAGAAACAGACAAAGAGTTTAATTTTCGTAAGTAATAACTTATACTCGATATCATCTAAGCAGGTAAAGTGGAATGAAAGCAATCTACCCACGTATATTGCGTAAACGTTGCTGTTCAATATTTACGAGGTTATAGCGGGAAAAATTGAATGAGGTTGGAGGGTACATCAATTGAAATGATATCGATACAGTAGATTTGCTAACGACAGACACAATCATTGTCATAAACAGTTCCAAAATTCTCGTGAACTATTTTATATAATGTTAAATCCTGGATTGTCTACTGCCATTCGAATACTTCCAAAAGTGTAACACCGCACCATTTAAAAGAGGAACAAGAGTGATTGTTCCAAGAACACAGTGTTTATACACTCACTTGCTGCAAATGAGTTAAAAATCGATTTTTGTCTACGTGACATAGATTGAGGAATATCGATACGAAGAACTAGACAATGGCCACTGGATTAATGGAAACTTACTGACTAGATACACATGCACCTTGAAAAATACATTGATATCCCATCGATTTAAGCACAACTATTTAGAAAGAGGGTAACCGAAATGTAACTGATTGAAACAAATATCTCTATGTTATTGCTCGTAATAATTGCAAACGTGTCCTCAAAAAGGTAAAATCCATTTGCCGATAGAATGAGACACCGTATAGTCGCTAACAAGTTTGGTTTTGAAGATTATTGGCGGCTATCTAGGAATGAACTGAATCATAAAACAATTTGAAGTATTGAAATCTACAGCTGATAAGGTAGATCGTTTGTCCAGAAGTTCTCTTCTCGGCGAGACGTGGCTTCCTCTCCCACTGTCCTACAAATATTCTTATGTCAACTGCACTGGTGCGTTTTCCCCCCCTCCGGGTACCCCGAATGCATGAATCTAAGTGTGCTACTAGATTGGCCACTAGGTCTTAACGGTTTGCTGTTGAATTAGCTAGAAACAACAGCCACTTCTGCTGTAAGTTTATTTCCTCGCCCTTCTCACCTGCGGAGCTCCATTCCTATTTCTTGCTTCCGTGACAACTACAATCTTCAAAACTGAAATACATCTTCAATAGCCATCTTTTGTCTTCTTGAACCCAGTTCCTTTTTTTGTCCTATTCTCATGCCTCTGAATTCAGTCTTTACATTCTCTTTCACTCCCTCTAACTCCTGCTTCCTAATGACATTATCGCCTTCCTTGGCGGGAAACGATTAAAACATTAGACCTAACATACCTAGCCGAGGTGAGCTACAAACAAAATATAGAAAAAATTCAAAATACTTCCTGCAGTCCTTGTCGACAATCGCCCACACTCTTGTACATGTCTAACAAACAAACGGGAAACGTTCGTTCAGAGCGTTAATGCATGATATATGAATGACAGGAATTGTTCCTATAGTAATTTCTATTTTGTTTTCCGCTGTCGAGTCCTTGTAATAATCAACTTCCCAGTTTTGACCCAGTTTATTCACAGCTCTCGGCTAAATCACTACTAAGGCAAACCATTCGGATTTCATTGGATCTGTTGAACCGATCAAAAATTTAATTTGTTCTACTGGGGAAATCTATTGTCGATTACAGTTGCATAACTTCCATAATATGCAATATATTGCATTTATTAACGAAGAGAAATCTCTACTGAAAGCGCAGTATTAATAACAGTGGAAGCTCACAGGGAACATGAGACACAAAACCTGCTTTGTAATAAGATAACAATGAGAAGAAGGATGTAAAGTGTTTGTCTTAATGATAACTTCTGGTAACGCTAATGCATTTGTGGCATTTCAAGGCAAATTTGTTCCCAATAATTACCGGTGAACTGGAAATACTGTCGCAATGATCGGAGAAATATTTGCCACAATATATTTGAAATAATTGACAATGTAGATTTATAGCTAGGGCACTTCTACGTGGCGTAATGATGAGCAAGCTTGTCTAATTCGAGTTACGACTGAGTAGTGGGATCGATTATTACTAGATGCCCATACATTCGGCTTTGTTTCGCATCTAAGCTACCATATAGATTACATCTATGTATTTACGACGAGGTACCAATATGTGAATAATTATCCAAAAGTATATTTCTGTGACAGATTGAATGGAAAATTACTATGTATCTGTTAATATGGGGTAGAGGTCTCACCTGAATTCAGACCAAAAATTTATAAAATACTATAAAAAAAGAAAAATAATATTGAAAACGACAGAAGTTGTGTAGATTAATTGAATGATCGAGTTTTCTAAATTACGAATATTCCTTGTCAGACAGGGAAGAAATTCTGTCAGTGTCTGAAACTCATTTCGGAAGAAGAGTAAAGGAAATATGGTCCAAGCTTTCGGCATCCTAAAGCCACCATCAGGATAGGTGAAGACCAGAGATGATTTTCTTAGAACTAGTGACTGTTGTGACTTTGGAAAAATGTGTTGTGTTTTAAGCTTAGTATTAGAATACCAAGTAGTTCTCAGCATTATACCGTTGAAAAAGCGCTAGATGTAACGTTAAAACCTATTCTAACAGATGCTTCTCTTGACATTCTCACATGTGGAACTCTCTTCCGCCTTCACCCTTTCTATATCATCTATGATCTTCAAACATTTAAATGCAGCATCAATCACCGCCTTATGTTCTTGCCAACTTCCTTCAATAAGGCTTCTTTCAATCTCAGTAACACCTTGCGTTTTTGTGGCCCTAGTGCCTTTCATTCGTGTGAAATGCTTATATATACATATATAAGTTTTTTTTTTTTTTTCCCTTCTCTCGTTTATTGTGTATATTTGCACAGCTTAAAAGAAAACAGGAAGGAATATATATCTATATATATGTGTATAAGTTAAAGAAAGAGGAAGAAAAGGAAAAGAATTTTTTTCCCCCCCTCCATACCATTAATCTTTCAGTTTTAAATTTTAATTGTGTGTAGGTTGTTTGTGTGACTTATTTATTCTGCAATTTTGAAAAATTAAAAATAGTTCCCAGTTGACCCTGATGAGCTTGGGAACGAAACCGGTTGGTCTGTTTGTTTGTGAGAGTTATCATCTCTTATTTCTTATGTTATTTTCATAATGCCTTTGAGAAATAATCCATATTATTTTTCCTTGCAATATTACGATTTTGCACCTCCAATAAATTTATTTATATATATATATATATATATATATATATATATATATATATATATATATATATATAAAGTAATCGGTCTGTTATATAATCCAGGTGGATCCTAGTAATATTATTTATTAAAACTGTTCCGCAGCGTGCATATTTAATTTTTACAGCAAAAAAAAAATACCTCAACATATTATAGTTATTTCAACCCCTTGTTAATGAGAAAGATTTTGTGTTTGGGATTGGTGTGATGTGTACACACACACACACGCATTATATATATATATATATATATATATATATATATATATATATATATATATATATATATATATAATGCCTGATTCACGTACTCAGTATGCCAGACTACTAGGGCGGTTAGCCAATTCCTCTTGCAAACGCCTGCTCAGGAACATTTATGTCTGGTCAACACCCACAGAGGCCACCTGTCCTTTGTACTACAAATATACTGAGTTACAGGTTTTTGGGAAAGATCCCATAGAGTGATCAACAGTCTAGACAAAGCCAGTGCGTTCAAACCCTAAAAAAAAAAAAAAATAAATAGATCCGCGACCAAATTTTCAGTCAAAAGACTTGCGTAATTGTTTTCGTCTTTGATTTCAGGCATCTTCCAAAGGTGCCGCAGGCTGGAATCGCCTTCTTCGGATTACACACACACACACACACATACACACATATAAGATAAATTATACGTTAATTTTATGGATGAAAATACTTATGTAGCGTATGATATCTGTTTACAATAAACAGTATTAACATTTACGAGCTTGAATGTCCATTAATATACGCTTCGGCAGATATGAGCGTTCGAGAGAAATCATGTTTTTATATAAAAAGAGTTATTCGAATTTGCTAACAAGACGTTTACTCTGTAGCTACTTGGTATAGCACGTCACAGTATATTACCCGTGTAGAATACGGTTTCGATTCCTATCGGGGGACACACTTTCTATGAAATTTATCGAATATTTCAACCGGTAAATGTTGTTAATACTGTTTATTATAAACAGAGCATTTAAATGTGTGCATCGATTAAAATAACGTAGAAGTAGAATATATATTAATATATTTTCTGTTCATACGTTAGAATATTTATATATATATATATATATATATATATATATATATTCATACACACGATAAACATTGGCGCACATCGTTAACTGGTAACCATCTGGTTTTCGACCCATCTTCATCCAGCATCTATTACGTTTGAGAGCTTAGCCATTATGTAGGCGAAAAATGTTCGTTGTTATAGTTACATCTGCGTCATGGACATAGTGAATAGTATATTTTAAAGCATTATACTACTGAAAAAATGCTCCATCTAATTGTTCTTTACTTAAAAACAGATGTTATTCTCTGTACATCGCTCTCTAACGAAGATTCGAAGAATATTTAGCAAGCATTCAAATGTATTTTCCCTGTGTTCTGTTTGTATTTAGTACTTCCTTTCACTCAATAATATATTTGTGACCATCGAATCAATTATTTGCCAGTAGACCATGCCTAATTATATAATACTTAAAAAGAAATAGCTCTTTAAATAAAGCTGCTTCCTACTCTATATTGAATATTGGATACTGTCAATGTTATATATATATATATATATATATATATATATATATGTGTGTGTGTGAAAGAAATTTTCTCTTCTTACCTGTGTTATTTTTTCTAATATGAAAGTACTGTCATATCTACAAAAATATATTCAGATATTTTTGCAGATTTTATAATGAAATTGCAACTGACAACAAACATTCAATGCCATGCATAATACATTATGATAATTGACAGGCCTAAAGAAAACACATACCTCTCAGATTGTATTTGCTACCAGTCAGTTATGCGCAATGCGTGATACACGCTTAGGCGATCATGTATCTTTCGATACATGACTCACGAGACAAATTTTTCTGCAGTAGGTTTCCATATCTTTCTACGGTAGACCAGTTGTTATTCAAGGCTATAGAACCCGGTCTGTCCTGCTATTTACCCACAGCTAGTGTGAGAAGAGGATTCTATCTTCCTCAAGGGTACTAGCACGTAAGTGAATGTAATGGATTCGACTGGGATTCGAACTCGGCTCTCCGATTCCTGAATCCGAACCACTATACATTACTCCACCGTCTTTTCCATAACCCTTCTAATAAGCATGGGTCTCCACTAGAAGATATAATAATTAGTAGCCTAATTAAACCATTATAAAAGAGGAGAAATAAATTCACCGTTTACATCTTCCTATATTAAAGGAGATATTAAAAGATTCATTCCAATTCGAAAACAAATACTCAAACCCACTCAGAGAAGATATGTTTCCGTTATTATTAATATAAAGTTGCAACTTTTATGGAATAACGTACGTACACAGTAAAAGCGTGTTAGACATTAGAGTTTAATAACGTTAAGTAGCGTAGATAATATCAAATATTGTATTTACATTTTTGTGAATTATGAACAGGTACTAAATATTTGAATGCTAGCAATTTCTTAATCATTAAAAGATTTAGCCGATACGAATTTAAGATGAATTTTTTCAGTAACTTTTTTAATGAAGACTCGTGATCCCGTTTTAAATAAAATCTAATATACTTAAGAAACTTATTGCATCGTAATTTTTCATATATTTTGTAGATTTATGAATAGAAACACATTCATTAAAAGAAATGCATTGGAGTTAATGATGTAATTTTCTACTCCAGGACAATAACTTAGAGGCGATGAACTCAAACTGACGCAAATTGAGTTACATATGAAGAGCATGCAGCAATTCAATTTGTGATGAGATCTGCAGGACATGACCGGCAAGGGTAATTAAATAAATATAACTTCCCAAATTGCAATCCATCTTCTCAGTGAATTACGAGAGCATATTATACAATTAATGGCTATTTGTTCGGAAACGATTATATATATTTCTTACATAGTAATTCAGTTTTTATTTAAGTATGTTTCTATATTTTCTCTACAATTCTACTTGGAGTATAAGAAAAAGGAAAATTACACACATATAAAACGCATTTCACTTTTTTAGCGCGCGGTCATATTTAAAATATGAATGTGTTTGATACATTTTGGGATTTAATTTCTTGGAATATCTTTAATTTCCTCTCGTAATGGAAAAGCTGAATGTTACCATTATTTCTTAATCTTATAATCTTAATTACAGATCGAAGATAAAGTGAAATACACAGGAAACTATTTTATGTCTGTATATTATACGCATGATTTCGTTAGAATAGAGCTGTCTTGAAAGTGTTTTACAATTACCTGGTCAAGAAATATTGCCGTAAATTTATACATATAAAATAATGATGAACATGGAAATTCTCGACCTCTACCAAGATGAACCTTCCCTCGAAATTCTAACCTTTGAACATTTATTCCGATTCTGTTAATTCAGTTACCTCGACAACTTTTTCATCATCACTTGTGTACATCAGCTGTTTACCCGAGCAGCATGTAATCGTTAGGTTTCTGTTTTCCTTCTTTGAAATTCACTTCCGAGCCTAACCCACTAACAGAAGGCCTTCAATTCTTGAAGATTCTATTACAACTAGATTCCAAAATCAAGTTTCTGTTTTCCCTTAGATTTCACTATTTAAATTTCTTCTGCAATGAATGAATTAAATATTGTCAGTTGGTTTGCCATCGAAATTCAGTTATTATAAAGAACGTTCTCAACATTTATTTCGTCGTAATTCTTTAATTTTGCGAGCCGAATAGTATTTACACGTCATTTGTTAACGTATTCGCGACCAAGCAAGGCAGGAGTGCTACTAGCACGCAAGGAGTTACAGAGGGTAGTGAACAAGTGTACAGAGGCTTGTTTGGGGAGAGGATAAAGAGACGGACGAGGGACAATATAAAGGTATTAGAAAATGTCGATTGACATTAAACTTGAATATTTGAAGATTATAATTGTGAGGGAAGCAAGTAAAAGAAAGAATTCCACAGATGGGAAGTGCGATAGAAGAAGCTCTTTGAGTAGAAGAGACGGTTACATTTGACTGTTTCGACAGTAAAACGTTGTTACCAACATTACAACCTAGTAGATTGTTTAAATTTATGCAGTCTGCAACCAAAGAAAGGAACTCGTCAGAAGAGTGGCCATGAAAATAAATATAGAAAAGGCAGAGGGAACTCACAGCATATCTGTGAGAAAGCGACTGTAGACTAGATGCCAGATCAGTACTTATTACATTGCATATCTATCTCTGGAATTTGTCGAGGATCTCAAGAATTAAAACAGAGGCACCAGACCATATATGTTAATTCTTTTATCATAAAATAATATTTATTCAGGATCTGTGACAGCTTCCTGTTTTATATATGTTAGTACAGTGTAACCCGGATATAAGAGAAACCCGGATATAAGAGATTTTCTCTGGTCTCAAATTAGAGCCTGTGTTAATGCATATAAATTAGACCAAAGCCGGATATAAGAGAAACCCGGATATAAGATACTTCTCCAGTCCCGACAACTCTCTTATATCCGGGTTACACTGTAATATTAATTTGAGCAAGTTCTCTTAAGTAATTTATTCTATTTCTAAGAAAATCCTAGGTTTCCAATACCGAAATCTTTAATATGCAATTCAGTGTCTTCGCGTGACCATCTAGTTTCCCGAAATAGAGACGAATATTCAGAAGGATATCTTCGGTGTGAGGACACTACATTCTTGGTTAATAGTTACTCGCTCATATCGACCTCAAGTCGAAGCTATTGTTGCCATAAATATCCGTGTAATTGATTGATGGATACTAACCTTTTCAAGAGACCATTCCAGACGTCAGTCTGGCTTAATTCAAGTATTCTTGAGAATGTTTGCGTAAAACATGAGACGGTAGAGTTTGTTGCAATCCCATAGCCAAGTTTCGCTTTATTAGTTATAATAAACAGATAAAATTTGGCTTACGGATTGCCAGCATTTTTCTTTCTTGAGATCTTTATTTTCCTAATTATTTATATAGAGATAATACAAGTTTCCTTTTGTTGGTAACTGACATTCTCATGCAAACAATAAGTGGAATATTTGCAAGAATAAAGTAATGTTCTGAATGTCATAGAGAAGTCTAAATTTCGCATTTTTGCTCAAATTATTTAAATTTTTATTTAAAGAGCACATGATAAAATTCAACAAAAGAATTGTGGATATTAATGTATACACATGGAAAGCAGAAAATATTAATATTCGTTTGTAATTGATATGATAGTAACTTTAGAGTACAAGAAAAAAATACAAGCAAATTATTTCAGGATTTTATAATACATCAAATAAATGTAATGATTTAAGTTTATTTGAATAAAAAAATTTTTTTTCAAAAGAATACATGTATCATCTTACCTTATATCTAAATAAATAAATGGCAATTTCTCTACGTCTGTGTGTCTGAAACCCCTCTCACTCGGGCCACACTTGCTTTAAATAAACATACATTTTGGAATCAGGATGATCCCGGGATTGAAAATCTGTCATTCACCTGGTACTTGACCAACTAGCATTTGAGTTCGTGTCCGCATGTGGATGGAACAGTTAAAAATTTAAATTGAAATAACTGAAATATTTGATTTTAAGTTTTTAATTCATATTGTGTTTAAAGTACTTTGTGAATTTGAAAGAAGTTGTTTTAATTTAGTTTAATATAATCTCCAAAAGTCAATTTTATTTCTTATATGTGCAAATGAATCAGAGATAAAATGAGAGGTTTCGCGATGTGGAACTTTGAAATTCCTTAGAGTTTGTGATTTGAAGAACTGAACTGAATTTAATTTTCACGGAGTTTTTGATTCGAAGAATTCAATTTTCGGCCCACATCGTTCATTTCCCCGAAATAGGATTTATATTTAACTTATAGTCAGAGTTAAAGTGATGTTTTTTAGTTCCGTGGAGTGAATTGTGGAATTCAAATTTATTTCTACAAAATTATCATTTCGGTTTTCTAAGTTGTACCAGATATCAATTTAGTGTTGGGCCGAAGGCCTAATTATCCATCTATAGGAACCTCATATAATCCCACACGGAGTGATTAATAAATGTTTTCTGTACTTATGCTATAAAAATATTTCGTTGTCGAAATTATGCCTTATATATATATATATATATATATATATATATATATATATGTGTGTGTGTGTGTGTAATTCTCATGTAACAAGAGTAATATAAAAACACTAATTTGATAAGTATTCCTAATAACAGGTTGGTATAGGATCCTCCAACTGCATGCAACGGTCTTATATATACAAGCATAAGCGATTTAACCAGATGCGATGTTGAGATAAAAACAAATGAACATTTTATGATCCATTAAAATAAGGAATTCTTGTTTTTTATACTGTATTGCAATTAGTAAAGCAATTTAATTTCCTAGTTTTAATAATTTAAACTGCTAAAGCAAAATCTCAAAGAAAACATTTGAAGTTAATACAAGATATAGAGGAAAATGAGAAAAAATGGGAGGTGAAAGATATATGTTTATCTGATACATTACCCAGCCCTAAAAAACTACACATGCAGGGAAAGAATTAGTCTCCAATTTGTCCGTTTTGTCAAAAGAAACAAGTTCCTCAAGCATGGCAATGAGTGAATAGAGTTACCGGTGGCGCCATGATAATATTTTAAGAGCCATTGCACTCTCGAGAAATCTTCAAACAGCCCGAAATGAACCTAATAAGAAGTTGATAAATTTCCTCAGAGCAGAGGAAAAGGTAGACATTACAGAAGAAGAAATCTTCCCTGCTCAGTTCTACCTCGGACTGTCAAATCATATTAGATATGAGAAGGCAGCTTAAAATACACCGGGAAAACATTACAAACTTCGTTACATCCGAACATGATTATTTATTTGGAAAATATCACAAGTTTTCATGTTAGAATTAACAGTGTCTCGGGAAGAAAATATGAACAAAGCACAAGAAAGGAAACTTCAGAAATATTTGAATATGGTAGAGGAATGCAAAAGACAGTGTTGCTTAGCTTAGTGTGAACAGATTGAAATCAGATGCAGAGGCTTCGTTGGGCGGTAAGATGCTGCCAAAATTAGAAGTAACAGGTTTGGAAAAGAACAATGCCATTCTCTCAATAACAATGACAGCAGAAGATGCCTCGAGATGGTTATGACTTGCACGAACAAGTGATTGGTAGTCAGTACGGAAGGAAGTTGCGGTTGATATTTTTCCCAAGCGAACTTGAAATTTGGCCTTGGTTTTCGACATGACATAAAAATACACGCAACAATGGAGTCTCGACTAGGGGACATGATCATGATACCCCCGAAACGTTACTTATTGATAGTTTGTGTCTATGATCTGCTTTGCCCCTTACCATCTTAATGTTTTTTTCATTTTTTTTTATACAGAATGTACACATGGGGAGGGTGTTACTTTTTTTGGTGAATGGAGGATTAACATGAATTTAAATAAGTGTGAATACAATTGATGTCATATATGTGTTTTCCTGTTTATGCATGTATATATCTGTGAGGGGGACAAAAATCGTTACTTACCACTTCAAGCCAAGAACGTCGCCATATCCTTAACCAGAGCAAAACCGTTACTGTGTTTACTTCCTTTTTTATAGAAGAACGTAGATAGCTGGAGAACCGGAAGTTATCCAAATGTGAATGTCAATTGCAAGAGGGAGTCGCAGAGTGAAACAAAGAAAAATAGGTAAATATTAAAGATAAAATAAAATAAAAACAAGGAAATTTGTAGTTGGCACACAAGCTGATACCTGATCAGTATCAGTAGGGTTACCGAAGAGAGAGGGTGTGATGTTGAAAGAATGAAATTTAGTTAAAACATCAAAGAAATATATTTCACGAAATGACTGAGAAAAACTGGGCCCGTTTAAGGTTTCAAAAACGTTATTTCGCGCCCCGATCTAAGTCAGCAAATTCACATATCAGAGGGTAAATCTTCCACTTGTATTACAAATAAAACATTTAGTATTTATTTTCTACTTTCTCTTACAGTGAGGAAAAAATGTTTGTCATTGCCAATCCATGAGGTGTGAGATAGATTTTAATATATTCCGTGAAATATTAAATTACTAATTAACGATGTTAGTTAGGCAATTATTATAATTGATAGAGATTAAGTAAGATTCAATTATGTCGAATATTGATTTTCAAGGAGTAGGGAAGTTAACAAACACCAATTTCTGCCTTTAGATAACATGTCATACGTCAACATAAATAGTCTTATGATAATTAGGTTAAAAAAATGAAATGAAAATCAAGCAATTTATAAACAGACGATCGAGAAGAGTAAATGTCTGGTTTCAATCGGTTGGAATTTTTATTTTTTACAAATCATAGAGGATTGACATGTTTTTATAGCGTGACGTGAAATAGATATGTCTTACTGTATAGATAATTGCAGTTAGCCCCTGGGTAAATAAGTCATACGAACGCTGTTTTTATTTTTAAGGACACATATAAAGTGCTGTTCGATAAAAGTCACTCACTTGATTTTTTATACTAAAAATATTTTTTGTCTATTGTTTTGGGGGTTAAAATAATTTTTAATCTTAGTAATATAAAGACCACTTCTCGACCATCTTGGAAAAAAGTTTATTCACCCTAACGTATTCTTTTGATAATTATAAATTTGGATATAAATGAGATTCAGGAAAAAGCTCTGAGCAAAAAAAGTGACTGACTGGTGGAATTCTAAATATAAAGCGTTTCTTTTCAAAATATAGCGACATATATTGCTGGCTGAATACCTGCAACTTTGAATTATTTTTTTTAGTTCTAAAGAAAATGTTCTTATTTTCTGTAATATAATTGTTTATTAGATTTAGGTTTGCTTCAAATCGCTACATAGGCATACAGACAGACGTTCTTATTTTGGAACATTTCTACTACCATTTTATCTTTTGAACTTATAATAAATAATAATAAAATATAATGGTTAATATTCAAATTATTCAGTTGGTACTAAGTACATTCAGGGATATTTTATTAAAATAGTGTTTTAACTAAGCAAATTCCAAACATTTTATAATATGAAGACATTAATCGAAAAATGAAATTAAAACAAATGAATGCAAACAAGTCGAAATTTGTTTGCACCACTTGCGGACAATAATGGTAGAAATTATAGAAGCAGAGTACTTAAATAATTGTTCCGTCATAGCTTTCATTTCGGAGCAAAATCACATAGACCGCAGAATTCAATTCAGTCTATTATTTGAATGTTATGGATTTTAAGTATATATCAAACTATGAAAATTAAATTACTTAAATGACCGGTATATTTTCCGTATTTTGTCGACTTAAAGAGATAAATAAATAAAGATATTGTTTTAACGCTCTAGATTGCGTTATATAAAACAAAATCAAAATGTTAAACATTTATTAAAGATGATTTTTAAGATCTTAAAAAGCACGGGATTTGAAAGAGTGAAGTATGGAATTAATAATAAGAAAATACATGCCTCAAATATTAATATTCTTTCTTTAATAATACATAAGACATAATAACGTCTACCATTATTTAGGATGGTTACATCGACGAGATGAAGAATATGATAAAGTGAAAAAATGCCAGGCCAGTAATTTTTGGTTGGATGGGCATTTGTGTTAAATCTATTAATTTTTAAAAATTTAATTGTTCAATTTTTCGTAATGTATATAGTGTCCATGATTACTCAACGGAACCGTGACTCATTCGGAGGTTGAAGAGTGAGGGAAATTTAATAAAACCAATCGATATCTCCGCAGCATTTTGAAATATTGCATAGAAAACCAATCGATATTATGCGAAAGTCATGAAAAATTATTAATTACTGAGTATATTTTAAAATAAAAGCATATAGGAATGACATGAAATAGACAAAATATTTAATTGTTGATCTTATTTGTGAATATATACAATATATACTATACATACATATATATATATATATATATATATATATATATATATATATATATATATATATACATATATATATATATATGTATATATATATATATATATATATATATATATTGATATATATATATATGTATGTATGTATGTATATATATATATATATATATATATATATATATATATATATATATATATATGAACAAAACACCATGAGAAATATACTTGTAGGAAGGAAAAAATATCAACCTCAAAGACATGTAAAAAGACTAAAAATAATAATTAATATTAAGAAAGAAAAAAGCCAGGACTCAATAACATCAATTATGAACACAGTCACAATTTTCTGATCGTATTTGAAAAATAACTAAAATATGTCCATAACTCTAGATACAGACATAAACATTTACACATTAAGTTAAAAGTAAAAATTAAAAGAAAACTTTTTTCTGTATGTCCGAGCGGTTTCAGATATACTTTTAGCCATTATGAAGGATGATTTTATTTTTACTTTTAATATTCCGACAATTTCTACATAAATTATATCCAGAAAAGAAAGTTATAACAGCACAAGAAAAATAAAATAAATATTATCTCATATATACATATATATATTTATTTATATTTATATACACTTTTCATATATATATATATATATATATATATATATATATATATATATATATATATATATATATATAATTAAAAGAAAGAACAGTAAGATATAAAATCCGGTGTTCTTATAGATATTTTTATTTTTAAGAAAATAGTGCTCAATGTAAATTTACAGAGCATTAATATTATAAATTAATTGATTTAAAATATGGTTTTTCGCTACTTTAAAACCCGGTAATTTTTAAAAGTTACTCAAAAATTCGCTTGAAGATGAAAATGGAACTAATGCTTTTAATTTAATTGCAAAATTAAATTCGGGTTTTTAGCTTCTATTTTGAAACATGGTTGGAACTGTGTAGCGACAAAAAACATATTTTAAATCTTAATTTATAATATATATATATATATATATATATATATATATATATATATGAAAGAGAGAGTGAATTATATTAATAATGTAACAGATAATCATTGATAATTATACATCTGCTTAAACGGAATCAGAAAAACCTGGGCGTATTGAGCAGAGTTATTACCGCCATCATATTTATAATTCATGGATGGAAATAAAATATTTTTTTTACTTCCTTCCATTAATTATGATGGTAGTGATACTAAATAAGACCTGACTGACTGATCGGTTCATTTTGTCATTCCTGTCATACATCTTAGCATGTGCTTCTTCAATAAAAGCATTACTTTGCTCGCATCATTCCCAATGTCACTGTCATTCTAATGTAAAACAGATATGCACATTCAAGCTTTTCTGCACACAAACAAGCACGCACAGACATATATATATATATATATATATATATATATATATATATATATATATATATATATATATATATATATATATATATATATATGTCCTGAAGATGCTCTATTAGACCGGAAAACGTCCGACGTTGACATTAAACATTAAAATAGCATAATCGCATATTAGGATTTTGTTTGTTTTTTCAGTATGTTTTTTCTTCATATATATATATATATATATATATATATATATATATATATATATATATAGTTAAATATAGAGTCATACACATGAAATATAAGCACATGTATAAATGTAAAATGCTAAACTATGCAGGCTCAGAAGCATAAATACATATATATATATATATATATATATATATATATATAACGATTTGCACGCAAAATAAGATAAGAAAATGCACCTTTTATGCATACATATACACATATATATATATAATGCACTGATCAATAACTCACACGTACATCCATATTTTTATTACTTCAGACGTCATTTGTTGTGGATACCCGTATTTTAGTAGACACAAAGTTCATTTTAAATACGTCGGTAATTTAAAATAAACGGTGCGTCTACTTAAATACGGATATACGATAAAAATAACATTTTAAATAATACCAATACATACACACATATACTGCTGGCCCAAAACTTAAGGCCAATTAAAATAAAGAAAAAAATAACTGAAAAATGGGAAAATGAAATACTGTGAAATGAGGCAAATACTAGTTGTATACTTGATATGTGCGTCCGCAGAAGGCAGGATAAAATGATTTTCCAGTTGGTGAAGTTTGTTACACAGACATCAAGCACTTGACTGGCATTACTATAGACTTACCTTGACATCTACCGCCAAATGTTTTAATGGTGTTCAAGTTGAGCGAACACGCCAGATGGTCCGAAAGAATCACGTTATCCGCCATGGAAAAATTATCTTTTTACTGCGGACATTATTGTCTGCAATGTTGTTTAAAAGATTCAAGTATTTCCGCATGAATGAGGAACTTCAGAGAATGAAGATGCTCTCCACAACAGGCCAATATCATCAGTCTCGGTTTGACGCCTCTGTGTAACCTGAATCTCCATTGATTCTTCGAAAGAGGTAGCACGTCAGATTATGATGGAAATTCCTCCACTGTATAGAAAATGTCTCCAGTGGGATATTTTTATCGTGACATTAACATTAGTCCATCGAGATTTTTTTTTCTCATCAGAGAACAAAATTTCCTTCCACTTTTCGACGCTTGGCGCCTCTCAACAAAGTTTAACCTAGTTGTTTTGTGGTGTGGAATGAGGCATGAACTTTTAAACCTTTTTCTCCGCGATCGTGCATGCCTTAAGATGGTTCGATGATCGGCAGGTCTCTTGTCGGAAAACTCGTTGAATTCTCCTGTACGGCGCCGACGAAATTTTCTTCGGCCGACCACTTGAAATTCTCGTTCCGTATTCCTCAGAGACCTTTAAGAAATTTTCTACAGCAGTTTTACTACGTTCAGTCTCACCAGCGAAAGTTCTTGTTTTTTCACTTCAACTATTCTGCCTGGTTAAATATTATGTCAAATGTTACACATTGCCATGTTTTTAACCAATTTAACACACGAGATACCAATGGGAGATACTGACTGTGCTAATGCTTAAACACAAACGACTAAATTTCTTTAGGTGTTAACCAATTAAAAATTCGCTTAAAGGAAGTCTTAATCTTTTGACGACCTAGTATTTATCGGTATTTCCCAAAGATTAAATTTTCCTCATTAAATCTTAAAAATAGATGTTAATTTAAATTTTTAAAGATTTTAATTTATTTATTTTTTATTTTCATATATTGCCAGTATACGTACTTGATTATTCTAATATCCTATAAAAGTATGTTAAATTGCTAGTCAGTTCCAACATATCTTTCTGGTGTACATTATTGAAGGCCTCTGCGTAATGCAAGAAGCACAGGTACACTTCTTTTTTCATTTGTATTCATCATTTGTATTCATCATTTGTACGTGGTGGAGTCTAAGAAACCAAAAAATATATTTTCTTTATCTTCATTGGCCTTAATTTTTTGGTCAGCAGTGTGTGTGTATATACATGATTGGTATCGGAAAAGTATGGTACAATCATTTACAATTCAGACACGACTATTACTATGCAAATAAAATATTGTGCATATGTTACGTGTACTTATTTATAAGATTACTAATCAGTCAACATTAAGATGGATCACTTGTCCCATCGGTACACTAGCGTATAAATACTCTCATCAAAACGAATGGTGTCAAATGACTGTAACAACTCATGCCTCTCTGCAAAGACATGAATTTATTCCAAATGTCTGACAGCTCTCTTATTAAATAATGGATATACCATTAAATACGGAAAGATGTATGGAACCGCTTTCCGGATAAATGCCGTTTGATGAGCCCCAAATGATTATAATCTGAAATATCCAGAACTGGTTCCTGTGGTGGGTAATGTAAAATAGTCATAATAATATAGCTAATGTCTCTCTGTTGTCCTTGGGGACATTGTCTTACAACAGGATGTTCTCCTTAGGCAAGCGTAATTTTCATCTTTTTCAGCTAAATGTTCGTCCAATATTTCACCGAATCTGACAGTTCGCTTGAGCACTATATTGTAGGAAGTCAATGAGCAACACGCATTTTACATTCACTTAGGGACGGAATTTTAAAGTATGTGGTTTCAAAATTGTGGTAACAAACTAAGATACACCCCCACGGACGCACGTACACACACACACACACACACACACACACACACACACACACACACACACACACATATATATATTAAATATATATATATATATATATATATATTTTAAATAAAAAAAAACAAATAATATATTATATATATATATATATATTTTATAAAATATATATATTTATATATATCATCATATATATATATTCTTATAAAAATAATAATATATATATAAACTATAAATATATATATATATATATATATATATATATATATATATATATATATATATATATATATATATATATATATATAAATATATATATATATATATATATATATATATATATATAATATATATATATAAATATATATAAATAAATATATATATATATATATAAATATATATTCATAAACTATATATATATATATATATATAAATATATATAAATAAATATAAATATACACACACATTCGCTTGATATATATATATATAAATATATATTCATAAACTATATATATATACATAAATATATATTATAAATCAATTAGTTTAAAATATGTTTTTTTTCGCTACACAGTAATAACCGTGTTTCAAAAATGGAAGCTAAAAGCTTCAAATTTAATTTTGTAATTAAATTAAAAACATTACTTTCATTTCATTCGCTTGAGGATGGGTATATATAATAAATTTTGACATTGAAGTCGAGAGGTCACATCAAGCTATTAGAGTAGAAGAGACGGCTAGCGACAGTCCGTTCATGCTTGAACGCAATCCTCTGATCTGAAAATGGAAGAACTCCGAGGCAAACAGAAGGGGCGCCAGATATATACATGGCAAATACTCCATGCAAAATTGTGGATTTGTATATCATGAGACTCATAAACTCAGGGACTGTTGCCACACGGTGTAAACTTTAAGTAGCGAATGCAAATCTACTTGGTTAATGGTTGTAGCTGTGGTGCGTTCTTTTTTTTTTCGGTTTATCTGGATAGACTTTGCGTTGGGCAATATCATTTTCTGCTTTGTATCATTTTCTGCCTTTTATCATATTCTTTTTTATTCTTCCTTAGTTTCGGATATTTTTCCTGGTCTTTTGGAATATTAGTTTTTTGGTTAACCACCCCGGTATTGATTAGAATTTTTGGATATAAATTCATGGAAGACATGCATGATTCCAGCATCAGGAAAACACACACACACACACAGCGCGCACACACACCCACACACACACACACATATATATAGTATATATATATATATATATATATATGGTTGAATAGAGGAGGTGTGTATTGTGTATTTATTCGAAAATAGTGACAGCATCATTTAGGATACGCTTCAATCGTTACGGGCGGCGGCAGCGTCTGTGCAGTCATGTTTCATTAGAAACGATGGCGGCTGGGCAAGCAGCCGAAAACCAGGGGCAGGAGCGCGCGACTTAACCCTATATTTCCTTGATGGGATAAAGCGTCGATTCAGCTTTAACCCAGGAAGAGACCTTTCTTGGAAGCTTTTCCCATTTAATATTTCTTGTGTTCGAACAAGAAGCGTTTTCTGTTTTGGACACAGAGTGTATAGAAACTATTCAAATATTCTGTGTGATTGAAAAAATTAAGCGTTCGAGCAATTTCCGCTATAAACTTTTTGTCCTATTATCATGATAATTTTATTTCTTTTAGTTTATTAGAAACTTTGAGTTCGGACAAAAGAAGCTTTTTGGTTTTGCACAGAGTTGTGTGTATGATTTGTGTGTTGTAGTTTAATGTTATACAGATGTTTCCTTTTCCGAACCCAAGTAGCAACATGTGGCCGTGTTCGTAGTTAATATTATCAAGTGTTGGCTTTTTCTTTGATATTATTAAGGATTTCATTATTTTTAATCTTTTTTTTTACATGTGGATGATGTTAATATGTTTGTATTTCCGACTAGTATATTTCGAAAGGAGTGTGGTAAATTTGTGCGTGTGTTTAAATGGATTCTAATAGAGCTGTGGTCAGACAGTTGTAACTTAAGAGGTCTGGATAGGCATGTAGTCCTGTGACCGATGTAATTATTTATGAATTTATTATTATTATTATTATTATTATATATATATATATATATATATATATATATATATATATATATATAGGCAGCAATCCTTCCTTTATGCATGTTTCATTAAAATCGACAGACAAGGTACTACGGTTAAGCTTTTTATTTAATTTTTCTTGCGTTCGAACAAGAGCTTTCTTTTCTGGTCAAAGTGTGTGTAAGAACTGTCCAAATGTTTTATATTTCCGAGCGCTTCGGCTATACCTTTAGCCATTATCAAGGATTATTCTATTTTTAATTGTGTGTGTGCGTTCTGTGTATGTCTTAGTGTGTGGTAGAGATGTTTTTAATTTCCGAATACAGTTAGCATATTGCGGCTTTGTTCGTATTTAATATTGTTAAGAGTTGGCTTTTTCTTTTCTATCATTAAAGCTTCCATTATTTTCAGTCATTTTTTGCAGGTGGATGCAGTTAATATATTTGTGTTTTCTACTAGTATGTTTCTAATGGAGTCTGGTAGATTTGTGTGTGTTAGAACCCATTTAAACACGTTTAAAAATTAGAATCCATTTAAACACACACACATATTTATATATATATATATATATATACATATATATGTGTGTGCAGGCGTATGTGTATATTTTTGTGCGGGTGCGTGTGCGAACTTTAGGTAATTCCATGGAATCTACATATAAAAGTCAGTGACTTCCGTTAGTCCGTCCTTCACACGCTTTAAAATAGCTTTGCATTGACCGAAAGAAAGCAAATTTGGTGGAGAAGGGCAAACAGGTAAGGGGGTATAATGTACAGTCAGTTTTACTAGAGTTTGTAGCTGAGAACAATAAAATTTCTTTATTTTTTTGAGAATGTTTTATTATTTAACATACAAAATGATTTGAATATTTTTTTTTTTTAAAATAATGTTTAGACAAATACTTTTTCTTTAATAAAAATGCAGTAATATTTTGTTTTTTTTTTGCATACCTTTTCTTTAAGTTTTTATATTTCATCTACTGAACGAAACGTAGGGTGTGTAAAGTTCGACAAAATATTTTAGCCATAACTTCAACAATACGAAATACTGTGAAAATTTTAACACGCTGACGTGTTCTGCAAATAAAATTCTAGTAGTAGAAAAGCCTATGTAACAGCTTCGTATGAATAGATATTTATATAGCATATTCTCAAACACACGCACATACTCACGTACACACACACACACACGCACGCACGCACGCGCGTGTGCGCGTGTGTGTGTGTGTGTGTGTGTGTGTGTTTATGTGTGTGTTTGGTATATATTTGCCATGAATTAATGTGCATAAAATTAATTACATATCTTATTTAACAAAGATATAAGTGATCTTTTCGAAAGATGAATGAATAAATTGTAGTTCGCAGAGCTGTGGTCTTGACATTTTCAAGTCCTTTCATCCAAATAATGTAAAAATATGTTTACAATTTACGTACTCTGATAGAATGAATCCCGTAAGTTTTCTGTTGTAGATTCCTTCTATTAGATCTCAAACAGAACTCTCCGGGATTTTAACATTATAACTGTTGTGGTTAGATCAACATCCATGTCTTGGAAACACTTCAGAGATGTACTTATATAAGACACTGCCTTCTGGATTTTTAACGGGAAAATATTAATGGATCAAGTGCGATGGTACAACGTTTCTTGATTTCTTTAATACAATTTCATAAGGAGGTTCAATATCCGTGAAATATATGCAATAGTTTTAAATATAGAAGTGCAATTAAGAGAGGTAGAGGTACCTATTTAATATATTTTCAAAATATAAGTACGTGTAAACGTTTGAAAAATTCGACACCCCTATGAATTATGTTTAATTTTCTGATTCAAGATTAAAATAGTTGTTGTAATACACCAGAGCGATAGTTTCAGAATATCATCCATTATGCAGTATATATCCATATCTATATTCTTATATGTACAAATTTATAGATTTTTCTGTGCTTATGTGGTTTTTTGAAACCTACTTTAGATGTGGTACAAGGCCGAAAGTATGGGACAACCTGTTAGGATCGAACTCATTTTATTGATCTAGCAAGTCAAGCTTGCTAAGCATTACGCCACGTAAGAGTGCCCTAAAAATTTACTAAGGGTAGCTTAGATGCGACACAACACTGAAATTATGAATTCCCGTGAAGGCTAAACTCAGAACCTTTCTAACCATTAAACCACGTCGAATGTTTCTAAAATGACATTCTAAGCGTAGCTTAGATGTGGCTCAATGCCATTGTTTCGACCTTTGTCGGTCTGTAATCGAACTCACTACTCAGTCGTAATTGATCGAGCCAGACAATCTTGCTAATCATTATACCACGCCAAAGTGGCTAAAATGATTTTGTAAATATATCTTCGATGTGGTTCAATGCCGAAAGTATGGAGCAGACAGTGACGATCAAATTCATTACTGAGTCGTAATTGTTCTAGGGAGACAAACTTGATAACGATTAGACTAGGTCTAAATTCCAGATGATGTTGATTTTCTAACCATAGATAAATGTGGCAAAAAGCCTAAAATATCGGACACGCATTGAGGATCGAACTCACTATCCACGCGTTATTGATCTAGCGAAAAAAACTTGCTAACAATGACACCCAGTCGAAGGGACCTATCTGTGCGTATGTATGCATACAAATAATTTTAAATATTCATCATTAGCTTGTTTCATCAATTGCCAATCTCTGATAGGGAACTAAACGATTAATTAAGAATTGCTCATACAATGACGTGCAGAAGTTTGCTGATGCCTAGGGCGAACTCCTTGCGTGTAAGCTCTTAAGACTGGAGTATGTGGCATTCTCCGGTTTCGCTTATCAAAACATTGACCCACATTCACAACAGGTTGTGGGACTGTAGGGCGCGTGTATTCAAATTTCAAAAAGTAAATTTTAATTTCACTCTTTCATTAGATGCCCTGCCGAGATGAATTCCTGGGGCAGCCGCAACCTCCTCCCCGTTCCTGCACCCTAATTTGCTTGAGTAAAATCTTTTGAACTGGATTTACTTCTCTAGTATATTCATTTTCCATAAACCTTCTATTATCTTCTGTAAATCAAATCTTCTTTCTTATCAATGAATGTATATTAAAAATTAAGACTTAAATATATGGTGGGTTAATTTGTGTTCTATTTCGTGTAGTTACAGATAAAAAAACAGAACGAGGAACATTTGTTAGAAGTTGTCTTTCTCTGTTTGAAAATTTAGCAGTTTACTTGGTTTAATTTTAAATTTAATTTTATTAATCTCAAATTTAAATATTGTTTTCGTTTTTCTCTTTGAGAACTTACATATAAACAATACTTTTACAAAAATATGAACATTTTAGAATACATTTACTTTTAAAACTTCCTCTGAAATTTCAAGAGTTTAATAAATTAAATTGTGGTTTTCCTACATTGATTTTTTCCTATTCTTTGAGCGTTTGAATATAAAAACAATTTTAAAATAATATGAAACTTTAAAATATATTTATTTTTAATAAAGCCTCAGAAAATTCAATAATGGGATTTTAGAATATAAGCATTTTAAACAGTGTTAAAAATCAAAATTTCAACAATATAAAGGAAATTCCTTTGGGATAAAAGAGCACGAACAAAGACATTGAGATTTAATAATCACTCTTAATTTATGTAATAAAATTATTTATCGGGTTTATCTTACTCATTTTATAATAGCTCTTTTTAGATCATTTTTCATGATGTACATTCATAATCTATTTTAAAGCTGCCAACAAGAATAGAATTCTTGAGTTATAGTTATATTTATTCCTAAAACTGAAGACAGCATTTTATGAAGACTTTGCTGAGAACACTGTTTTATCGCTGCAGGATAAGTTTTATAGTCACATCTTAAATCAATTAATTCCTACATATAATGCTATTACATTTTACATTATATGTATTGCCTGATTTAATTGTTTTGACTATTACAGTTTAACGTAAACGTATCATACAACCAAGTATAGTTACAACAAATTAGAGGTAAAAGGATAGGTACAACGATTCTGTATAGTGACCAACTCGACCAGCAAGCCAGTTCTTTAATAATTAACCATTTAGTCAGGTTTGGGAAAGTGAGCCGGATATGAAAATATTTAGTATCTACCTGTAGATGCATATGGTGACATTATTCGAAATATAGTACTTTTAAGAAAATAATTTCTACGGCGTACGACAGAAATCACTCTCTCATATTTTTGTGCTGTGTCAATTAACAACGTTGGCGATCACGGCTCTCCATAATCCCCTGTCCTTTATAGTTATTAATAACTATTGTTTTTTGACATCACTCCCATAATTTGCTCCGCGATCCATTCACTTATGATCACCACGTCTGTTGTGCGTTCTTTTTATCTGACTCTCTTATCTTAAATGAGTCCTATGCGTATAAATTTTCCAAAGCCTCTTTCTGATTATCTAGCCTAGAAACCTCAACTATTCCTTCCTGATATTAAGTAAAAGTGTCCTTTTTGTTACTATTTTCTCTAGAATTTCGTCGTTGCTAGAAAAGTTAATTCCCTGGTATACTTATCATGCTCCTGTAGAAGAGCATTTCTCTTGCTACAATTCACTTCTGCGTCTATGAGGAGACCTCCTAGAAATACCCCCATTATAATGGTAAGATTGTAGTTCTAAGATGACATTGCTCCTAAAGTCGAACCATTATGTTGGAAGTTAATGCTACTGACTAAAAATTAGAGCTAAAAAAGCTAATATGTTATTGTGTTTATTGAAAGATAAATAAATATTTAACTCTAGAATGATTTGTTTCAAAATCATAGAGAAAGACACACAGAAATGATTTCTTCCCATTTTGAAATTTATAAAGAATAATAGGACAAACCTTGCAGTTTTGGCTAACTTCACTTCCAATTATATATTTGCAAATTTCCGTTCACCAAGCACCATGACCACAACCATATAATTTCCCTGTATGATAAGACTGTTCACAATATTAAAAACACATGATCTCTCTAAACAATTTAATGTAATTTCTCTGTATAAAAAGACCGTTCACAATATTACAGACAAATTAGCCCTCTAAATAATTTAATATAATTTCCTTGTGTAATAAGAACATTCACAATATTAAACACAAAGTAGCTCTCTAAATAATTTACTATAATTTCCCTATAGAATAAGACCGTTCACGATATTAAAGACAAATGAGCTCTCTAAGCAATTTAATATAATTTCACTGTATAATAAGACTGTTCAGAATATTAAAGATAGATTTAATATAATTTCCCTGTATAATAAGACTATTCCCAATATTAAAGACAAATTAGCTCTCTAAATAATTGAATATAATGTCCTTGCATAATAAGACCGTACAAAATATTAAAGACAAAGGTGCTGTCAAAATAATTTCTTGAGGCGATAATTCTTGTGATAAAAGATATTCAAATAATTTCAAGAAGCTACCGATTTTCCTTGAAAATGATGTCCTCTTCATCTAGGTTAATAAGCAGGTATATCTAATTTACGGCGTGTAAGGCACAAAAAAAATTGCACTCTGAAGAATATTTAAGAATATCGACAGAAGTTAACAGGACCACATTCCGTTGGACATTCAACCAAGTGGCATTACATTCCTACAAAGATCAGTTATATAAAGCTTGACTCCAATATGCAAAGCTTCATCTCATGATGTCTGCTTTATTCTGGTATAAATTATTATTGTCTGACGAAACAGAATACGGACACGTTGGTGGAAAGTTTTCGAGAAAATTCCGGTGATAGAACGGCGCATTCATAGGAACCACTCATACTGAATGTTTAACACATCAGTAGAAGCAAAATTATTTTACTTTGCACCGCGAACATGGGAATACTAATCATAAAGGGAACAATATATAGGTCTATATATTGTGAAATAGTGAAAAGAAATCTGCTAACGACAGAAGTTACTAAAACTCACAAGAGATTATATATTACGACAATATCCCAAGCAACATTCTGTAAAAGCAAAAGGATGAATAGAGTCGAATGACATAAGTATTTTTCGCGAGCTAGTCAGTGAATTGATTCAATTGCTATAGATAATCTCTGTAAGGAACTTCAAATTCGACTTGATCATCGCAATCATTAAATCATGAGAGATTTATCAGGTCGGTACCAGTTTCTGCAAGTTGTTCACAGGTAATTATTCCATACGTCTGACAGTTGCCATATCAAATAATGGATGTACTAAAAAACAAACAAAAAAAAAGATATATATATTGACATTTAAACAGCGCGATTTTATGTTACATTCTATTGCATTTGTCAATGAAATTATATTTACTTTAGCATATATTTATTTCCCTTCATAAAAATAAAATCAATCATCTTCACACACCAGACATAAATATATAGATAAAAGAACACAAGTATACTTTATGTGTGTGTGTGTGTGTTTTTTTTTTTTTTGCGCACATACATATATACATGCCGACAGTAACATAAAAATTGTCGAAATCGTATAACAGCAAAATTGTCCAAATTTAGTTTAAGGTTTGAAAGGTTATTTTTTTAATCTTATAAATGATAAAAATATATTACTGGAATTCTCCTTGGTATTTATAACTCTACTGGACTCTACTTTGAACAATAAGAATGTATTTAGCTCTAAGCTGAAATGATGATCTCTTTTCCTGTTGTGACATCCTGATCCAGTTTCCTCTCTACTGTTCCCTCTTTTGGAAACATTTCCACCTTTCTCTGATGGTTCTTTAATGAACTTTGAAGATTGAAGCCATTACTGAAAGCCTGAATGATATTTTCCTCTACCACACACACACACATATATATATATATATATATATATATATATATATATATATATATATATATATATATATATATATATATATATAGAGAGAGAGAGAGAGAGAGAGAGAGAGAGTTTAACTCAGTCTATTTTATATGTGGGTGTCACTGGTTAGTTTCCTTGTTCAATCCCGTTAATTTAATTGCATAGCCCACTCCTTTATTGCGTAGGCAAGTTTATGTGTTTTGGTCGATTTTGTCTTTTCTGCTTCTTTTCCATTTTCTATTTGTCGTTATTTCTGTTGTTCTTTTATTAGAGTTTCTCAGTTTTAATTTTAGTCAATCCAAGTCTATTCCTTTGCCAGGCTTACACACACACACACACACACACACACACACACACACACATATATATATATATATATATATATATAACACTAGGCATTAAATTCAACACCCAAAATTGAAGTCTGTTTCATGCAAAAAAGCAATCGTCAGGCCATATATATATATATATATATATATATATATATATATATATATATATATATATATATATATACATAACACTTTACTTCTATACTTATATATATATATATATATATATATATATATGTGTGTGTGTGTGTGTGTGTGTGTGTGTGTCTGTGTGATACAAAGATCGGTTTAATGTGATTAAGTTATCAATAAATGGATGTTTTTGCCATCGAATACGATGTATAAGTAATTAGTAAATTTTAATGTTTTTGTAGCACATCCTTCACAATGGAATTGCCTAATGCAATGCATATTCTGTACATCAAGACACTACATCCTGTACTACTGCACATCTTATCATGTGTCAGTTGATGCTTCAATCGATAGCTATTTTAATTGTTGTTTTTCCCATTTCATAGCTGCATGGTTACTCTTATACGAAGCTCATCCACTCTTTGCCAACACTCTTTAAGCTGATGTGAATTCAATTTTTTCCCCAAATATAGGGCGCATTCTGTCTTCCTATTTCCCCATAACTCGAAGGAGAACAAAAGGATTCATACAATTCCCAATTTATTTTACATGTAAGTGAATGTATCTAAATTGACTGGAATTCGAACACGGCTCTTCGATTTCTCATTTCGAGGCTTTATTCATTATACATATCACACATCCTAGATAACTGCACTTGCATTCACCCATCTGGGTTTCTAAACTTCTGTGATCGGACAAGAACCGGTGATTTAATGTTATGTGGCCGCGTAACAATCACGTAAGAACATTCTCTTATTTTACATTGGAACAAATAGAAAATAGCAGGAAAATTTTTTATTTGTATACACATTTTTATTGTAAGAAGACATTTTAAGTAAGATTTTATATTGTATTTTTAGTGATCTGGATGAGATTCATGAAATAAGTAAAGGAATTTTGAGTGTAACTACATTGACTAAATCAATGATTTCAGTTGAAAATAGATTTTGTGCATAAAATCACTGCCTTTTAGATAAAGTTAAATTCAGAAGAGAAAAACGAAAGGGAATGTTTGTAGAAAAAATACTGACAAAAAATGGAGAGAGAAAATAGAAATAAATGTGCAATATTCCGCTCAAGTTTTAGGTTAGTAGGAATCATAGAAACTATTACTTTCTTAATATTCTTATCTCCCATAGATGTTAACACCATGCTTATGTTCCATGTTTCTTGGATAGTACTAATCGATGTATCTTTTATTGATAATTATTGAACGTCTCTTCATATCTTAATATATTACTGATTTTTTATGTGTATTTTAAGATTCAAAATGTTATTACATGCATAGTGTCATTTATAGCCAGGATATTTTAATCTGTTG
This sequence comes from Acanthosepion pharaonis, assembly GCA_903632075.3. Classification (NCBI taxonomy): domain Eukaryota; kingdom Metazoa; phylum Mollusca; class Cephalopoda; order Sepiida; family Sepiidae; genus Acanthosepion; species Acanthosepion pharaonis. The sequence goes on along the minus strand of CAHIKZ030005463.1, from coordinate 1,181,702 downwards.
AGTATATGATCAATAAAATATTAAGGAGAATTAGCATTAAAGTTTGAAAAATACTTAGCAATATGAACCCCACAAAGTGACTATTCCTACATCAAAATTATATGTTATCACTTTCTCTTCGGTGATATGTTATATAGGAAATTATAAATAAAATACTGCTTTTATTTCTGCTGAACACCACAAGCTACAATACTAAATATTAATTATTATTTTTCTATGTGACGAGTCCTTTCAGGACATGGGTGATCATGGCTCTCTTCAACTTTCTATTCTTAGACTAAATTTTTTCTCACTTTGCTAAGACCCTCTCCACGTGCCGCCACCCAATCACAAGATCTTCAGGTAAGTGGCTCGCTACCTGCCATTATCTTGTCATCACTGTACGTTATAAGGGTTGCATATTTTTCTTTCTTCATTTTTAACACAGAGAATATGTGCTGTTTTTACCTTAAGTGAACTTTCTGTCTATATTTTGAATACAAATGTTTTTGCTTTTTCCTTTCCGTATATTGGTTATAATTTTTATATTTTAATGATTTTCCATTATGTTTGCACATAATGCATTGGTGTGTTGAAGCATTCGACTGACAGCTCATATCACCAATCAGCTTACTCAGTAAGTTTGTTAAAATTAGAAATATCTTTATTCAGATGCTATTGACACTTAGTTGATATCCTAAAACTTCCGGTCTCACTTTGAACATTTTATTCTCTTTTATGTCCGTCAATTATTACGATCAGTACGTTGATTCTTCGTGCGTCATCTTGTCATTGGTTATTATTATTATTATTATTATTATTATTATTATTATTATGATTTCTTTGATTTCTGGTATTTACTCATTTCTTTCCGGGTCCCGCCCAGGGACCTAAGGTTAGAAATAGCATCACGGCACTTTCCAGTGCCAAAAAAAAAAAAAAAAAAATTACATAGATAAAGCCCTTCGTAAAGTGTGGGCTGTGATTTTTTGTATCTCTTTGAGGAATGGACTTCCAGTAATCCCTTCAATTAGTCTACTGGAATCTTTTCTAACCAATCCTAGGGCTCCAAATACAACAGGGATTGTTGATGTTCCCATATGCCACATTTTTGCGATTTCTATAATAATAATAATAATAATAATAATAATAATAATGATGATGTTACAAATTAACGTAGTCAATAGAAATTCCATTCTTGAGGCATGGTGTCATAAAAACTGCGCCTAACTCAGGAACATTCCGGAGAGTAAATGATGGCTGTTTTCTGTAGGTCTATCATCGTGCATTCATTATTACAGACATTAGTCCTAAAGTCAAGTTCCATAGGTTTTTCAACTCCCTAGTGAGGTTCTGCTATATAATCTTTCACGTGTTTTAGATTGAAATCATATGGAAGAATAAAATGAGTAATTTGATAGTTGCAATTCTATTTATCTATGACGATAAGGTGTGAAATTCGTGCTTTCATCACATGATATGTCTGAACTGAGAAATCTCATAATATCTCTCGACAGTAATTTTCTACTAGTGACCCTGATTGATGTTCAGATTACTTATAAATGAAGCCAAAATTATGGCATACTTCCTAATGGATTATCTTTCCAATCCAATAATGTCGTCGCTTATATAAATTGTTTTCGAGTATATCGTTAAATCTATTTTCATCTTGTCAACACATCATGCATTTGATTTCATTTCTGTGATCTATCTTAAATTTATTATTATTATTATTATTATTATTATTATTATTATTATTATTATTATTATTATTATTATTATTATTATTATTATTTATGATTTCTCTTGTATACACATTTCCTTGCGGATCCCAGCCAGAGACCTAAGCTCAGAAATGTCCCCATGGCATTTTCCAATGATCATTTTCGTAAAAAAAAAGACCTAAAATCACATACACTTTACATAGATAAAGCTCTTCGTAATGTGTGAGCTGCACATGTAAGTAATTTTTTTTTTATATTTCTTTAAGACATTGTCTACAAGGAACCCCTTCAATATGTTTATTGGTCCTTTTTCCAATCATTCGGAGAGTTTCAAATTTATCCCGAAATACTGACGCCCTCAAATGCCACATTCCCATTTCAAGATCCTTGTATTTTGATTTTTTTAAGATCTTCAACGATACATTATAATATGCAGGGTTTGCCATGTTACTAGGAAAGCACATTGTGTTCTTTTCGTCTTTAGAATTGTTGTTTTATTCCCCTCCCTTCACAAACAATGAATTGTAAATATTGGGACTAGTTAGTATTTTCATAGAGACAAAGAGATATTATGGTGATTGTAGTAAGAAAGGTATGTATGAATGTGTTGTTTTAGTGTCAGGAATATTGTTTGTACGATTGGGTTAGTGTTTGTGGTTAGCTAAGTTATAGTTAAGACAGAAGAAAACCATCCTTTCCCCAATCCCCCTCTTCGGCCTTGTGCCACATTTTTGTGTACATAACAGAATAAATATTGCTCTTCGCTATTATTTTGTTTAGTTTCTTGTAAATAGTTTTGTTTTCATATTGTAAATACTCATTGAGGCTAGTTTTTAAATTGTTTTATTCCCCTCCCCTCCAGACAATGAATTGTACATATGTGGACTAGTTAGGACTTTCATTATGATGTCTAGGCGATTCGCTTTGATTGTTCTGTATTGTAAAGTTCTATAAAATTTTTATATCTGTAACCGACTCTGGGTGAGGTTCTAATCCTGTTTTTTTGCAGTTTCATTTCCACGTAAATGTGGCATATTTCCCACTGCAGATATCGGCCCACTCTATCATGCCGAGTTATATATTTAGTTTGTGTTAACATTGTGCAACCTGATACAAAATGGTGAATTGTTTCTAGACATTCATCACAGAATCTGCATTTCGGTTTAACAGTATTTTCACAATGTATGCCTGGAAATTTCTAGTCAGCATTCATTTGTCCTGTGCAGCAAGAATAAAAACTTCGTTTTCAACTTTTAGCCCAGTACTGCATAACCACCGATGGATCAGGGTTTGTCTACAACAAATTGTTTGGTACGGGCAGAATATTGACCATAAAGATTCATATTGATATCTTTACAACATTTGGTATATTGCATTTGCTTTTGCTTTCTGTATTGTTGTTGTTTTTATTCTTTTGATTGTTTATTTATATAATCATGTACAATAATCTCTCATCGAAAACCTTAGAAAAATATGTGTTTTCGTTGGATGTTATTATGTAGATTGAATTGTATGTGTCTTCTTAAGTATTATTAGTACGTAGTAACACGATCTTTTGTATTTTATAAAAAATAATGTTCTGTTATTTTCTGTAATTGGGTAACGATATATTCCTTAATCATTCCTATTGTTATACTTACAACAAGAATAATTGTTATGATTAAGGCTGAACCTTGTTTACATAATATAACATTAGAGGTGTTTATTTAATTTGTTTTCTGAAATACTTTCAGCAGGCGAAGCCTGAACTAAACCATCGTGTCTCGCATATCCGTGGAAGGTGTGAGGCACACATCGTCAAATGTCGATTCATTACAAAACAGAAGAGTACCGAGTTACTTTCAAAGAAAACAAAATTCCGAACATTAATTTGAAATTTAATGCAACTTCATACCTTCATATATATATATATATATATATATATATATATATATATATATATACATACATATATATATATATATATATATATATATATATATATATATATATATATATATATATATATGAAGGTATATATATATATATATATATATATATATATATATATATGAAGGTATGAAGTTTCGATCGAAAAGCCAAAAAGAAACTTGAATACACAGAAACTTGAAATTAAAAATACAAATTTATATTCATTTTTTTCCTAAGCTTTATTGTCTCCCACGAAAATGGTGCAGGCTTTTCAATTTTAATATTTACGGTTAATTTTTTTAACAAATTACTACTTATATTTGTTTGATACGTACTCTAATATGGATAATTCTTCCAGCAGGAATTCGGTATATTTCTTTCCTTCTAATTTCCTTAGTTTTAATTAATGTTTACTTCCTGGTATAGATTTGTCTGAGATTTTATTTCACTTAGGGAGGTGAAATTCAAATTCATATTATTTACTATTTCTTAAAATACATTTTCTACTTAATCTCATAAATATATTTCGTTTTCTTATCTCATCTTACACTGTGCAGATTTCTTTTGCTTTGAAGTTATTCTATTGTTTTATTTTTTGATGTAACCCTATGTATATTCACTTTCATTTTCTCAATGTTCTTATTATATCGTTTTTCTTATTTCTTACGTGATTCTGTTGTTTCTGGTAATTTTATTTCTTTTACTACTAAAATATCTAATAGTATTTCAGTGAAATGTGCATTGAATACTGCTTCCATATATGGTCTGGTGCTTCTGCTATTCATCGCGAGGTTCTTGACAGAATCCAAAGAATGATCTGAAATATAATCAATCCTAAGTAGGCATCACATATTCACCCACTTTCTCGCCGAAGTGGCGTGGCTTCCCTCTGTGTTTTCTATAAATATTTTCATGGCAACTGCTCTGACGAGCTTTTTCAGAGCCACTTCTATTCCAATAGTTTATGTACTCGCATTTCCTGCCTGGGGTATAGAATTCCATTTACTTGCTTTCCTGATAAGTACAATATTAATAGTTAAATGCAACGTCAATGGTCAACTTCTATCTTCCTGATACCCATTCATCATCTATCCTTACCTAAATCATTGCGATGCTCAGTTTTATTCCGCATTTCCACTCCGTTTAACCCTGTGTACAAGTGGCATTTTCATCTTGCTTGAGGTGAAATGATTAAAAAATGGATTATCAAATTCGATTCACATAACGATTGTATTTTCCGTTTTAATATTCGCCAATTATAATACGCTATTTCCCTCGGCTTTTAAATTTTATTCAAGCACAATACGATTATATAGGTGCGGGCCGAATACTGATCATATGCGGTCGGGTCGCCCATCGAAGAAGTCTGTTGTTTATTTAGACCCAAAAATTCTAGCGACATGGAAGCAACAACACTGACGACGCATCTAGATTCAGCACTTAAAGGTGTATTTTAATAATAATAATAATATACTTTTATCTCTTATAGTTCCATTATATTTTCATAATTTTCTCTTATACTTATATACTTACATTTTCTTTTCTATATTATATTTTTCTTTGGAAACACTTTAATTTGAAGATGCCTGTACGATGAAGGCATTAATTTAAAATTATGAAATTTCTCCATGTAATCTTACATAGCAAAAATTAAAAGCATAAACATGTATTTCCTGAATATATATATATATAAATATATATATATATATATATGTGTGTGTGTGTGTGTAAAGAAATATTGTGTGGAGAAATATACTCTTAATGTGTGCTATATTTATGGAATAAAGTGCTCAATATCAGAGATAGAGCTTGTGTAAATATAAAAGTGAACATTGAAGTCAACACTTAGATGCGACAGACTGTTTCATACTAGTCTCTCTTAACTTTTTTAAATATGGATTCATTGTAGGAATTGTCGGAAAGCCTGCGGTTAATCGATTTTGGTATGTGTCTGATTAAAGAAGTCGGTGGGTGGTTAGAAGAGAATTAAAAATAAAAAAATAAAAATGTATATATACGATAAGAAATAAAAATAAAAAATAAAAATAAATAATGACAAGCAAAATAATTTAACCCAAATAAATAAATTAAAAAAAATAAACGACTTTCGGTAAAATAACCGCCAAAATAGACTTTCCACAATGCAACACTGATCCGTATATATAAATAGCTGAGAAAAATAACAGCACGCGTGGCCTGACGATTGCGTCTAGCATGAAACAGACAATCGCCTGTGAGTGCTGACTTCAATGTTCATATATATATATATATATATATATATATATATATATATATATATATATATATATATATATATATACGTGTTCAACTTGAAAGGTTGGTGTTTATTAAAAATTATATATATATATATATATATATATATATATATATATATATATATATATATTAAATTTTCAATAACCTCCAGGAATAAATACAATTCCAAATCGAATAGACTATTGTTTATATAAATTCATTACACTTATATTTCCTCAAAATATGGAACCTATACAATTAGATTATTCATTTAAAAATATTCCTAAAACAAATGTACACTATATATAATCAAATTTATTGAAAAATAGAATATTCCAAAAAAAAATATGCTGGTTAATATTTTTTTTTGTTACAATGCTAAAATTAATAGCAACAACGATGAATTCGGATTTTCATCAATGAAATGGCAATCACATCAAACATTTTTTCGAAATAATATAATAAATATTGTAAATAAAATTGAAACATGAAAAAGCAACTATAAATTTTAAAATAATTGAAATTATATAAATCCAATAATTAAATCAAATTAAATTATTTATTCAAGCATAAAATCAAGAACACTCTATAAACTGGAACCTACCAAATATAACAGCCTAATTAACAAAGAGGTAAATAAGCTTTACAAAACAAAAATAATGTATCAGAAAATATTATAAATAAGGAAGCAAAAATAATAGCAACAAAATATTAATTAGAATTAAGAAAATTAAACAATTACTGATAGTAGAAACATTTATTAAATTCAACGATCATAAGGATAATTTTCTAAACAAATATAAATGTAGAATATTAAATATCACAAAAAGTAATATAGAAAAATGCGTAAGCAAATATTAAAAAATATTTTCGAAATTAAGAAAAATATTAAATATTAATCGACGGAAAAATACAAAAAAAACATTTAATATGTTGAGAAATATTACAAACAAAAATAATTTCTGTTTTAAACAAATACATATAAAGACATTTATCCATCCATTACGGAATATATATATTAAATAAAGGGTTATGTTTAGCAATACAACGCAAGCTTCCAAGAAGAAGTATTAGAGATAATTAATCATTGTATAAAATAATTATTTTACTACAACAATAAAATATATTTAAAAGAATAATTGCAATAATAATAAGATAATAATAATAATAATAATATAATAATAATAATAATAATAATGTGAGCTTCAACGTATCAATGGACAGTTATGATGTTGCCTATTTAATCATGCTCGTGTATATATTATACATAATTTATTAAATTTCATTAATAAAAAGGAAAATACTTTTTTATATAAAAACGATAGTTTAATAATTTTAAGAAGTTGTAATGGTAGAAAAGCAAAATAAAAATAAGAAAACAAATAATAGAAATATTTAACAAATTACAATTTACAATAGACATATAATGTAAACTAAAAAAGTACATTTTCTAGATGTAATATTTAATTTAAATAATAATGCGTACAACCCGTATAGGAAAGTAAATAAGAAGACTATAAAAATCAAACCAGAAAAGCGGCTGAAAAATATACCTATAACTGTTATATAACAATAAAAAAAAATACTACGTTACTTAAAAATCGAAAACTAAAAATTAAATAAGAATATACAGTATAATAAATAAATAATAAGAAAAAAATAAAATAAAATTGCCTAAATTAATCCAAATAAATAAACAAACTAACAAACCGATCACGATAAATTAACCGTTAGAAAAAAAAAACAAGTAAAGATAATCAATCCAAATAAATAAATGAAGTAATAAACAATTAAGAACTGCTCCCGCCAAAATAATAGTTAGAATAGATTACAGCAATAAACCCCAAAATTGAATGAATATCTAGATAGCTTTATCTTCCCAAACTAAAACAAAACTATTTAGCGATATAAACAAATTGTTACTAAGTTAATAAAACACCTATGTAATATATATATATATATATATATCACTGTCATATATGTTTCTAAAATAAATATATATAAATATATCCCTATATTATGGTTATATATATATCCTATATATTTCTATATATGAGCTAAACAGCAAAACAGTCTGTCTGTGGATGATTATATATATATATATATATATATATATATATAAAAAAAATAAAAAAATTATATAAAAACAAGCAAAATAATTTAATATACAATACCACTATATATCAAAGTATATACATGCCTTTGTGACTTCCGAGTCGGCGTCTGTCGAACTCTCTGCATAAGCATGTTTCTAAAAAGGTTTTGTTCAGGGAGGTAAGCAGGGCCTGAATCCGTATAGGTGCGTTCAAAAATATTTTTGCCCGAGCTTACGGGCTCTACATTAAACCGGCCTTGGCCACATTCTATCCTCGTGGGTGGATTGAAAAATACTATGCACCACTGACCCCAATATAAATAGCCGAGTTTGACCTGACGATTGCATATACCATGAAACAGTCTGTCGTCTCTAAGTGTTGACTTCAATGTTCACTTTTATATTTACACATCTCCGATTGAGCTGTAAATATAGCACACCTTAAGAGTATATTTCTTCACACAGTACATACACATATATATATATATATATATATATATATATATATATATATATATATAAGAAATAAAAAAATGAAAAAAAATAATATAAAAACAAGCAAAATAATTTAATCGAACACAATGCACCACTGACCCGGGGGCAATGATCAAAGTGTAGTACGCTGCCTTTGTGAGCTTCCGAGTCGGCGTCTGTCGAACTCTCTGCATAAGCAGAGAGGAACTCGGACGAAGCTTTGCCGAAGGGCAAGGTTTTGTTCGGGGAGGTAGACAGGGCCTGAATCCGTATAGGTGCGTTCAAAAAGGCTATATTTTTGGCCGAGCTTACGGGCTCGGGGATACCCACATTAAACCGGCCTTGTGCCACATTCTATCCTCGTGGGTGGATTGAAAAATACTATGCACCACTGACCCGTATATATAAATAGCCGAGAAAAAAAAAAAAACACTCATGACCTGACGATTGCATATACCATGAAACAGTCTGTCGTCTCTAAGTGTTGACTTCAATGTTCACTTTTATATTTACACACGCTCTATCTCCGATATTGAGCACTTTATCCCTTAAATATAGCACACCTTAAGAGTATATTTCTTCACACACATACATACATATATATATATATATATATATATATATATATATATATATATATATATATATATATATGTGAAAGATAGATAGAGATAGATAGATAGAGAGAGAGAGAGACATAAAAATCGAGAAAATAGATTAACGTTTCTCTGTTGGTGCGCCTCGCTGCACCAGAGCGCCGTGGAAGATGTATAGGTGCGCCCTGTCAATCCAGAAATATATGTGTCTAGATATAAGAAATAAATTTCTTTACTTTATTATATTGCAGAACCCGTCTCGTTGTCGATAGCCCTTGAGTAAGATAGGAAGTTTTTTGTTTTGTTTTATTGAACTGGTAGGAGTTGCTGGTCGGTCCTCCATGACTAGTTCGAGAAAGTTGATTATAAAAAATATATTATGTAAAATTATGTAACATAAAATGATGACGACGATTAGTATTGTTTATTTAAATGTTGTCATATTTATACTTTCATAGTAATTTAACATTTATAATTTTTTTCCTTATTTGTTTCTAAGCAAATGTGATAACATAGTTACTTTATCATAAAGAAGTCAATTGGGATTACATAATTTATGCAGTGAGTGCACTGCAATATCACTTGTGAATTAAAAATGCAGAAAATTTCAGTCTGCGCTTTTAAAGCATTCTTTTCTTTTTTCTATCAAAGAAAACATTTAATATCTGACGCAGCAACTGAGCAGAGTTCTGCCAACCAACCATTAAATATCACTGAAGCACGTCTTTCAGATTTTCTAAAGAATTTCATGATAAAAATTCAGTGGTATTTAAATTAGCGACGGTTAATCAGACTGTCATAGAAAATCATTTCATTATAAAAACAGTTCAATTAACATAACTACATTTTTATTTCGTTTATCAAATGCTATTTTTTGAGTGTTTTGCTTTGCGCAATACATCTGCTCCCACCCACATATGTAAAAATAACATTACAGAATTTTTAAATTAGATTATGTTGGCTTTCCTCAAAATTTGTACTTCCAACCAAGCATGAGCCAGTGTGGCTCTAACAAGCGTTAAAAGTGGAAGTGTTTTGCATACTACTTATTTTCAGATAAATACACCCATAAAAAATGGATAGGTTTCTTAAAACGATGCGTGATACTGAAGAAGCCGATTCTGGAATTGAGCAAATCATAAGTGCAAATAAGAAAGCAAATCCGCGCGTTACACGCAAATACAACGAACCGGAAGTGAAGATAAGACTTTGCCGCTATGTTTAGAATGTGGATGTTAAATGGCAAATGAATCATTGCTTCCTAGTAAATTGAATAAACATTTAAAAACCAAACACTCTCATTAACAAAATAAATTTACACGATATTTCAAGAGATTGTCCGAACAGCAAACAAAAGCTGCAAATTCTTGAAAAATTTTAATGATTATTTCTGAGAAAGCTCAATTCGCTTCTTATCAAGTCTCAGAACTAATAGCCCCAAATATGAAACCTCATACTTTAGGTGAGTCACTTATTTTGCCTGCCACCAAAATAACCTTCATAACGATGTTGGAAATGAAGCAGCATTAAAAATAAGCAAGATTCCTCTGTCCAGCGATAAAATTCACAGGTATATTCTACGAATATCATCTGATATCGAGAAATATGTAAACAGGCATAAAAATTCACTATTCAAATTTTCCATTACAAATTGATGAGTCAACAAACAAGGCGCAAATTTTAGCAGTCATTCGTTTTATTAATGAAGACCAAATAGTAAATCAGTTTTTTTTTGCAATTAAGACCAAATAGGCTAAATTTTCATGTTCCTTTTTTTCATCCAGAATTATATATATATATATATAAATATATATATATTTTTCTTTGTATATATTTTATATTTCTTTCTATCCATATATATATATATATATATATATATATATATATATATATATATATATATATATATATATATATATGGATGAATATTCTGAATAAATCTCTTGATAAATATCAAACATGGAAGTCGTGTGTAGGCATTTGTACAGATGGGACCCTTTCTATGGTAGGTTGTATGAAGGGCGTTATGTCTTCAGTAAAAAAAATGAGAATGTTATCGTATCTCACTGTTTTATTTATACCGACGCCTAGATGGCAAACAACTCTGGGAGAAAAATTAAGAGAAGTTTTACATTAAGCTGTTAAAATGGTAAATTTTATTAAAACAAGACCTGTCAAATCGCGATTATTCGGACAAGTTTGTATCAAAATGGATTCTCAACACAGACGTTTGCTTTTGCACCGCGAGGTGAATTGGTTGACAAGGGGAAAGTACTTACTCGCGTACACGAGTTACGACAAGAACTTATTGTGTTTTTCGAAGAGATGAAACAATTACATTGCTGCGACCTCCTTCGGTGTGAATATTGGATTGCTAGGTTTGAGTATTTGGCAGATATATTTCAACAGATCACTATTTTTAATACTAGCTTGCAAGGGAAAGAAGAAAATATATTCACATCCACTGACAAAATGAAAACGTTTATGAGAAATCTTTAGATTTGGAAAAGAAAAGCTGTTGAAGGTAATTTGAAAATCTTTCCATTGGTAAGTGACACTTGCATAAATTATATACTTCCAATAATTGTTTAACACATAACAAATTTGGAGAAAAAGCTCAGTTCTTATTTTCCATAACTTAACACTGAACAATACCATTAGATGAGAAACCAATTCATGGAAAACTCAAGAGATTTTTGGTTAACATTGAGTGAAGAAAAATAATTTGCAGCTATATCCACTGATCTTGGGTTGATGATTAAAGATAATGAATTGTCTCTTGAAGCGTTTTGGATTTCTATAAAAAGAATATGTTTCAATATCTAGAAACCACTTTATTACAGTTTGCAATATCATATTTATATGAATAAGAAGATTCTGCTCTCGACACAAGTGCAAAAAGAGAGGAGCTCTTCCATGTAATTACGAGGAAATGAGAGTTTGTCTATCAAATATATGCTCAGACATTGAAGAAATTGCTAAGTCTCATCAGGCTAATGTTTCTCATAAACACAAGAATGAATAAACTTAAGGCATGTTTCATTTTAATTTTTTATTACATCTTTTCTTTACCTCAATATTTGACTTCATTATAACATATTTTTTTCCAAAATTTGTATATATTGCGCCTACAATTATTGGCAGGCTTTCAAGTGCGCCCCGATTTAAAAAAAAAGTTTAAGAACCGATAAGATAGACAGACAAAGAGATAGATAGATAGATAGATAGATAGATAGATAGATAGATAGATAGAAAAAGAAGAAAGAAAAATAGATAGATAGATAGAAAGAAAGAAAGAAAGAAAGAAAGAAAGAAAGAAAGAAAATATAGATATATAGAGAGAAAATGACAGTAAATGGGGAGATAGAATGAAGGAAAGAAAGATATAGACATAGAAAGTAGGAAAAATTCATAGATTGATAGAATGAAAGAAAGAAAATAGAAAGAATGAAAAACAGGTAGATTTTAGAATGAAGGAAAACTAGAAAGAGAGATAGATAGATAGATAGATAGATAGATAGATAGATAGATAGATAGATAGATAGATAGATAGAAAATATTGAGATAAGAATAGAAAAATAGATAGGTTGATAGAAAGAAAGAAAACTGAATGAATGAATGAAAAAATAAATACAGAAAATATGTAGATATAATGAAAGAAAGTAAAATATGTAGATAGAATGAAAGAGAAATATCGCTAGATAGAAAATAGGTATATAGTGAGAACATTAGATAAATAAAAATAGATAGATAGATAGATAGAAAACATAGAGATAAGAATAGAAAAATAGATTGATAGGTTGATAGAAAGAAAAATGAATGAAAAAATAAATACAGAAAATATGTAGATATAATGAAAAGAAAAAAATATAGATTGAATGAAAGGTTCGCTAGATAGAAAATAGGTATATAAGAACATTAATGAAAAAATAATAGATAGATAGATAAAAACATGTAGATAAGAATGAAAAAAGATTGATAGGTTGATAGTAAGATAAATGAATGAAAAAATAAAACAGAAAATATCGATATAATGAAAAAAGTAAAATAGGATAGAATGGAAGAGAGAAAATTAGATGAAATAAAAATATATTGAAAGAAAATTAGATGAATAAAAATAGAAAGAAAGAAAGAAAGAAAATAGTTCGATCGAAAAATAGAAAGACAATTCAATTAAACTCTGAAGTTATATTTTCAGCTTGAAATAAAATCTTGCTGGAATAGAAACTGAGTTACACGGTACATTTTATGAATGTATTTTTAGCAGTATCTTATCTAGGAGGGATATTTCATAGTTTCTGTGGAATAATTACAACTTACGCAGAATAAATGCCGATGAAATGTTAACGGTATAATATTAGGAAAATACAGAAGTCTATTTCAATGTAATGACGTCTCAGCTTCAATCACTTTCCCACTATCATAACTCAGGTTCCTCACGCATTTTTATAAATATTTTCAAACCAATTCTTCTGATGCGCTCTACACTTTGGTACTTCGGATTTAAGCGGAGTGTTAAAATTTGCTCGATCTCACCGTTTGATTTTAATAATTTCTTCTTGCGCTCTTCCCAACCGAGTAACTCTTTTCCGGTTTATTTCTTTCTTTCAAGTACGTTCTTCAAAGATTTAAATGCAACGTCAGCCGATATGTTCTCTCTCCTTAAAGTTTGTTTTTGATTATCCTTTCTTACTTTGAAAAGCTTTCTCTGTGTTCTTGACTTTCAGTAACCGTTGCATCTAACAGGCTTTGTAGCATTATGGCGAAAAGATTAAAACTTGCAACTCGAAAGTAACCCAAGCATGGCAGTAAACCAACTAAAATACTAAGGGTTACTGAGTGTGAAAAAATTAGAAAACAGAAACTTTATTCTGCAGGTAGAACAATAGAAGGGTAATCAGGAACACAGTAGATAACGATTGGCATTGCATTTATCGTTTCAAATGCCAAAGTTGATCGGAATGCATGAGAGTTCCCCTTGTAAAAAGTTCGAAAGAAGAAAATGTTACCATAGAACTTACGGTTAAATCAATGTTAATCTACTGTAAATGGATAATAATAAGTACCAATCTAGTACTGCGATTAAATCCAGAAAATCTAGGTATCATATTGACGGCCTTATCCGAAAAATTACGACGGAAATTATAGAAAAGACGCAGGATATCAACTTGACGGCGCTGCGAAGTTGATTGAAGCCGAGACGCCAGGTTAGGACCAATATCATTGCTGATTCTTATTTGGAGTGTATCAAGAATCTCTAAATATATATCAGGAACACCAGATCATATATTGCAGCAATATCCTAAGTATGGTCAAATGCTTGACTTATAGACATCTAAGATGTATTCTGGAGAGAAAAATTTAATCAACTTTCATAGCAGCTTACATAGCAATGAATTAAAAAATGTATACATTTCTTCATTTCTGACAAAAATCTGGTAACACACACATCAATCTTTAAGATTCTTTTAATTCTGAGACTATAGTCTTGGGAATTTTGAAACTTAACAAGTTAAACCCAACCTTAGAAATCTGGTAGTACATTAAGCGTTTTTACTATTTTTGAAATTGAAGAATAAGTATTTTCCCGATCATGTCAATAAAACCTAATAGCTCTCAGCGTGATGGAAATTACAGAAGATGTATATACACTGTAAGATCCTTATGCCACATTTAGGCGAATTTCAAATTGAAGCTAGATATAATTTTACAGTTTTTTTTTTCTGTATGAACATATATTGGTTTTCACTAGTCATAATATGACATAAAATTTCCATAAATTTCCTAAAGTTTCATCAGTATTCAAGCTGATCTTTGCAATGAAGTCTTCTGGATGTTCTCTAAATTAATTTGCATTTCCGATTCGTGCTGATTGTTCCAAGTGATCCATTAAAGAAGGGTACAAATAAAATTTTCATATTCCAGAATGCATCACCTATGATAAGGTCTAGACGTTTTATAAGATTATCATTTATTTTCAACTATATTCCTGGTACATCGACGCTACTCTAAAAATAAAATCTCTTTGATTTCTTCACGATAGATAAATCTTTATTTTTGTGGCATTGAAACGACGTACCGAGTTTTAACATAGTGCCGCATCATTTCGGTTTTATTTTTCATTTATGGAAGTTTGCTTTTTTTTTTTTTTAGTGTGCAAGTTTAAACCACAAGGAATCATCTTTCGTACTTTTTCTGCAAGAAATTCATATGCTTGCCTATTATATGAATGCCATTCTTGCATATTTAATATTTCACAGTGAGTTGTCTTTGTCTTATTTTATGACAGTGTCACCATATTATCTGTGACTAAGTATAAATTTTGAAGGTGTTCTTGGCGACCACATTTTTGTTTTGTAATGGTCCAAATTAATTGTAGCCTTCACGGCCTTCTTCAGGCAAATAGTCCATAGTCACACTCTACCTGTCTTGTTAAAATTAAATCTTATCTTCTTAACTTCACGCATAAAAATACCTGTTTTTGTCTATCGTGTATGTATAATTTCTTTAACTAGCATCTGTTGATTCCATTGCTTTCTTGCATGTTCCAAGATAGTATTTCACTTCATGTCAAACAGTTTATTCCGATTTATATTCCCTCTTAATTATAATGTAACTTGTATCTAATCTACAACAACATTTTTCTTCTTTATTGTCGCCATTCCTGCAATCTCAAAACTACCACAAAATTACATTTTGCATATAGTTGCCGTTTTGATCATCTTTTGCTATTTGCGTTCATAATTCCAAAATATTCCATATTTGTCTCTTTTTTTTTAATTCTCTAAGATTTCTTTAGATAATTCTTACTCCTGATTTTTCGATTTCTTTCTTTTTTTGCAACTACTTGTATTATTTTTCCAAATCGACAAGTTTCTGTTTATAGTATTTGTCAAGACTTTTAGCGTTATTTTTTTGTCTTTTTATAATTTTCATATTTTTGGTTAAATTTGTAACATCTCCAAACCAGGGTTTTCTCCTTTAATTTTCTATTATACACTTTTATTTTCTAATTCTATATCAGTAACTACCATTATTCACACAAATATTAAATTACTTGATATCAGAAAATATAATAGAATAAACCCATCTTACTTTACAAGATTTATAGATCACTTTAACAAAGGCAGTATTTTGACCAGTTTCCCAAAAGAATAAAAATAAAAATATAATAATTATGCAATAGTAGATATATGAGAGAAACGGAAACATCAGATTAACTTGAAAAAGTTTTTCCTATCACTAGTATTCTGATTAATTAGACATAATCCAACCTACCTCATCAAGCACAGTCGGGGTTATAGAGACAAGAGCACCGCAGCTAATTATGAAATTGTTGGTCTCGCCTAGACATCGTTAGAAGGCGCTGTTAAACAGTTATAAAAGTTGGTCACTTCTTGTCTTCTCTTCATTTTTACTTTTTTTTTCTTACTAGCCTAATACTATGGGTATATATTTCCCCAAGTGATTGAACTATATTCCTCCCCTCTCTCTCTCTTTCTCTCTTTCTTTCTTTCTCTCTCTTTCTTTTTCTCTCTTTCTTTCTCTCTCTTTCAAACGCACGCACGCACACAGACTACACATATTCATTGTTAACGTTTAATGTCTCTTTTCTCTTACATGCATACTAGTATATTTTCTCTTGTTTCTTACTCGGTGGTATAAAAAAAAACAATATATATTAAAAGGCATTTAATTGAATGTCTTCGTTTGTGTGGGGGCTTCTTTCTCTCTCTCTCTCTCTCTCTCTCTCTCTCTCTCTCTCTCTCTTTCTGTGTTTGTGTGTGTGTTTGTGTGTGTGCAGGTTTTGTGTGCATGCAAAAATAAATATTATTTAAATATCGTAAATTGCAGCGAACCTATCACCCTCAAGATATTTAGGTCAAAGTTCTGAATTAGTCTTTTACTAATCGTATAGATCGATCCCCAAATATATGGTAGTCTATAAGTAATCAAAACTGTAAACATAAAAGTGTTTTAGCAATTAAATGTCGATCCATATGTGTGTGTGTCTGTGCACGCATGTGTGATAAATACTATTTCCAGAGAATTATTTTGAATTGTATCCTGTTTCTTTTCCTGTTGCCTCTTTTGTGTTGTGTTGTGTGCATATGAGTGTTGCCAAAAATTCAGTATTATTTAGGCCAGTTTCCTAAAAATTCTTGGTTTGTTTAAAATGGTTTCATCGAAAGTTAATTGATTGTGGGATCTGCTTGATTAGTGATGGCGCGTGATTTGCAGCTGGGCTTTCTCGATAGTTGGCATATGTAGTCTTTCTTAGGTTGAACATGTCATCTATTAAATCTAGGTTAGTTTTCATGTTTTTGTCGAATCCCATTTTTTTAAGATTTATGATTATTTTCTGCTTTTGTATGTCACGGTTAAGAAATTGAAATGGATAGACGTGGGGCTGTGATGATATGTCTTGAATTAGATATATAGAATATCCTTACTTTCTTATATATATAATATTGTGTGATGAAACAGTTTTAATGTAAGCTATATTTGTTGTAATTTGGTCAACCACATCAAAAAGGAAGAGGTGTTTTATTTATCGATCTCAAGTGTTTATGTTTGATGAACTGCAGATAGTTCCTTTTGAATTTCACTCTTCTAAGCAGAATCAATTTTAACCAAATAGTAACTCTATAAGAAGTAATGTGGTGGATGAAAGATTTTCTAAAATAAATTTGCTACACTACCGTAGATAAGGTATGTGCTGGTCTATATTAACAATGTCAGGCATCGGGTAGAGTATTAGCCTACTCTTGGCGGGAGGCGGACGTGTTCGTGCCGCGGTTCAGAAGCTTTCATTTTGTATTGCCAGACATCCAGTCTAGATGAGTAGATAAACGAGATGTTATTTAGAGGAAGACCGCCGTATCCGAAGCTGTCGCAAATATCACCTACCTACCTACCAACCAGGACGAATAGGCGAATCCGTGAATATAAACCTACAGGTAATAAGAGGAAACAAGGTTCACGTTCTTTTCCTGACAAGGCGTTTTTCTTTCATTGCGTGACCCTGTTTTTATGCAGTGAAAAACGCCGAGATCAGAAATCGGTATACAACGTGGGGATGATTATTGGTCTGTTGACAGAAAGCTTGAGAGATCTGTATTTTTTTTTTATATTTATAGATTTATAGGGAAAATGATCACTATCAGGCATATAGTGATTTTCTAAGGGGGCACATGGTGAAAGTCGAACTCAGTGAGGATCGAAATTGATCTATCAAGACAAGCTTTCTAACCATTACACCACGTCGAGGTGCCCATATCATGCTTCTGCACCACCAACAGTTAAAATGTAAGAACATCACGTAATAATTTGTAGAGGAACTCAGAGAAAACCATATAAACTCTCAAAGTGTAACGAGAATAAATATTTATGGCAAAGGAAAGAAAATTATAATGATTTGGGGGAAATAATAACAACACAAACAACGTATTAAGTTTCGGAAATGTATCGGACAGAATAGACTGAATTATATTTGAACTATACAAAATATAAACTCAGAAAAATATTCAATATATTCACCAATTTTAAAATTCTACTATTTTGATGTGCGATTTCAATGGAGATCTCAACACAAAGGAAGATATATATTCTGGTTTTGGAAAGTTGTGAATGGGAAATGAAAAGAATGAAGCTATATGCTCATTAAATCTACATATATATATATATATATATATATATATATATATATATATATATACACACACACACATACACACACACACACACACACACACATATATATATATATATATATGAAAATTAGGAATAAAACTCTGAAAGTGCTGTAAGACTGGCTTGCAAAAGTCTAGGCGAGGAAACAGAAAACGTCATCAGTAATGATACCACAAACTCCATTAAAGATATAACCATCAACAAAAACAGACCGGAAGTTATTGTAGAATGGTAGAATTAAAAGTAAGAAAAAATATCTTAAATCGTGAGAAATAAAATGCAGCAGAGATAACAGACAAGAGAAATGTTAGCATCTATAAAGAATTGCAAATTTTCTCGTAACAACTTCTCGTATAAAAAATTAAATCTCGTTTCGTTGTGACTAGTCACCTTCCTTTTTTTTCTAGTTGCTAGATTCGAAACAGCAAAGTTGATCTTGCCTGACTCTCCATTGCGCATCATTAAAAATGGCATCTTTGAAATGATAACTCCCAAATTCATTGATAGAAAAGGAATTGATGGCTAGGTGTTTCATTTTATTTAGCGGTATATCAACCTCTATGGCTTATTTAATGCCAAAACATAGATATTTTGTACCCGGTTTTATGCTTTCAGATACATATATTTTGAACGCAATTTCATGCCTTCAACTACATATATTTTGTAAATAATTTCGGAGTAAGCCTAGGTTTTAGGCTAGTTGTTTTGGTTCAACGTTATATCCATCTTTATGCGTCATTTAATGACGAAATATATATATGTAAATTAGATCTTTATCATTAATTCAAGAGAGATTATTTCATGATTAAAATATAATTGCTTAGTTACATCTTTTACTAAATAATCTTGCAAAATAAAGTGACCCGTGAAAACTTGTTTCTCCTTACAAAAAATTAGATTATTTTATCTATGCTTGTAAATGTATGACACGTCTTCAATTTTATAAAATATCTTGATTGTCATTTTACTATGAAAAATTAATGTTGTTCATTTTATTATAAATTATTGTGTTTTGCTATATTGTATATATATACGTTATTGTTTTTGCTATATTGTATTATATATGTTATTGTGTTTTTGCTGTTTTATATATTACTAGTCTTTTTTATTTTAAAATGTATTGTTGCTAATTTTACAGTAACAATATATTCATCGTAATTTTACTATAAAAATGTATTGTTGGTAATTTTTATAATAAAAATGTATTGCTGATATTTTCACTATAAAAAATGTATTTTCCTACTTTCTTAGTGTTACGATTTGTGCTTGGGGGGGTCGCTATTTACACATAGCTGATACCCTAAAAGCCCCAGAACAATTCTAAATAGATTTCTTTGAGGAACATTTATAATTCTACATAAATATTGTTTTTCTTGTTTTTCTTGGTTATGCTAGCATAAAAAAACACTTTTCTAACTTTAGGTTTTCTTTAAATTCCTCTTAAATGTGACATGTCCGTTTGGGAGGTTGGCGATCACGACTTTCCACAATTTCTTGACCTTTGTAGCTCAATATAAATATTGTATGCTTTTCTCTCTCCAGAAGATTCTCCAAACATCCATTTACTGAAGCTCGCTAGATAGTTCACAACTCGTTTTCTTTTTTACCCTCTTGCCTTCAATCAGATCAGTTAACATAACATTTTCCAAGTCCAATCTCCTCACTATATGCCCTAGAAAATTCAACCATCTTTTCATGATGGTAAGTTAAGGTATCGTATTTGTTGTCATTTATCCCAAAACTTCGTCGTTTATCACACGTTCAGTTCCTGTTATTCTCAGCATCCTTCTGTAGAAATACTTTTCTCTTGCTTCAGGTTTCTTCTTCATCTGTGAGGAGATTGTCCAGAATTCACTGACATAGAG
The DNA here is from genome assembly GCA_903632075.3 of Acanthosepion pharaonis. Lineage (NCBI taxonomy): Eukaryota > Metazoa > Mollusca > Cephalopoda > Sepiida > Sepiidae > Acanthosepion > Acanthosepion pharaonis. The sequence continues at coordinate 1,161,109 of CAHIKZ030005463.1, read as the reverse complement.
GGAACTGATATTACATAATATTTCAGTACTTTTCTTATTATTAATTTCATTTTCATCTTTTTTAATACTTTGCTTGTCTTTTGGAAAGCATCTTTCTTTAACTAAAACTTCACCAGCGCCCCGATTGGCCTATAAATATGAGAGCAGGTTAATAAATCAATGAATAATTTTTTTACCCTGTATTTTTTAGTGTGCTTTCCTACAACCCCAAATTAAGACCATTGACATATTTTTTCTGTTTTCAAAATAATATCGTATCAATCAATAATTCCTTAGAAATATAATTTACTTCTACCGTATTTAAAAAATCCTGCATTCCCCCAGAACATTTTTCTAGTTCCTATTAAAAGAAGCATAATAAAAATCAGTTAACTAACCCCGCCTAATTTTGTTTTACAGAAAAAGAAAAAAAAAAGAAAAAGAAAGTTTCGCACGCAAATTGTTCCGCCAAAATAGAAAAGTGAGTATTCACCAGCTAATAAATAAATATATTCATTAGCTTTTAGAGTTAATGAATAGTCTATTTTTTAGTTTATTTTACATTACTGGTGTCGGAATAAATGTTTATATTGGAGTCATTTTTATCGTTGAAACTGCTGGACAATAGAGGGTAAATTAACACATCTGTTTGCGGCTTCTTACTAGTGGGGAACCAAATTAAGACTGATAGAAATTTCGTTTCTTTGTTTCGGCAGATCAACCAGAAGAGTACGGGAGAGATAGACTTCACACAAAGGAAGATAGCCATATACATCTGCATCTAACATTCTCACCTACGCAAATTTAGAATTTTCACCTGCTTGTCGTTTCTTGTTGTGTCTCCATCTCTGTCTATATCTGTATCTATCTCTTTTTATCTCCCTCTCTCTCTTTCTCTCTCCCTCTCTCTCTCTCTCTCTCTCTCTCTCTCTCTCTCTCTATAAATAAATAAATAAATAAATAAATAAATAAATAAACGGCAAATTCTCTCTTCGTCCCTGTGTCTTAAACTTCTCTAACATGGGAAAAGCATGCTTTACATAGACATAATTTTTTGTCGTCAGGATGATCCTGGATTTGAAAATATACAATTCACCTTGTGTTTGAACATCCAACATTTGGATTTTGGTCCGGCTGAAGAGGGAATAATTAAGAATTAAAATTCTAAAATTACTGAAGACATTTATTGATTTTAAAGGGTTTTTTTTTATTATTTATATTGAGTTTAATGTTACACACAATCTTTATGAATTTAAAAAGAATTACTTAAAATTCAGTTCAAAATATTTCCAAAACATTGTGAATTGAAGAAATCAATATTATTTAATCAAACTGCCAAAAAATCATAGTTAAAATGAGAAGTTTCGTGACGTGAGTTTATGAAATTTCTCGGAGTTTATGATTTGAATAACTCAATTTTCAGCCTGAATTGGAATTTCGGCCCAATTTGGAATTTCGGCCCAAATCGATCTTTAGTCCGAAATTGGATTATAGCCCGAATCAGAGTTAAAATGAGGTTTTCAAGTTTCATGCGATGAATGGAAGAATTCAAAGTAATATCTCAATAGATATTAGTGCTATTTTCTAACCTGGACCAGAGCACCCTGTAGTTTTCGCTAGATTCCCAATTTGTACTACGCGGGAACTAGCTTAAACTACCGCACGGAGTCCAGTTTTTAAGCTAATAAAAATGAAACGGGATACATTGATATTAGATTTTTTTCTAGCGGAAGTTTTAAAAAAACTATACAGCTGCATTTGCACATGTTTATATTTTTGCCCATAAGAATTTATGTGCACGTTCCTCAAAAGTATTTGAGTTAACACAGTTCGATTAAGGTATTGTGGTAAAGCAACTTTTTCCTATTTGGTGTCTTGATCACAAATACACAGAACACGATGCATGGCTCTTTTCTAAATAAAATTAAGATTAAAACGCAATAGGAAAATCCTGAAAACTGATCCGTTAGAAATATTTGATCGTTGTAATAATTTTGAATCAAATTATCCACGTTTACAATCAGATATATAAAAATGATTGATGTTACATGAAACATTCATTTCCAGTTAAAATGAACCGAGACACAATCTCTAGTTTTGCAGTGGCCCTGTCAAGATCCACAGTAGAAAAGTTATTTTCCATCACCGTTTTAAAAAGCAGAAATTAATTTAAGCAACAATCCTTTGTTGATTTTCAACTGCATATGGAAACATTTTGTCACAAAACAATTCTAAGCTAAACTAAATTAGAAAAAATATGTTTTCTCAACGACAACATATTTTTGGCAGAGAAAATCATTAATTCAAAATACATGAAAGTATCTATTATCAAGCAATGAACAAAAAACATAAAATCTAATGTTGTAAAAACAGTTATCTGCTTGTATACAGCGGTTCTAAATTATTCTGAGCAAGAATGCAAATAATATAAGTTCATCTGTCTTTACCCATAGAAAATGCGTGTCAATGTGTAATAAATAGTATAATGAATATATATTTCTTAAATAAATCCTTTCAATGACTCTACAGGTTCCATAAAGATATATGCATGAATAATATGATCTGAACTTGAATCACTTCTCATATATTAATACACTAATATCATAATAGTTATGAGGAAAATAATTGTGCTTCATCCTTATAAAATGTTTATCTTAACACTGGTCTGAGGATTTTTCAGCCATCTCTATCCCAACGAAATATTAATTTACTCACGAAAAGTAGCAGTATACGGCATGAATCAACATAGATTCTTTTCTTACATACATTGAAATTTAAGATAAAAAAATACTGTAAAACAAAGAGATTCACTGAAGGAGATGAATATTAAATCACGACTTCCTGGTTATACAATATTATTTCTCTCAATGAACATAATGAGGAAATCTTGTTTGTACACTTATCTTTAAAACATCAAATAAATTTGTCGACGTCGATTGCATCTAAAAATCCCTATGGGTACAATGATTCTAAATCTATTTTTCTTTTTAAATATATTACTAATAAATAGTTCTGTATCTATTCCTCTCTCTCTCTCTCTTTATATATATATATATATATATATATATATATATATATATATATATATATTTTTGTATATTTAGGCAGCAATCCTTCCTTTATGCATTTTTCATTAAAAACGACAGACAAGTTACTACGATTAAGCTTTTTATTTAATTTTTCTTGTGTTCTGACAAGAGCTTTCTTTTCTGGACAAAGAGTGTGTAAGAACTGTCCGAATGTTCTGTATTTCCGAGCGCTTTCGGCTATATCTTTAGCCATTATCAAGGATGATTCAATTATCAGCTTAGTAGAGTGTGTGTGTTCTGTGTATGTTCAGTGTGTGGTAGTGATGTTTTTAGTTTCCGAATACGGTTAGCACATTGTGGCTTTGTTCATAGTTAATATTGTTAAGGGTTGGCTTTTTCTTTTTTATTATTAGAGCTTCCATTATTTTTAGTCTTTTTTTATTTTTAGTCTTTTTTTGCAAGTGGATGCAGTTAATATATTTGTGTTTTCTACTAGTATGTTCCTAATAGTGTCAGGTAAATCTGAGTGTGTGTTTAAATGTGTTCTGATGGAACTGTGATCAGATAGGTGTAATGTAAGACGTCTGGATAAACATGTGGTTGTGTAGCCGATGTAATTATTTATGAGTCCAGTTTGGTGAGGAACGCAGTTCCTTAAAGGGCATTTGAACTCATAGATAATGTTTGTTCTTTTGTAATTTTGAATTAGTTGGTGTGTTGTTATTTTTTGGGATAAGGTTGGCCGTCTTAAATTTTTTATAATAGATAATAAGTTTGATTTTTTATTAGGATCAATAGGAGTAGTATATTTCTTTATAATATGTCTTAGAGAAGATTCATCTTGTTTGTAATTAATATGCATTTGGTTTTTGTAATAAATGTGTATGTGATTTTTAGTTGTGTGTTCGCTATCGTTATTACTTGCTTTGGGGAGGAATAGTCTAATTTGTTGGTCTATAAGGTAGTTAGGGAAACCGTTGTTAATTAGTGTTTGTTTAACGTTGTTAAGTTCTTTGAGAAAGAGTAGTCGAGAGGATGAGTTCTGGTGGGCTCTATTTAGAAAGTTTTTTACTACGGCTATTTTGTACCTAAGTGGGCATTCGCTTTTGAAATTAAGGTGGCACGAGTTTTTGCTGGTGGGTTTTTTGTATAATGATGTAATGAAAGTGTTATTGTTGTGTTCAACGAGGATATCTAAGAATGGTAGTTTGTTTTTTTGGCTAAGTTCATATTTGTCCAGAAAAGAAAGCTCTTGTCAGAACACAAGAAAAATTAAATAAAAAGCTCAACCGTAGTACCTTGTCTGTCGTTTTAATGAAACATGCATATATATATATATATATATATATATATATATATATATATATATATATATATATATAGTGGCCAGAAATAAAGACACCAAAGGAATTGAGTTAAATAAATATATTAACAGAAACAGCAATACAAACATATACAAACGAGAGTGTTACAGCAGGAATGTTCGGTCTGACTGTCAGTGCTGACTGCTCGAAAATTCCATTTTCAAAAGACAGTGCCTGCTCCTATTTATAACTTGGAGAGTACATGCGTGCTTGCGTAAATTACCATAACAATATATATATAATAATATATATATATATATATATATATATATATATATATATATATATAATAGTCGAATCCACTTGCGTGTTGATATTCTTGGGAAAAGGTTTTAATCCTATTTTCTCCATCCAGCTATGGGTAAATAACAGAACAGACTGGGATGGCAACTACTTGTCTCGGAGAAGGACACCTCTGATTTCAAAACCTGCAGCAGATCATTTGTCGCAAGTAGGTCTCTGTATTTGGCCCATCAAAAAGTGTGGTTGGTTCTGCACGAAGACTTCACCACTATAATCAAATCATATTTGCTGGTGATTGTCGCTTGCTAGAAACTGAGCCTGCTTGACCCTCATACGTCGAATACGACGGGAGAGTCCACCATGTCGATTTATGATACCTACATTTAATAAATTCCAGGCATATCCGGCTACTGCAAAAAACTATATGAAACAACATCAACTTCATCTCTACACTTGGAATGTACGAAACTCTCCAGGACAAAAACTCAGCACCAGAAAAAAAAAGCTTAGGTCGATTGGAGCTAAAGAAGTACAAGATTGATATAGCTGCACTGAGAAGTAACCATCAGTCGACTACATGAAACGAGAAAGCAAAATAAGACATCTAACAGTGTTCCTGCTGCACTTGGATACAATATATACTCTTATAGTGTTTGTGGTATTTTTTGTGCAACTGTCGAGCCGATCTTAAACGTTACGCCCGTCACAGGCATGCAGATAATTTGTTCGTGGTCGTCGGATCCTTATAAGTCGAACTCGACCAGAGAGACCATAATATATATATATATATATATATATATATATATATATATATATATATATGTGTGTGTGTGTGTGTGTGTGTGTGTGTGTGTGAGACTGTGTGTGTATGTGTGTGCATCTATATATATATATATAAAAAGTTCATTTGCATTATACATATGAAATTATAGTAGCAAATGAATAGTTAAAAAACAAAAAATAAATGATGGCTACCGTAAAATTGATATTGATTCTGGTTATACAATATTAATACTTAACTCATTAGATGCCAGTATAAAAACTATATTTGATGGCTTAGCTCTTGACCAACAAATAGATTTGTACCGCATCGTCTTCTTCTCTGTCATGGGTAAAGTAAGCGTCACTTAGGTTTGAACGTATTTGAATTCAAAGAGTTTATCTTCTATCTATATATATATAAAACTGACTATGTGTGTGTGTGTGTCTGCGTGAGTTCGCGAACTACTCGAGGACCATAAGGAATATTTCCACCAAATTTGGAACATAGATTGTACTCGATACTGGCTGTTTCTGTGGAAAAAATTAGTCATTTTTCAAAAATCAATAACCGATAATCGATAAATATAATTTTTAAATGGGAATTTCCATTACTTGGTTGTTTTTAAACTTTTAGACTTGAAGTCTAAACTCTAAGGCCGATTTTAATGAAACTTGTTAAGTGTATGCAACTTACTGTCACGCTTATTATAAGCTATATTGATTTTTGTTTCTCTCGACACTGGGACTCCCAGGGTGTTCCAAAGGGACCACAAAAAAATTCAGATTGCTTCGATTTTTATGAAAATTTGCATGTTTGTTACGCTCTTACAATGAGATAGAAATCGGTTGTCAGATTTTTATAAATGCATGAGGGGCCCCCAGGATGACTCTATAAACCCCTTGATGCCTCACTTGCGTTTCGAGTGTATTTTGTAGCAGTATTCCCCAAATTGAACGAAAATTTCAGTACATATTGAGATTATGTCGAGTAACTGATGTAGTCATTTGGAATTCACTGAAAACCAACATTGGGACCCCCACAAGTTAGGGGACCAGCAGGGAACCCCGAAATTTTCAATGAAGTCTACAGCCTTGTTCATATCGTCGATTAAATAGAAAACTTAAAAGAGATGTGCTTTATTATTTCAATTACTATTAATCTTAAGTGAACCAAAGGGACACCCAAATTTTCAAATTGATTCGATTTCGATGGAATTCTACATATATGTTACAATCTTAAAATGAATCAAAAACGGTTATCAGATTTTGAAAACTACATAAGGGGCCCTCAAGATGACCCATGAACACCTTGCTGCCCCATTAGTCTTTCAATTGTAGTGGTTAGCAGCATTCCGATGAAAATTTGCACATAATTTGTGTTTAGATCAGTCAACTCAGAATCAAAACTGACACCCCATGTGTCATAAATACATTATGAAAAATATCAGTTTTTCCCATGGTTTTCCCGTTTTGGTACTGAAATACTTTAGTTAGCATTAACTTGACGGGAAAAAAATTATATCCTTCCTTAAGAAAAAAAGAATAAGTGCAAACAAAAGTCTGTACCGATGAGAGAAGTGCACGTAGATATTAGACGCATGTGCGAGATCGATCGAGATGTCTAGTGTGTACAATTGATTTTGCTCCACGTGCAATGATCGAACGAGTTATGTAGTGCGTACTATCGATTTTGCTACACGTGTAGTGTTCATTAGTGCTATGTGATGAAATAAATGCAAAAAATATCATTCGCATCAAAGTTGTCATCCAGTAAAATGGTAGGCTGTCTTCATGCATGTATATTTTGAATTTACGATACTTTAAGTTCAAATTTGTGAAAATCATATTATTAAAAACGTTTAAGCGTAAATGCCAATTTTGATTATGTATTTATCATCTTCTAATCAGCTTTTAAATAATGCTTACTAACTCATATATTTGGAAACTTGAGGCCTAAAGTTTTATTCTGAAAAAGGCACTTATAATAATGTAAAGACCCTCTTACGATTCATTTATAATTATGCTAAATTAGCGTGCACGTTTTAACGTTCATAGTGAGGTTTCTAGCTGCACGTTAACTTTTATTTTTATCACTAGAACATTTTTTTGGTAGTCTACTTTTAGATAAATTCTAACTTTACGAGCTTGCTTATAATTGTTTGCCACGTTCCCGGGGTCTCCCTTATAAACTTGCATTTAATTTTTTGTGGCTATATTTGTATTAATGTGTATAATATTCTTGCTTTTTTAATTGATTACTTCAGTGTTATTCAAAAAGCTTACCCCCCCCAACTACAGCTTGCCAGTAATGCCAAGAAAGCGAAATCCTTCACTTGGACGTTCTACTACTACAGCCAAATGCATGAAAGCACGGAGAAGAAAGGCTTCGCAACAAGAAACTCAAATTAGACTGACACAAAATGCTATTCGTAGAGCTAATGCAAGGTCAGCAGAAACTAATGAGCAACGGTTAACTAGACGAGGAAGGAACGCTGCCAGAACTCCTGATACTCGAGCTGTCGAAACTGAGGGGCAAAGATTAATTCTATACAGTCATTGTGGACGTTGGTCTTCAGCCTCGGCACGGCTGCTAGAAGAAGTCTTTGTTGAATTTCTTCTCCTTCCAATGCATGTTGTTCATTCGATATAGTTTGAGCAAAAGCTGTCAACAAAGTATTTCTCTTCAACAATTTTCGAAGATCGATTGCGATTAATGTACTCTTCATTTGCTGACAATTTTTTTTGTATCTTCTATGCTTCTGTAAAAAAAACAACTTTCTCATGTTATAAATGTTTTCACACTTCTTGTCATTATGATTTTTCGCCATATAGTTAAGAGGCATTAAAGAAAAATCTTCTTGATTTTAACTTTAAAGATTGGATGAGGTTCGGGATCTTCTATGAATAAACCTAGGCAACGTCGGGTAATGCTGCTAGTATCGTATAAAAATAGGGAGAAGCTACGCAAGTTATACAGCAAACTTTAGGAATCTTTGTTTTTGGAGAGTCATTATTTGAGTATCAAATTTACTGGAAGCCCACTTCTCAGGTCATTCCACGAGGTGTTAAACTCAAATTGTCTCAGCAGCTTAGTACAGCTAAAACTTTCAGGGATCTGTCGAGAAAAAATAGTTTAATTATTGAATTGTCTCATTTTTTAAAAAAATACTTGTGTTTTAATAGATCTGTCCACCGAGTAATTTTCAAATCTCTGAATAAAACAGAATCTCTTTCGAGTGACTTCATTCGGAAACATTAATTTACCTTTCTGAATAAATATCCGAAATGACAACTTTCAGTTTTACTTCCAATTCATTCCGGTCACATCGGGATCGAATTTGACCACATTCACATTATCATACATGGTTAGAAATAGAACGCTTAATAACTTCTGCTGACCTCGAATAACCGCCTAGATCAGCTTCACGTAGCTTATGATATAATTCCAGTTAGATTTCCCGAGGACATGGCAAATGCCATATCTCATCCATATGTGAGGTAAATTTCTTCATTTGCGTAACATTACCTTAGCAAATCGAATTCATGCCGCGTGACACTGTTATTGCGTTAGCCTCATTGTTGGCTTTACAGGTTGGATCACACAAACTGGTGACACCAGTTTGTGTGATTTATAAGGATCTGAAATTGAAATATTTTCAAATCATAAATGCATATTGGAAACTGTAGTTGCATGTCAAAGCGACCATGTTACGGTTTGATATATCTCTTGTTTAAATTTCGCTGCGGCCCACGAAACAACAAGTCTATTTACTATCATAAATCGAAATAAAAAAAGAAAAATTACATTAGTGTATTGTAGAGGATGGAATTTAGACGGCTGTTGTTTTTCTGTCCGTGTTTCCTCATATCACTCTTGCTAACTGACTCTTGCCAAGTCGTCATAACTGACTAAACGTGACCGCTCTTGGATATATTTAGAAACACTCCTCTGTTTTATAAAATAAAGTAAGCGCACCTCTGTTACTTATAATGGTCAACTGCTGTCTTTGATGAATAGTTTGCCGTTAAATAAATCAAGAGCATGCTTTGTCCCCCATTTTCTTGCTCGGGTACAACTTAAATACCGGGAACCAAAATATTTTAATTAAATACATACATTTAAATATTTTAAATAAATACCTACTGGACAATAGCCTTAATAGGATTAAAAAGGTGATTTGTGAATTTGGTGACATATTAATTGTGTGTTCAATCCCTGACCTGTGTGGTGTGTACTCGGATTGACTGGAATCACGGCGAACAATAAATGGGCAGTACTAAAAATAAGAACGGACATTGGAATGAGAACTGCTTAGTCCCGTAGATTAAATTAATAACTCTGTTTGGAAATCACTGCAAGTTACCTGAATCGATATGCACCTGAGGAAGGCAAAAACTTTTGTAATAACGACAACAGAAATGAATACAATAATCACAATGTAATTAGTGTAAATAATAAATATTTATGAGATCCCTACTGCTACATTAAAATATTTAGTTAATCCTCCAAATATGCAAATGCAACATCTTTAATTGAGATCAATCAACACACAGAGGATTTGGCTGATATCAAGATATGCTCTTCGAGGAATTCAAATGACTACTGAGGTCAGCATAAGTTCGTTCCTGTTATTATTTCCAAAACTTGCAATAAGATTTGCTATGAATTAATACATATGGTCTCAAATGCAAGTTATACACCAATGCCTAGTGCCTTCAAATTATTTTGGGGCAAATCCTCAAATGGTCTGTCGTTAAGGTTACTTTTGCAAGTATTGTTGTTCAATATGGGGGTTCTGGGACGTTCATTTTCACAACCACATATATATGGAATATTACTGCCACAAGGGGTCTGATGTTTCTATTATATCAAGAGATTCTGGACAAAATCCAAAGAAGGGTCTTTAATTATATCGGTGCTGAATTGAAATTTCGTTTTCATTCACGTTCCTAGCATCGTAAAATAGATTCTTATGACTTTTCTATAAATATTTTCATGGCAATTGATCAAATGAGCTTTTCTCTTTGGTACTTCGACTCGGTGGATTCTAACGTAGTACTAAATTGGTTTCTTGCTCTCGTCATTTTCTAGATGTTGCCTTGAGATCTATTTTAATAGTTTCTTCTCTCACACATTTCTGCAGTAGAAATCGCTTCATGTTTCTTGCTTTGTTATTACCAACGATATTCAAAAATTTAACACAGACATCAATCGCCAATGTTTGCATTTCTGAATCCTGTTCAATTATTGTAGTCATTTAATTGCTTAACATATTTTTCTCACTTCAATTTACACTCAGTAATCTCTTTATTTAGCTGCATTAACTTATTGCTTGAGATAAACTAATTTAAAAAAAACGTTGAAAACATCAGTGGAAAAAAAATCAAGTTTAAAACCCCAAACACTAACTTTTGACAGATGTTGCTATGAATATTAATAGTCTTCAATTATTATAATTGAGACCGGCCTGGTTGGTTAGAGTTTAAACAAAGCAAATTAAAAATTATTTCTCATTGTTATCTACTACATTCATAATTGATATCGTAAACGGTTAATAATCCTGGGTATAAAGGCCTTTGATTGGTTGATTGCAGGTTTTTAGGGGCGTAAAACCACTTCCCAATTGCTGTTGTTTCCAGATTCAGCCTGACCTGTAATGGAAGCACCTGCTAGTGTCCCACCTCTGGACAAATACTCACCCCCACAAAAAATATCTATGAAAGCATAAAAATATATTTTTATAATAAAAATATATATTCATAGTAAAAATACCAGCTATAAATTTTATACAACAAAATAAACAATAATACATTTTATCTGTAGTTAAAAGTATACAGTTGCGTTCAAAATATTTTTAGTTGGAACCATATAATTGTGTTCAAAATATTTAGATTTCGGCAATAAATAACCCATAGAGCTTGATATGCCACTAAACAAATTCTCTCAACCAGTCTGACGATTAAAATTTGTATGGTTCGTTTCGCTACACGTCTGTGTATATATATATGTTGATTGTAAAAAGCATGATGATGTAACCCAATGAATGTCAGCGTTTGAATATTGCAATAAATTCAGGTTAAATGCTTTAAGATAATCGCAACTGTATTTTCGAAGATAAATTTGGATGCCTTTTGAACAAGACCATTGTTTTTTGCTTATTCTCTACATGAATCAGAAAAGAAACAATGAGGGAGAGTTGTAACGAACTCAATAGTGTTAGTGAAAAAAACTCCAGCGTATTTTAGTAGATAATAAAAATTAGGAACAATAGATCCTAAATATCACTGGATAGTTTTGTCAATTATCTCGGAACAAGTACACTTTTGTCTTATTTGGAATTTTTAAAAAATCAAATATTATACAAGTATATACATATAAATGTATCCTAGATATCAAATGCATGCATCACCATAGAAACACGGTGATTCATGTTACTGTCACAGTAATAAATATTAAAATTATCGTTTTATTTTTCTTACTAGAGACTCCCACAACCTACCTGGCTTAGGTTCATTTCACGTTGAATCACTAGTTCCCGTACGATCAATAATGTTAAGCAACGTCGAGCCTCATCAGTATCTATTTGGGTAACAGCTTGTGAATACCAGTCGATGTGTGCTTGGATGAAATGATGCTGTAATGGATAATGGCTTGGAATTGTTAATCTGTTAACCCAGTTCCATTTCTATTTGGGTTCGTTATATTAACTTACGCGTAAATACTATTGTGAAAGGTTGGAATCCACCTTTTGTCTCCCCAGCTACGAGTTAATTAGTAATACTTGTATCAATAAAACATTATTATCTACAAAAAAACAAAAAACAAACAAACAAAAACTTAAATCTACAAATATTGTTTAGCTTTAAATAATTTACAAATGAGTGATAAGCCGTCGAAAATTAATTAATCAACAATCTATCTTGATTGAATATTTTTTAATAAAACAGAGAAACTCAAATAGCCGTTAATTCAGAATAATGACGATAATAAAATCAAATCATTATTATTTCTTTATTAGTAAAAGGTATTGGGAATTTAATCTTTCTATGGAGGACAATTCTAACAATTTTACTTAAAATGACTATCGGTGGAAGAATTAATTTAGCGAATGGATTATCATGAATTATATAACGTTTTGTACAATGATTTAAGACGTTTCGAATATCTGACGTCAACACATCAGAAATAGTATATTTTCAAAGATTGACTTAGGGGAACACATTACTCCAAGAGAAAATAACAACAGCTTTTACTAGAATAAGATGCGTTTGGGATTACAAGATACTGCTGATTTACATATAATAATAACAAGTATTACTAGGTATAGTTTAGAAATAAATGTGGGTTAATAACATTAAATTAAATTCTGCAAACAATGGAAACGGTGTGGTTGTCAATGCCGATTGAAAAAGTTAGAATTTCGAAGAAAAGATCAGCCTGCCAAGACCATTGTCGAATTATGTGCCTGTGATAATACTAAGAAAGTGCTCAGAATTTTATAAGATTTGTTCTCTCTTATTGTTATTGACACTCAAAAATAATCATGTGAGAACGTGCATAATATAAATTAAAATAACCATTACAGTATATGCCAGAAGCTTGGTTGGGTTAAACTTAAATTAAAAGTATTAAACATGCCGGAGAGTGGAATTCACTATTCAATCAAACTGTAAATTACATCCAACAGATTGTGAAGCGAGAGGTTATTCTTTTTTATATATACGCCTGGGATTTTGGGCATTTTCTTAAGATTAAGCATTTGTTCTAGTCATCATAACAACTCAGAAAACATGGGTGAATAGCCGAATAGAAAGGTTGAAAGAAATGCAATCTGAGAAGAGATGGTACTATCCAGCCGGCTAGTATTATTACAATCTGATCGATTATGAAAGTATTAATGTATTGAGGAGACTAAATCACAGTTTACGGTCATAATACTCTGGTTACTAATGGTAAAATCGGTCAATGAATAATAAGTGAAAAGCCAACACCAAAGCAATAGTAGCATGAACCAGATTAATGGGGAAAAAAACACAGATAAACAGGTCTTTGGTAGGCTGGTCAAAAATGTAATTCAAGTCAATGGTTTAATACGATCCGGAAAAATATGAACATGCAGAAACCTCGACATTACAATTAACAAACTGGTAGATTTATGCAAAATTTAAAGAAGGCGTTAGAGGAATCATCAACTCAAGAGTGTTGATAGTAATGGCTGGTCATCTCGTATCCGAATATGACTATCTCGTAGAACGATTACCACCTCCCTATTGCATACGCCTGCTCAGACATATATTTGTATGTTCAAAACTCACAGATCGCACAATTTTTTTTTTTACTGTAACTAAGATGAGAGGGCCTTAGTTACAGTCTTCGAGGGAGCAGATTATCTGGTGTGATCAACAGTCTGAACAAGGAGAATACACTCAAAACCTCTGTCACGGTTTGCTAATTCCTGCTAGCTCAACCATCAGTTAATCCACTAAATACCTGCAACAATACAAACTGAAATTTCAGCTAAATGTAAAAGTTAATGTTATAAAAAATAGATTATAAAGTTATATGTCAGAGATTGTTGTGGTAGGATCCACCTAATTTGCATAGTGGAGTACCGACCATATAAATATGGTTGGTACCGGGAAGACGAGGGGAGGAATCAAGAGATTCAATCCAGAGACTCTGCCCGACTGCGACTAAGTCAACCCATGCTCCAGGAACGGTCTTTCCAAGAAGATACAAAAGACTATATGTAAATATTGTGTACACTTTCTTGCTTCAATACATTTTGTTCTACTTGTATTATTATTCCATGCATTAGTCAAGTTTCAACAGAGACAAAGAAAAGAAAAAATGCTACTTGCTCGTTTTCATGTTATAGTTGTGTCGACAGATGAACATTCTTAACTGAATTTCTCAACCATCGACAACTCTCAAATCGTTCTGTGTACCAATTATCACTCGCAGACTTTGGGTCAACCCGTGATATTGATCTCCAAAGGTACCGGACGCTTGCATCGTATGTGCAGGGCGATAACATCAAGGTCACCTTCCTGACAGATCGAACTTGGTGAGATGCAAACTCAGGTTTTCTGGTCGGAAAGCGAACGTTGTTGCAAAAAGTTAATTGATTGAACACCTGGAACAATGCAAAGTGATATTCCATCTAAATGTAAAAGTTAAATTTTATAAAACACGGATTATAACGATATATGTAAGAGATATGCTAGTTGTCATAGTCGAGTCGACCAATGACCGTACATGATTCAATCACTCAACCTATCATTACACTTTATTCTATTCCTGGATTCAGTGGACCGCTTTGAGAATGTTTCACTTTGCAAACGTGGATAGTTCGTTCTATTTGAGCTGTAAAAGGACTCTTTTTTTTTTTTATGAGGTTGGAGTTTTATATATATATATATATATATATATATATATATATATATATATATATATATATATATATATATATATATATATATATATATATATATATATACAATATATATATATATATATATATATATATATATATATATATATATATATATATATATATATATATATATATATATATATATATATTCTCTTACGAACACCTCTCCTTCCTTCCTTTTTCCAACCTTATCGATGGCGAAGGTAGAGGATAGAGGAAGATCGTAATCTGTGTTATTTTGTTTTTTAACATTTTACATTTTTTTTGTAAAATATATATCTTTCCCAAGGGTCTCTTTCCAATTGATCAGACACGGCCGGGCGGAATTGATTAAGGAACAAACACGATAGGCGACAAACAACAATGGAGACTGAAAATATAAATTTATTAACAAACATGGGATCGTGGAAAACATAAAAATAATAAAAAAAATGGCCAAAACAAAAATGATGATATGTCAAGAATAAACATTTAAACATTGTGGACAAAATAGTGGGAGGAGAGCGTCCTTTAAGAAAGGTAAAAAATAAAAAACCGGCGTATGGCCTTGTGCCATACTGCCCCGAATTTATAGAACATGTGCTATACGTGCACGGATTCGCAAAACATCAACATTTTAAGACAATGTGGAAAGGATCATGTAATAAAAATTTCATGCTAAATTTGCATGAAAGTACAAACATGAAAAAGAGGTATATTTAAGCAAAAACGGAACACAAGAAAAACAATAAACTTAACTCAGAATAAAGTCCTTTTTCACTAATAATGTATTTTAGTCTTATCTACTTCTTTTTTTCTTCTTTTTCCTTTTCTATTTCTTTTTAAAGGGGGCTCCTTTTGAGGTCTTTTCTTACTTCTTCTCTTTCGTCTAGGGCTTTGGCTGATGATTAAGCAGAAAATGCGTTCCCTCTCTCTTTCATCTTGGTATAACAGCATTCACGCTCGAGATGGTCTGTTCTTTCTTTCTTTCTTTTCCCTCTCGTGCTTTGTTCAAGGGCTTGTTGACAGTTGAAACTGCTTTCTCTCTCTTTGATATAGCGGCGTTCCGCATACGTAGACATTTGCAAGACGTCTTACAGGCCCGGTCAAGACTAATTTTCTCTTTCGCTCTTCGTTTCTGTTTTCTTCTTTTCACGTGGTCAATTTTCAAAATACTAACTTTTTCACATTATGGCTGGAATGAGGTCATCGACCCTCTCTCTCATCTTCAGGGTCAGAGAAGGTTTAGTTTAAAGTGTTTCAACTTCTCCCAACCAGAATCTATCCGCGTAAATCATGCTGTCAACACCTTGACCAAAAGAGAAGGAAATGGTACACTCTGTTCAATCCTTGGCGCCACTAAATCTACCTATCTCTTTGGGTTTACTATCTTTACATTTTCTGCAAATACTGGGCTCTTTATTTTAGAATGCTTCTAAAATATAAGCAATGGTCTATTTTTTATAACAAATTTAGATCGGGATTCGTAACAATATATATATACATATATATATATATATATATATATATATATATATATATATATATGTGTGTGTGTGTGTGTGTGTGTGTGTGTGTGTGTGTGTGTGAAAATATATAGAAAATATGAAAGAACTGGTTAGGTAAATAATCCAAAATTCTTTAGTATTTTTGTAATTATTTTAAAAAAAATAGTGCTCGGTACAAAAGTAGAGAATAAATATAATTATTTATTTAAAAATATGATTCCAACACGCCACATAAGAGGTTTCATGTTTCAAAACAAGAGCCTAAAACTTCAATATAATTATTTGAATTAAATGGAATTAAAGTAAGCTCTGTTCCATCTTCAATCGAAATTTTTTTTGGATTCCAAAAAAAAAAAAAATTTCGCAGTCAGAATTACAGGATATTTGAATAGTTTCTACAAAATCTGTGTCCAAAAAAGATAAAACATGATTCAACACAAGAAAAATTAAAGAAAAAGCTTCATTGCAGTTCCTTGTCTGTTGTCTTTATTGAAACCTAGCTTCTCTGAAAGACACAAATAGTAAAATCTATTCAAACATCATAGGAGGCGATGCAAGTTAATATGTTAAACTATAAATGGAAATATATCAGGATTTTATTAAGCAAATCAAAATATCCACAATAGAATTAGTATTAATCAAAAGATGTTAGTAAATTTTTGTGGATATAAATATAAAAATATTTACTATATATAAATGTATATATACATTTATATATATTAAATATACTGTTTGATTTTCAAATTATATGTTCGTATTAAATTATGTTATTTTGGGAGTGTTTGATTTTATTAAGAAAATACGTTGAATATATATTTTAATGATAAATAAATCTAAAATATAGAGACCAATGTGAATATATATATATATATATATATATATATATATATATATATATATATATATATATATAAATAATATTATATATATATATAAAAACCCTCATGAGAAATAAATAAGTAATTATTTTAAGCGCAGCACTTGACTGGTGTCGAGATCTCATCAATTTACATTTGAGCTGGCTAGATGTAACCGTACATTCTACCAATTTTTCTTCGCACTTCTCGCTTGTGGAACTCCCTTACGGCTCAATACTTTCCAGCCAACTTGTAAATACAATATCAATAGCTGTCTAGTGTTCGCCTGATTACTCTCTTTTCTTTCTGCTCATCATTAATCTTTCTCTTACTATTTAATGTTAATCTTCATGTAACCCCTTCTGTTTTAGTGTCATTAATGCCTTACTTGGGGTGATTCCGATTAGTAAATAGAGAATCTTTGATATACTATAAGAGTTTTTAGTCTTTCCATATTATTTTTATTCACTTTTCTATCGTTTCAACATTAATATTTCTTGCTCCATTATGTTGAAACACCGGTACTTTTAAGATCACCGAAGACAAGCAACACCGAACCTTGTCAGTACCTTGATGGTTGAATGCTTGGGAATACAAGGTGATCAAAGCATTGATGTGCAGTTGGTGTGATGGATGATGATTCGGGTAATGTTAATCGGTGTGTCGCCTTCCAATTCCCGTTGGGAAAAGGTGTGTATACACCTATTCTCCCCCTAGCTAATAAGTAAGACTTGCATCAGTAAAAACATTATTATATCCAAAAAATGAGAAAATATATAATACTGCGTACAGAATATTTAGATTTCGGCATTAAATGACCCACAGAGGTTGATATGTCATAAAAGAAATAAAACCAAAAAATTAACCAACGTTACATACAGCAGTTATTATTGTTTCTTATAGATTGTGTTTATTTGAATATTGCTCTCCCTTCTGTTATTATTGAGCAATATATTGTCCATTAGAATAATAAGTTGAAACCCTGGGGATCATTCCATTATTTTGGTGTTTCTGAAATGTATTTTAGCAAGAAGGATGTGGAATTATTAGCCAAATTTAGCCAATTACTTTCCTAAAATTACATTCTAAACACCAAATTCAGTTCATCTTTCTTGCTTGTTTTGCTTGATAACATTTAATTTCCCCTGAGGACTATATTTTATTTATCATTATTATAAACAGAGTGCTTTTTTTTTATAATCTTTACAATGATTTACTTTGATTTTCTTGTTCTTTTCAACTTAATCAATCATCAAAGTTGCATTAACATCAACAAGTAACGTTAAAAGAAGTTGTTTCTTTTTAAAATTTCTTCCTGCTTAAGAAACGTTGCAAACATTAAATAAATTATAATAATAATTGAATATCAATCATTATACTTTTATAGATACTTATTCACAAACAACGCAAAATCGAGTTGATAAAATATCACACAATAAAATAAGTTTCTAATAAAAAACATATAATATAAATTTTGACGTATTTCATTAAAATATCACCAACATCACTTGATTTTTTAAAAGTTATTGAGTAACCTTGTATAATTGTTCCATAATAAAACCTTATAACCATTAAGTAGATTTAAATGATTTCATATTTAGCATGTAAAGAGAAAAAGTTTCCTAGAAAATATGAAATCGGAAGCACTGAATTAAACGAAAAAATTGACGTGAGCTGACAATCTCTAGTGAAAAGGCAAATATTACAAATATTTTAAACACTGATATTCAAAATAAGACGCTATGAATTCTATAAGTGAAAAAATGCGAGAAATGAAGAATTTTTAACGAAATTGAAAATGAATAAGATACTTGTTCTTAGAAAGAAATAGTCGAAATGTCTGTAAAAGCTAATGAGGAAATAGGACTTGAAGAATTTGATAATGGAAAGTCATCCTTGGATTGGAACAGTTAATCATATGCCCAACTATATGACTTAAATGCTTGAGAGAATATGAACTTGGAAAATGGGCCAAAAATATCCATTTCTCTAAAAAATTATAGGAGGCTTTGAGGAGACATGTTCCCCTACAACCTAAAGGGGTAATGCACATGAAAAGAAATTCAACCTTTCCTTTCTTTGCAACAGTAAAGATTTCTTCATTGTGCAAAAAAGAAAAAAAAAAACGATTAAACCAGTTCACAGCAAAATTGAAACTGAACATGTCGTAGACCATGAGAAGCGCTAATTATCTTCATAAAAAATGCACATTTTATCGATTTTTGCTCAATGACTTGATGTTATGCGAATTTAAGGAATGTTTCAAGATATCCAAAAAGCAGTATCATTAAGTTGGCATGGATAGCATCAAAAGTGCGACAAAATCAAGATTTTTTCGTCAGACTCATCTGTAGCGAAAACAATTGGAAATTCATACGATGATAAGACATATATAAAATATAATAAAATGAATAACAATTGATAATAGTGGATTTCATCCGGAAATGTTCAACTTGCTTAAATCTACATAAATAAATAAATAATACAAGTATGTGCAGAATTGTTTTTGCCAGATTCACATCGCAAAATCAGAACAAATAAAAAAAAAACTAATTTTTTTAAGGACTTGGTATACCCGAAAAATTTAGAGCACAATTCTGTCTGGTAGTAGAACTGAAATGCATAAACAAATATCCAAGAAGTGTAAAAAAAAACATATGATCTGGATAAATACCAAGAAGAAGACGAAATATATTGAATAAAATACTGAAATAAACCCCATAAGCCAACAAAGTTTCTCTTATTTCTGGATAGTAAAAATGTCTGGTGTTTCCATTCAGTTAGAATTTGTATTATTTACATGGGGGTAAATTGTATTTTTCTTTCTTGTTCTCATCGGAAGATTTTCGTCATTTTTCAGCTGTAAGTCAAGCGATATTGAACTGAATTCTTTATTTAGTCTATGGGGGCAGACTGTTCCCGTTTCGATTCCTATCTCTAGGGTTATCTCGTCTAGTCTTTAGTACTGCACCGTTAATACTTGGCTCGTTTCCACTAAATCCAACTGCATAATACCGGGCCGAGGGATAGAACTCACACTTAAGCTGTTACCAAATTCACGAAGCAACACTTAAATCCACTAGGCTATTGTCCATGAGATTCAATTAGATTATCTAATAGCATGGTGAAATCTCTGAATAGATTTACACACTTTTACCACAACTGCAAGTAGAGA
Source organism: Acanthosepion pharaonis (assembly GCA_903632075.3). Lineage (NCBI taxonomy): Eukaryota > Metazoa > Mollusca > Cephalopoda > Sepiida > Sepiidae > Acanthosepion > Acanthosepion pharaonis. Next base: position 1,140,776 of record CAHIKZ030005463.1, on the reverse strand, counting down.
TAAAATATTATAAATAATATCAATTTTCTGCCCGCTCCAGTTTGCTAGTTTGTAATCATCATAATCATCATCATCATCAGCAGCAGCATCAACATCAGCATCATCATCACCAGAATCATTATTAATAATATTATTAATACTGTACTTTCAACATTTAGAGAAAAGAACGATTTAAGTAGATTTCCTAATGATATGTCTCTTCTTCAAGAATATCATAAATATATTAATATTATTATTATTATTATCATTATTATTATCATTATTATTATTATTATTATTATTATTATTATTATTATTTTCTTCGATTTCTGTTGCATACACGCTTCCTTTCGGGTCCCAACCAGAGGCCTAATTTCAGAAATGGATTCATGACATTCTGCACTTTTTGTAAAAAATAAAAATCACCCACATTTTTCATAGATAAGGGCTCCAATTACAACTCAAATTATTGATATCCACATGTGTCACATTTTTTGATTTACACATTAGGATCCTATTATACTGATAGATTTTTGAAGATTTTCAACAATACATTAAAAATGTTGTATTGTTGTTATTGTTTATTATTATTATTATAATTTTTATTTTTATTTTCTTTGATTTCTGGCGTTTACACATTTCTTTCCGGGTCCCGCCCAGGGACCTAAGGTTAGAAATGGCATTATGACACTTTCCACTGACAAAAAAAAAAAATTAAAAAATGCATACATAAAACCCTTCGTAAAGTGTGGGCTGTACTTGCTAGAACATTTTTTGTATCTCTTTGAGGCTTGGACTTCCAGTAATCCCTTCAATTAGTCTACTGAAATCTTTTGTAACCAATCATAGGGCTCCAGGAATTGTTGATGTTCCCATATGCCACATTTTTGCGATTTCTGTTTCAAGGTCCTTGTATTTTTACAGCTTTTTGAATATCTTCAAAGATACGACTGCCATATCAATAAGGAGGCACATTTGTTTGTGGTCTTTAATAACAATATCTGGGCAGTTGGCTTTGATTGTTCTGTCAGTGTGTATTGTGTAGTCCCATAGAATTACAACAGGTCCTATCTCCGTAACCGGGTCTGGGTGTTGTTCATACCATTTTCTTTCAGTTTCCTTCCCGTAGAAGTTTCAGAATTTCCAGTGCAGATATTGGCCTATTCTGTCATGCCGGGTTTTATATTCAGTGGGTGCCAATATCGTGCAACCTGGTACAAGATGATCAATCGTTTCTGGATATTTATCACAGAATCTGCATTTTGGGCTAACACAATATTTTAGTATATGCGCTTGATAATTCCTAGTTAGCAAACATTGGTCTTGTGCAGCAAGGTTAAAACCTTCAGTTTCAGCTTTCAACCCTGCACTACGTAGCAACTGATGGGTACGGGTTTTGTCTATGTCAGCTTGTTTGGTACAGGCATAGTATTGGTCATGAAGCGGTTTATCTTGCCATCACTTCTGTATCTGGTCGGTTGCATTTGTCTTTGCTGATTTTTTTTAAGTATTTGGCAGTTTCAGCCGGTGTTTTGTGCTGTACTTGCGTTTCTACGCCCATTTGGAATTCCATTTTGAATTGTTGGCTTCTTTTATTACGGAGTAAAGACGCTTACTACTTTCATGTTCCTTGATGCGTACCATCATCCAGTCTTCTGTAGTTTCCAAGTATCTTCGGAGGCCAATTGTTGTAGTTTTGTAGGACAATTCTAGTTGAACTAATCCTCTGCCTCCTTCGGATCAGGGCACATACAGACGATCAACATCAGCTTTGGGATGATGCATGCGGTAGGAAGTGAGAAGCTTTCTCATTTTGGCGTCCATTCGCTTAATTTCAGCTATGGTCCAGCTAAGGACATTAAAGCTGTATTGCACAACAGGGACAGCCAATGTGTTTATTGCAGATATTCTGTTTTTTGAGTTTAGCTCGGTATTTAGTACCAGACGTACACGCCTGTAGTACTCCTTTCTTATTTTTTCGTTCATTTGGGGGTGTTGTATGCCATCTCGCTAATTCCTAGGTACTTAAAAGCGCAATCATGCTCCAGTTCCCTAATCTTCTTTTTTTTTATTAAGCGGTGTTTCCGCAATTCTACCTTTCTTGAATGTAACTTTTGCACATTTATCTAATCCGAAGTACATACCTATGTCGTCACTGAAGTATTTTACAATATTGAGGAGGTCTTTCAACTCATTGTCGTCTTTGGCAAAGATTTTGAGATCATCCATGTTGAGTAGGTGATTGAATATTTTCTTGTGTAACCATAGCTACTGTTGTTCAGTTCATGCGTAAGGGGTTTAGGACAAACAAAACAGAAGGGGTGATTGAGAGTCTCCTTGAAAGATCCCGCGTCGGATATTCAGACGGTTGAATATGGCAGTGCCCCCTGGTGTGACTAAAGTATAGTTTGGTGTTCCACATTCCCATGCTGTGCTTAAGGAAATTCAATACCACAGGGGAGACTTTGTACATTTCCAAAGTCTTAAGGTTCCAAGAATGTGGAACACTATCAAAAGCTTTACGATAATCAATCCATGCTGCGCTAAGATTTCTACGTCGTCTCGTGCAATTTTCCAGGATCATTTTATTTATCAGAAGTTGATCTTTGCAGCCATATGAACCTCTTCTGCATCCCTTCTGTTCCAGCGGGAGAATGCTGTTTGTATTTTCGGCTCCCGGCCAGAGAACTAAGGTCAGAAATGGCATCATGACATTTTCCACTGAGCAATTTTGAAAAACAAACAACAAAATCACACATATTTTACATAGATAAAGCCTTCATAAGTTGTGGGCTGTATTTTTGAGTACATTTTCTTTTATTTCTTTACGGCATGGGCTACCAAGAATTTTCAATGAATCTAGTGAATCTTGTACAATAAATCCGAGGGCTCACACTTCATGTGGAATTGTTGTTGCATTCATGTGCCACATTTTGAGATTTCGATTTCAAGGCATTTGTATGTTGACAGATTTTTTTAAGGTCTTCAAAGATACATTGCAGTCTGCAGGGTTTCCCAGATAATAATAAGACACATTTTATCATTGCGGTCTCTAATGGCAATGTCTAGGTGATTAGCTTGGATTGATCTGTCTGTGTGTATTGTAAAGTCACATAAAATTGTTACAGGTCATATCTCCGCAACCGTGTCTGGGTGGTGTTCATACCAACTGCTTAACACTTCCGCTGCTAACTACGGAGATCTTTGTTTTTCTTATCTTGCTCCAGCTGGCTAAGTACGGAAACCTACGTCTTTTTTGCATACCGCTTGTATGAGTGTCCCGTTGCGCCATCTATCGTCAAATCGCAAAGGACAATGCTTCAAAAGATATCATGTGTATAGCCATTACTGATCTGGTAAGTCATTCCCAGGTATATCCATGAAAATGGAATGTTGTAAAACACACTGGTGCCAGTTTTCTGTGTAATAAAATATGTAGGTTGAAATTTGACATTTTCTTTAAAAATGGCTGGCCGGATGAGTAGCAGTGAAAGTGTTAAAGTTACTTTTCCATAAAAGTTTCAGAATTTCTAGTGCAGCTATTGGCCCACTCTGTTATGCCGGGGTTTATATTCAGTGTGTGCCAATGACGCGCAACCTGATACAAGAATATTAATTGTTTCTGGATATTTATCACAGAATATGCATTTTGCCTTAACACATTTATTCAGTATGTGTTCTTGGTAATTTCAATTAGCAAGCATTGGTTATTTGCAGCAAGAATTTAAAAAAAATCGGTTCCAGCTTTCAACCATGCACTACGTAGCCACTGATGGGTACGGAGTTTGTCTACCTCGGCTTGGTTGGTACGGGTAGAGTATTGACCGTGGGGCGGTTTATCTTGCCAACGTTTTCGTAGCTATTCAGTTGTATTTGTCTTTGCTTTCTATTTTAAGTATTTTGCAGCTGCAGTCGGTGTATTGTGATTTACTTGCATTTCTTCACCAACTTGAAACCCGATTGTGAACTTGTTGGCTTCCTTTATTACGTAATAAGGTTTCGTATTTCTTTGATGTTCTTTTATCTTACTTCTTTCATGTACTTGTTCCTTACTTCCTTCCTTTTTATTATTAATATTATTATTATTATTATTATTACTACTTTTAATACTATTACTACCACTACTACCACTACTACTACTACTCCTTTTGTTATTATTTGTAATCTCTGGAAATTCTGTTCACATTTGTGCAGAAAAGTGAGTTCTTCTACTTGTCATTAAAAAGGAATGTCTGGGACATGAATTAATCGAATCCACTCTCCGCGGTGATAAGAGAAACGAAAACAGTTGAACTAATCAAAGCATTCGTTTCTCTGAACAATAGACTTTACTGTGACAATGTACATCTAAAATTCATGTGTCACTTTTTTTTATCTTGAATTTAATCAGTCTTACGCCAGATATCACAAAATACACGAAGACATATGTGCATATACATACTGAACACATAAAACGTATTCACACAAGCAATAAAATTAACACTAGTTTATCTTTGTTTTTATTTTGTTCATTTGCGTCTTTCCTCTTGGAAACTTTAGCGAGAAGCCATTCTTAAGGGTCTTCCTATCATTCTCGAAGATCCGAATGCCGTCTCGACACCATCTTATCGCATTTTCGTTTTAATTAACACGCTGGCAACTTCCTGTCATACATGTGAAAGTTGAATGATATGAAATTACTGCGATGGCAGTTCTGTTTTATCCTCATGAATGTAGAATTGTAATAGTATTTTTTTCAGTTAACGCAAGACACTTTGACTGACTATTGGTTGGTGATAATGAAATAGAGAAATTTATCTCAGCAGACATTTCCATAAAACATGAGATCAATGAACCAATAAGCCATCACAGAGAAACACAACGATTATTAATGGAAAGTCTGGAATTATATACAACAAAACAAGACAAAAAAAGTAGTTCCCGAATTTTTCTTCCTTGGAATACTTTCATACATGCATACAAGATATCTCCATGTAGGTACTTTTTAGTTTCACCAAGATAATACGTAATAATTAATGTACAAACATATAAATTACACACACACACACACACACACACACACACACACACACACACACACATATATATATATATATATATATATATATATATATATATATATATATATATATATATATATATATATATATATAGCCTACGAAAATAGACGCAGCACTTAGGCTGACGATCACAATGTGCTATGAAAATGATAGTATGAATTGTCGATTCTTGTTTCCATGCTGTATACGACACTAAATACTCCATATGAGAAAGTATGTCAACAAATATATATATATATATATATATATATATATATATATATATATATATTATATTTCCTATATTATTTGTGGAATACATATAAAAATCATTGTTTAGTATTATCAATAGAATTCGTCTTGGAACGTTCATCATGATTCAATTTTTTAAATTGATTTACAATTTTATTATTGTGTAATTTTATAATCTTCTCTAGATTATCGGTGCCGTTTTAACTTTTACTAAGAGATTTATTATTAAGGAAACGTTTACCAATTAAAAGGAGGAACTTCGGGGCCAACTTAATTCTGACCAAATGGTTAAATGAGTGTGTGTACCAAATGGATTTTCTATTTCTTTTCTTTAGTCCAATATCATTATATTTACTATACTTGGTTTCACCGGACTTGTAACCACTATAATTTAAAACAGTATTAGAAAAAATACTATATTTATCAAATTATCTATGTCAGATAAGTGGTTGCTAATCCTGTGTTCTATAGACGAAGGTATATGTTTGATTGCAGATTGAGTGTGGTTAGATTTGTGAATATATCTTGGGTTGGCATATTTTTTCATATAGGGTTGTAATACATCATTAACCAGAATTAACGTACCGTAACGAAAATCTATACGTTTACCATTAGTACTTACCTTAAACTTAAGATTTAAACTTTTTAATTATATATGAATCATTTTCCTTAATTTATTAGCCTAAATTTCAATAGATTTTTTTACTACCATAAGATCATCATCTTTATATCACACTATATTGTCAACATTAACATCATCATACGCGCTAAGTTTATAGTGTATAGAATACTCTGCGGAATATATTGATCCCATTGGAATATCAAAGTAATCATCAGAGTTCTTCAATCACTGTTCATTATTGTCGATAAGAACCGATCTTCTAGAGTTCATCATTTATTTCTTCCGTGTAGATGTTAGATTATTCGTTGAAAATTCCAAAGCAAGGGTAAAATGATCCTTAGAAATTGGAGGGGGGTAAAAATTCAGAATAACAAATTGGATAAAAGAGCAGCTGCTTTTGTTATTAATTTCTCTGAACCAATTAATGGCGTCTGTTTGTTGATTCGATCCAGGATAATGTTGCTAATCCTTCCGATTTCTGGACTGTTAGGGTTAATAATCCTCGTCGAAAGTTTGATCTGAAAGTCTGGGTAATGTTCTTTAATTAAGACATATGATTCTATGGTACAGATCTTATTAACCCTATTGTTAAATTTAACTTTATCAGTAATATTTTTTATTGATGCATTGTATTCTTTGGGCTTACATTTATAAAAGTGATTTAATTCTTCACTGGAGAAAAATTCCAAACTCAGTGTAAAAATCCTTGCAAATGGAGGGGACAAAATCCACAATATCAATGATTTATAAAAGCAGTTTTACCAGATTAATCAAAAATATAGTTAGATCTATTAATATCCTTAACAATACAATCTAAACGCCTCTGAAACTGATTTCTATTTTTATGAAAAGAGATGTCATTTAAAATGCTTTATAGGTCGTTTTCAAAGTCGTGTAAGCGCTCAAGTAGAGGTGCAATTTTTAAACCCTAAAGATATGCGTTAAACATCTCAATCAAGAAGGAAGATGTGAGACTTCCTTCTCATTTTTCCAATCAGATTTTCACTGTTTAAAACCAGTCATTCAAATTATCCTCGTTTGTATTGCAAATATTTTTTTACCGAAATTCTAAAATTGATCTTTTCTATATTAGAATATTAAATAAATATAGACAGTGCTCAACATTAGTGGAGCGAAATATTCACGTAAAATAAGATCGAATAGGTAAATAAGATAGATAGATAGGGAGAGAGGGAGAATGAGATGATGTGAAATGTTATAATCAAAAAGAAGAGAGCTTATTTTGCACTGACACATTAATCGGTAATCAAAGTAAGCCTATCGCCATATTTCGAGAAAATGGTCAAATAGTATTAAGCGTGCACCATTATCAAAAGCCTTTGATGAAGGAAGTTCCTTTTTCCGTTGCGTAACACGCGTTCTTGCCTTTCTCAATTATTTGAAAGGAAAGTTGTGTCCCGTTTAGTTTGCTTAGGCTATCTGAAACGTCCTATGAATCAGGAAATTAAAGAACCGTTAGAAGATGACATATTGCTGAATGAATCCAACACACCAGTACAGTGTGCTTATGACATGTCAAGGTGGCCTCAAAATAATTTAATTCCACATAGAATGAAAAAAACATTCTTATGGAAGAGACGCTGTATTTGCACATGGTCGTTTCAATTACGAACATCATTTAAGTATGCATAAGTTAATTCTTGATAGTACTGCTTTTTCCCTTTACGGCATCGAGGACATTATGTAACCACGAAATTTTCTAGACTCTGAGAAGAAAATAATTTCTGTATAAATGATTCATCGACGTACTAAGTTCTTGTAAAAAGAAAATATACCCTATTTTTCATGGAAAAAACTCCATTCCACTATCAAAAGAAAAAAAAAGAAAAGAAAATACATAACGGAAAATGGTTAAGGATGGGCAATTGCTCAGAAATTATCCTCGCATTAATTGTAACATATTTTGGTCTAGGTTATATTGGAAATTTCAATAAAAACTCAAGCAATTATTTCCAAAGTGGTACCGCTCTACTTGGGGCAGTTGAAAAATCTACGAGTAGCTGGGAAAAACAGAGGGCAACCAGAGGGTGGCAGTAACACAACTGAATCAAGACATACACATCACACTCATTTGATGTATGTATGTATGTATGTATGTATGTATGTATAAACACACAGACGCTAAAGCAAAGCCAACGAAACAATGTTGGTGTAATCAAAAGAGAAACTGCCAAACGACATAACATCTTAGACAATAAAAATATTTGAAAAGATAAAGAAAATGAAAGAAAGAACAAAAAAAAAAAAGAAAAATGCCTAACTAGGTAGTAAATTGCTCAACCCCCAGACTAACAAAACCGTGCAAAAATAGTTGCTCAACCTCGACAATTTACAAGAGCTCGTATCGTTACCAAAGTTCGATG
>CAHIKZ030005463.1:1097500-1127500 GCA_903632075.3 Acanthosepion pharaonis | reverse complement strand
TCCACTCCATATTGTTATCCATTTAAACAAACTCGTTAATTTGCTTACTTTTTGTTTACATTTTGCTTCCTGCATGTCCTGCGAGTTTCAATATTTTCAAGCCTTCTTTCCTCATTATGTGTCGTAGTGTTTATTTATAGTATCAAATGTTTCTGGTATTTATGCTTTGCTATAAATACTTAGCTTTCTCAAACTCTGTTTAAAAGTTTCCAATTTACAGTTATTTTTTTTAAATAAATTCATGTGTATTCCTAAGTGTTACATATACTAAATTCATTCTAAATTCTAAGCATTACATTTCCCTTCTAATTTCGTAATCATATGCCAAATTTGGGATAATCCCACTAAATCTTATCGCCTTTGTCCACGCTACTCTAGGATAATTCACTTTTACTGATATAATATTGATTTAATCTTGCATATATTTTTAGCAGTATATATAACATTATTTTTAACATTATATTATTGTAATAATGTGGTAATATTTCTTATATGAAATTTACTCACAATAAGTTATATGGATTAATTTATATCTAATTGTCTTCACTTGGTTTGTTGTGAATGGACAGACTCATTTATAGGCATAGTCTTTATATCTAAGTATCTGAACACCCTTGTTTACATTTGATGCAATAACGACAGAAGGCCATCGAATGTTTCAGAGCTGCATAATCAACTATAGTTACAGCTGTGTAAAGTTAAGGCTTGTAATGCTATAAATGTAAAATATACCTTTATGATGCTGCGAACTTAGTAATTCGATATCCGCATTCAAAATAAATAGAAATAGTGGAAACCATCCTTGTTCAGGGGAAACCACAGTTGATTCCCTCACCTCGGCCACAGCTAAATGTGGGGAATGACTTCAGCCAGGGAACCTTGGGCTGAAGTCAACTGCCCAGATATTTTATCACCGCTCTGGCTGCATAAATCACCATGGAGCCCTGTCTACCCTAATGTATTACGTGGCCATTGACCTTACAAGATTTGTATTCCAACCTGCATTAGGTCATTTTTTTTTGTCCTGAAGGATCTTTGGTCAACCTCTCCCCAGTGGGAAAGTCAGGTGAGACAAATGGATGACAAGACAATGCGACAGGGAGACCTGGGTTGCCTGATGTCCGCAGCACTTACTGTCTTTTTTTCTTACATAATTTTAACTCTACCAATGTAATAAAATTCATTAGAATGCAAGGGTTACTGAGATGAAAAGGAAACAAATAGAAGGATAATATATATATATATATATATATATATATATATATATATATATATATATATATATATGTATGTTGCATGTTGGTTCCATGCGTCATAAAGCTGACTTTTTAAAGCATTTTCATATGAATAATTTTAATAGGAATTGGCATCCTAAAGTGAATATTCATAAAGCTATTAAGTCATAAAAAAATTTAATGCCTTTAGATCGCATGTATAATGAAGAGAAATACTAATTAACATAATAGATGTTCAAATCTAGTTGAAACTGAGAATCAAATAAAAAGATTTTAACAAAATTATTTTGAATAGTTTGCTAGAATACGTGTAGCAAATTCTAGATCGAGCAATGAGTTTAGTGGAGTCTAAAACCTATTTCAATCTGTTAGGCTTTGAAACCGAATAAGGTAATGTTTACTTCGATATGAGTGTGAAAAACCCTAAGTAGTGACAGGAGCGTAAATGTCACATGACCGTCATCTAATGACCGTTCGCATCAAACAAAAAATAACACTTTGGACATGGAGCGTTAGAACGTTAAACCACTGTAACCAGTTAGTAAATGCAAAACAGGAGGTGGGTAGGTTAAATGTGAATATTTTAGGTGCATGTGAAACTCAGTCGCCAAACAACGGGCATTTTGTCAGTGACAACCACAGGATTATATATGCAGGTGAAGAGAAAATTGAAAAAGGAATTGGACTGATGCTAGATCTAGACACCAAGAAATGCGTTCTTGGATACTGTCAGTTATCTGAAAAAAATTTTGTAGTTAATATGAAAGGAAAGCCTTTCAACATATCTATTATAATCGTGTATGCACCGGCAGCACAAAGTCCGGAAGAAGAAGTATAATCTTTCTACTTCATGCTAGACAATGCCAAGGCTTAGTGTAAATCACAAGAAATTGTAATTATCATGGGAGGCAAGGAGACTGAAGAGGAAATAGCTGTCAAATTCGGACTAAGAACAAGCAACGAACCCGGAGAAATATGGGTCCAGTTGTTTAGGCCCAAATGAAAAGGCAATAGCTAACACTTGCCTCCAAGATCATCAAAGACGATTATGGACATAGAGAAGCCCAGAAAGAGAAACGAAAAACCAAACCGACTACATAACTATCAACAAGCGATTCATAAATGGAGTTGTCCACTGCAAAACCTATCAAAGTACCGACTGCGGGAGCGCCACTTCCCTGTTATACGTAAACTAAGAATGAAACTACGGAACTTGAAGGTTAACAAAACACCCAAAATGCAATACACAGGCTCCTGAACGACCCGAACCGGATGTAGAAATATCAGAACAATATGAAAAGACGATACGAGGGAAAAAATGAAAATGGAAACTCAAAATGTGAGAAGCTTTAGTGACATCAGTAAACGACATCATCCGATAGGAAAATGGACGAAGAAGAAAAAAAACGAATGGATCACAAATCGGATTCTCGATATGATGCAATGGAGACAGAAAAAAAATGATAGGACACGACAGAAAATTACAAAAAAAAAGATTCGCTCATTGAAAAAAAAATGTGCAGAAATAGAGAGATCTAGTTTCCCAGATAAAAAGATATACATACAAATATAACAGGACAAAGTGATGCTCATCAACAGGCTGCATAAACTCCAAGAACAGAAAGTTCTAATTAGAGAAAATATACTTAAGCGATGGAATAAATATCGGAGATCTCTTCCACAACGAAAGAGAACTACCGGCAATGCACAAAATTTCCGACGGACCGGAAGTATAAATAACCGAAGTAGAAGATTCACAGGCAAGAATGAGGAGAAACAAAGCAGAAGGGCCAGAAGGAATGGTAATAGAGACTCTACCGACCTTAAATGATTTCGGCATAGACAAGATTACAGAAATAATAAACAAAATCTACAACAGGAGTGATAGATCTAAGCAGATCCATTTTCATTTTACTGCCTAAGAAACCAGGCACAAACGGAAATGAACTCCACCAGATAATGAGGCTAATGAGCCTCATAACAAAACTAATCATCCGAATTCTGATGAATAGAGAGCGCAGCAGATTCAGGACAAAGACAGTGAGTGTTGGTCAAAGACAACGGAACAAGGAACGCGATATTTATGATCATAATGTTATCAGAAAGAGCAATATAAACGTAGAAGAACGTATATATTTGTTTCATAGACTACGCAAAGGTGTTTGAGAAAAACCGCTAAAAAGATCTGTTTGAGTTGCTCAGCAATATTGACATATTCGTGAAAGACATTCAAATAATCAAGAGCAAAAACTGACAGCAAAGCAGCTGCATACGGACAGAAAACGAGTTCAGCAGATATACAAAAATAGAAATAGGTGTAAGACAAGTATGCGTCTTCTCACCGGATCTATTCAACTTATACACCGAGGAAATTCAGAGATAAGTCCTAGATTCCTTATTAGGGGACTTCATCTTAACAATATAAGATATGCTGATGACACATTGCTGATTACAGACATGTACAAGAAACTACAAAACCTCCCACAAAAGTAACGAAGGAAAGCGAGAAGGAAGGACTAATAATAAATTATCATATGGCAGAATGCATCGTTATCAGCAAAAAGAAGAAACCAAAATGCAAATTCCATGTTCAGAATACTAAAATCAAGCAGATACAAAAATGTTAATGTCTATTATAACAGGGGACGGAATTTGCGATATTGAGATTCGAAGACATATTGGGATGGCCAAAGACGCATTCCAAAAGCTAAGCAGTGTATTAAGAAAGAAAAAACAAAAACTTTCGTTGGAAATAAAGAAAGGAGTCCTTAACCATTACTTGATATATGTCATCCCTTATGGTAGCGGATGCTGGACAATCTCCTCAAAGATGAAGAAGAGACTCGAAGCAACAAAAATATGCTTCTGCAGAAGGAGCGCGATTTGATCTTATATTTCTTTGAGGAGATGAAAGCCTCGATTCCAGCTTTAACCCAGGACGAGACCTCGGAAGCACATTCTTGAACAGGGAGCGTAAAGACAACATCCCAGGTGACTTCGCGAAGGAAATTCCGGAACGAGTCCCTGTCTGCTCGTTGACAGCGGAACGAGGTTCTAGTCGTAGGAAGTTATTGTTAGGGGGTGGTGTTGAAGGTAATGTTGATAGACTCTACAACATGATCAGAATTGCCAAGAGGACAGAGCTGCGTGGCGCTACAAGACTCGGGGATGGCGGTAAAACAATAGATCGAGAATAAAAGCCTTGCCGTCCCGGTTGTAGGGAAAACGTGTGGGGAAGTCGACTATTTGCGTGAGTGATTGAGAAGATGAAAAATAAAGGGTTCGAATGCCTGCAAGGTCAGTAGTAGGGTTTTTAAGCCACTTGGTATGATGGGCGTTAAAATCAGCAAACACGAAGAGGTGAGCAAACGCATGGGGAGAGAGAGCTTGTCAATGCTGTCAGAAATGCATTCAATTATACAACAGTCTTGGGAGGATGGTGAGCGATAAAAGAAGAAGAGGTAGCTTAAAGCTTTTCGAAGAGATAGCCGGAGACACATGTACGAATGCTCTGGAGATTCAACAGCCAACTCTCTAGCCAGCGGGAGATGGTTCTTGACGTAAACTCCAAGGCCATGCATGTGGGTTTCAGTGTCTTTTCTTAGGAGATGAAGGTATCCGGGATCGAGAGGTCAGAGGAGGGGATAGACGAATCAAGGTTGGTCTCACACAGAGCCAGTATATCCGGGCAGTTCGCAATGAGGAAAGATTCCATACTGCAGAAATTGGTTCTAATGCCACGGATGTTGGAATATGTGATGCTCTCTTAGCGGGACTAAAACCTATGACAGTTTTTAATTTCTAGATAATCATTAAAAAATATAATGTTATAAGTAATATTCAGCTTAGTATACTAATTCATAGAAACATATCGTTAGAAAAAAATTACTACTGAATTGGAATGAAATATTAGTCCACCTAATAATAATAATAATAGTTAATAATAGAAAAAGAGATATTAGGCTATATATAGATTTTTTTTTTTCTATAGATACTTGGAATTACATGAAAAGGCATGTGATTAAGGAAGATGTTTGAATGAAAATAGAAATATTTCGGGCACTTCATACTTTGGCCTGAAATTTGAAAATTCTTTGATATATAACGTGGGAATTTGAAACTTCCCGGACATACTGAAGGCAAATAAGAACTCTAGAAGACAAAAAGCAATGTATTTAACATGCTTGTGCAAACGAATGTCTGTAAGCGAGAGGGGGTGGAAGCAGAGAAGTATTATTACTGTGTATAAATGTTATAATTGTTCTTGTATTATATCATATAACACAGATTATTGACATACTACCCTTCATAGACTTATGTACAGCTAAGTGCTTGTAATTTTTTGTGCTTTTATTACATTGACTTATGTATACATTGTTTATATAGTCTCATGTATGCGCCTAAGTAGAATTCCGATTATATGACGGAGAATGAATATTGAAGAATATTCAACGCCTCTCAATGAGGAAGAGTTTTTCGATATGGGTGAAATTTATCACGCAAAATAACAAAGATTCAATTATGTTTCAAATTTCTTCATCACGATAGACCATCCTTTTCTGACATACAATTTCCCACAGCTCAAAATATTAAAATATTACAAACTATTTTGACCTAACCATTTATGCACGTGACGTCTTGAAATCTCGTACATTGGGCTTTTGTAAGCGATTATGCATATAATTTCAGAAAATATTAAAGATATATTAAGCAAATATTTCTTTATAATAAATAACCTGCTTTTAGCTTCAATACAATCGATGCTGTGTCTGTCGCCTTTCAATCGATATTTTTTTCGCAGAAACTGTAAGTCACAAATGCAAAAATGACCTGCGAATGCATAAAGTCACGTCTTAAATTGTACATGGAATGAATCTCATTCCCCTACTGCAAGACGCTTGTTAATGACAGGAAATTAAAATTGCCCCGAGGAAAAGACAATAAAGATATTAAAAATATTCTACGGGAAAAAGCGAAGCGTTTTAATGTGAACTGCAATAAATATGGAATTGAATAAAGTTTAAAGACTTGTACAATGGAACCAGTAAGATGGCAGCTAATTTTTATGGTCTCTATTCATTTTTACTATAGGGAAAGAATAAATGTTTAATAAAATTAATTATTCTATTATGAATATTCTGAGTAATGAGCGATATTTTCTATCACCGCCGTAGCTTATAGGAAGTTAACATGCCATAAATTTCATTGAAAGTCGTATATATTTTACACACACATGGACACACACATACGCACACTTTGTTTTTATAAAGGCAAGAGAGAAGTTATGCATATTATATGATGAAGATTTCGATGTTTTTATTGTCATCATTCATTATAATCTCGTAGATTCACGTCATCATTCTGATCAAAATATTATACATTGAGCAAAGCGTCCTGGGTAAGTCGATAAACTACGTCTAACAGGAAGGCCTCTGATCAAGAGCTATTGAGGAGCGTAGAACCACCTCTTAATTGCTGGTGTTCCCAGGTCCACCCTGATCCGGGGTGGTTGCATCTTTCAGTGTCCCAAATATGGGCAAATAGTTAACCCCGAAATTGGAGTCAAAACACTTTGAAAATGTAAAAAATATTTTAATGCTAGAAATAATTTGTAAAAAATTTTACCAGCAATAAATTTTTGAAGAAAAATTATTACCAGCAAAACATTAATACAAGCAATACATTTTTGAAAAAAAAATATTATCAGCAATATATTTATGAAAAAAAAATACCATTTATACATTTAAAAAAAGAAAGAATTACCAGCAATACTTTTTTTGAAAAAGATATTACCAGAAATAAAAAAAAGTTTGTCGGTATTAAATAACCCATTGAGGCTGATATCCTGTAAAACAAAACAAAATAAAAATTGAGCAGTTATGTCTTTCGAAGAAATCTGAACGAGAAAAATGTGCTTTCAAAACAGATAGAACCTTGTTTGGTAATGAAGATCTTAGTATCCGAGTGTTCAACGAAAATTGGATCAATCGACGCTTTTTCCTTTAAAGGGGGATATAGGATGGAATCCTGTCAGAGGGCGTAATTTTCTTTAATAAGTTTACTCTGGTGTTCAGGTCGATAAACGAAATAAAATGTTTAAAATAAAATGAGCGTTTACTCAGAATATGTGTATCTGCTAAAAATAAATTTTAAATGAAAAATTTTATAAATTTCATACAAAGTAGTAATAGCAGCCCGGTTAATGGAATTCTGAATATTTCCTTATGAGGAAATGGCTAATATTGTTAATATCATAGACATGGCAGGTATTTTCAGGTCGGAAACCATACCGTGTGTAATTGATGTGCGTTGGGATTTTGACAAAGGTGTTTTCATTATCTTTATTAGATGCTACGCCAAGAAAGTTCTTTATTTTTCGTATTAAAACCGTTAACACCTGCTGAATTTGGTAATATTGGTTGGATGCTGACAAAGTTTAAATCAAATGTTCTAAAGAACCTTTAAAAAAAGCTCATCCATCCTAGATGTAAAATTCATCAACACCATCTATAAAAAATGTACAATCAGCCCAAACAGATTAGCAAAAAGCAATAAAACATGCAGGAATATATGAAATAGATGGTACAAAATACCAAATGTCCTATAGTTGTAAAATTAATCTATGATCATCATGAGAGTCTATGGCTGAACAGCACTTTAAACACTGTACATCGTAACGCATCTAATCATAATCTTGACATATTAAATGACAATATGATTATTAGTGAAACAATCAATAAGATTACATTGGAAATTCAATGGACTTAAAATTTTTCTACGGTCATATAGAATATCTAACCATAGTGCAATACAATAAAGGATAGAGAAAAAAGTATGGCGCAATTTTCAACCCAGCAGAAGTTAACGGCTTCAATATGAGTAAAAATATTCTAGCAATAGCAACTGATGAATATATTTATTATCACATCCTAAGGATTCCAAAGCACTTATTTACAAACGTCTGCTCGACAAATGCGAAACGTGTTAGGTAAAGATTTGTTTTGATATTATTTTACATCCTACCCACACACACAAACACAAATGAACACATATGTTTGTATGTGCGTATGTGTGTGATTGTGTGAGTAGAATATAAAATAGTATCCTATATATATATATATATATGTGTGTGTGGGGGGGGGGGTCTGCAGTGCGATTTTCGCTTCTAGCGTCTTATATGCACGTGTTTATCGTTGCTAGGAAATCATCCATGTAAACAATAGCAGACTATCATCATTGTCTTGTCCGTATATTGCTTAATATATTGTACAGTAATTGACATCTTTGATAATGGCTTATGTAAGCCGAAATCTTAGACTCGATTAAAAAATATGGATCAATATTGTGATTTTCTTTCTTCGTTTAATGATAATGTTATTAAGCTTATCAGACGTTATGAAACGAATTTACATAAAATAAATAGACAACACTTGTCTATATTATTTAATGAAACATGTATGAACATATATATATATATATATATATATATATATATATATATAGCCATATATGTGTGTATGTATATGCGTGTGTGTGTATGTATCTGTTAAGCATTAATCGAATTATTTTTTAATTCGACATTTACAGTACACAGATGCTATTTTAGTGGATATTCGTATTTGAAAGAAACGTTCCATTTATATTTTAGTATAATATCTACCAGCCTGTAATTTCAAATACCGGTATCCAATAAAAAGAAAAGTTTGAATTTATAAAAAAAGTAAATATATTATATGTATTAATTCTTTAGGAATTGCTTGGTTTAATCTTCGGATACATAGCGGAGCACATATATGCTTCCGAGTAAAAACCTGAACGTGGAAATGTGATTTCATTAAAAGGGAAAATAGATATTTTGTTAGGCAGTTCGATCACTATGGACAAGCAGTGTAAGACACACTGGATCAAACGTTGTATAATCCTGGAAAATATATATTTTCTTATTAAGATTTCATTTTCGTTACAGGGTCGTTTGACATGGTTCTTGTGAGCTTAACAGCTCACAATAACCATGTCTCCAATAATGAATCCTATTACGACTTGTAATTCTCTCTGTATTGCTCCATTGAAATGGTAGGTGAAAAGATAGATCCTTGTCCTATGTCCTCTTCTATTCTTGTATATTGACTGATTTCATTTTCTATCCGTATGCAGGTGGCTTACTCAGTGTAAGTTCCAGATTATTTATTTTCTTTCCCAAATATATCAAGTTTACCTAATTTTGTGAAAATACTCTATTTCTTTGTAACATGAATTGCAACTGGTTATATTTATATCCAGTAACATAATTACTTGAATATGTTTTTTTTAGATACAAAGCGTTTATCTATAGACTACAATAGACTCCTTTTGATTATATATCATCAGATGCTGACGTAACTTTCATTAATTTGGTGTCTTTCAAAAAGTTTTATTAATTATCTTTACATATAGTTAAGGGATATGGACTTGCATTATTTTTTGTTTATCTGAAACGTATTTGAACTAAAATATAGCAATCAATTAACATAATATCCAAGAATAAATTATCTTTTTAATTCCTCTAATAATGACCTAGAACATTATTCTTCCGAAACGCTTTTGTCTCCTAAATATTTTACGGGCAATACCTGTGAAATAGATACTTAATCTCATCCGTTTATTTGGTCCATCTAATATAGCTCTACACTAACCATTAAATCTTTGACTATATTGATATCAGTTTACATTCAGTTATTCACATCTCATGTATTTACTCGTTTGTCTGTGCATCGTTTGCTGAAATGATGTATTCTATTTGCATTTATGTTTTAGCCAATGTTCTTGCATTTCAGCTTACACTCGTATCTGAATCACAACCTGTTCTTAATTAACATTTTTTTTTGCTTTTTTCATAAATATATTTTGTGGCATGTTTATATTTTTTTTAATATCATTCCAATTATTTTTATTTCGTTTTTTTTTTTATATTCTGTTCATTTTTTACAATACTATCACCCATTAATATTAATATATCCAGTTTATTTATCTCTTTTTGGTGATATATTTTCTTACCACCCAAGGCAATTTTATACATAGAAAATTCAAAAACAAATATCTAGGCATAGGTCTTTCTTTGGTTTAACCAACAGTTTTTGTACACACACACACATATATATATATATATATATATATATATATATATATATATATATATATATATATATATATATATATATATATATATATATAGATAGATAGATAGATAGATAGATAGATAGATAGATAGATAGATACTAATATAATTTGGTTAGCCAAAATTCTACACCGTTAGTACGGGGGAACTCTGTGAAATCCAAACTCATAATATTAATTCTCTTTTAGGTAAGGCCACTTTCTAATGATTACTCACCAACAAGGCGCCTCTGGATATTTACAAAGTTTAATTTAGTCTGGTTGAAGCCAGCAACCGCAGGATAACTCATTTGCATTGATCCTGTTAAAATAGATGGAATCTCGCGAGATTATCATCTTAAATCTCGCTCAAGGCGAAGCGAAGTATCTGGGTATGTTGAGTTTGGAACAAACGAGAGAACGCGGGAAAATGCTTATTAGAATGATATGCTGCTGCCAATTTTTCAGGAAGAGTTTACATTTAAATTTGGTATTTTGTACTTATGTTTGTTATATCTTCTTCATATATTTAACTACCTAGGCTTGAATATCTATCTATATATATATATATATATATATATATATATATATATATATATATATATATATATATATATATAGCCATATATGTGTGTATGTATATGCGTGTGTGTGTATGTATCTGTTAAGCATTAATCGAATTATTTTTTAATTCGACATTTACAGTACCCAGATGCTATTTTAGTGGATATTCGTATTTGAAAGAAACGTTCCATTTATATAACATAACATATATGTATATCATAATTATGATATATATATATATAAACATAACATATATATATATATTATAATTATATATATATATATATATATATATATATATATATATATATATATATATATATATATATATATATATATATATATATATATAATTATGATTTTTGCCGTGTCTTTAAAACTCAGTAATTTTAAAAGTTACTACAAAATACGCTTGAGGATGAAATAGAACTAATGTTTTTAATTTAATTACAAAATTAAATTCGGAGATTTCAGCTTCCATTTTTGAAACGTGGTTAGAACTGTGTAGCGAAAGAAAACATATTTTAAATCAATTAATTTATAATATTAATGCTCTGTAAATTTACATTGAGCACTATTTTGTAAAAATAAAAAATATCTATAAGAACACCGATTATATATCTTACTGTTCTTTCTATATATATATATATATATATATATATATATATATATATATATATATATATATATATATATATATATTTAATTTTTTTACACATTAGAACCATTTACATTAGATTTTTTTTGCTCGCATATTTCTCTTCTTTCCCTTGTTTTCATTTACACGTTTTATTAATACATTTATATTTTAGTCGTTTTTCCTTTTCTTTCCTGATATTTTCACGCCGTGCGAATTGTTGTTATTTCTTGGTCAATTAATATTTACCAACGTATTCTTTTGACTGAAATAAAAAAAAACATTCCCGCGTTTTCTTTTCTGTATATAAAGTGTGTAAAATCTGTCTAGTTAGTCTCGCATAACATTCTGAGTGAATGCATATGCACGGCCTTGTACCAAGAACAATATAAACTTTTATGCCTCGGTGAGCATCAATTTCACTAGTAATAGACAATTAGAATAACTCGGTAACTGAGTCAGTTTGTTTAATCACTTCTACTCAATTATATCTGATTGTCTGATACTCCTAGCTTCATTTAAAAGGAAGCTCAGTAAATAACAAGTCTAAATGATGGCCAGTACACGATATTGAATCGATGGTTCCCAGATAAATGTAAGTCTTCACCTACGTATGTTCGTAGCATAATCTAGTCATATTCCTGATTGAATAACAAAGTATTTTCGGCTATAAAAACCTTTGGAATATATTCTCAATCGCCTTGGTATGCGTTGATTAATATAGACATTAATATTTATGGCCACACATATCGGCAACGCCTGTGTTGTAATTTTTATTTGTAGGATCAAAGAAACATTCACGATGTATGATGAAACTGGCGTAAATACCGAAATTAACTTTCGGCTATTACCTGTATTGTGCTCCAATGTATATTATATAGGATTCATTGATTACATTTTATAATAATATATGTCGTCACTGACTCAATCAGAGTACGATTCATACTGACACAAGTCACGTCAATATATGCGAGATATTTCGAGAATATAGAATATGGTTCTATTTTTGAATTCCAGATAAAACTTCACTTTAGTTAAGAGGTGAGGATAAGAACTTATTTCATCTGTAATACGTGATTATGATACTTCTGAAAACTGTCCAAAGTGTAAAATGCTTTCCAAGAGGAAATCTGCCAACATTATGAGAATACAGACATTACCAACCTAACAGATCTATGGAATAAGAAACACATTTATGCTGCGTTTCGTTTCTTGTGTCATTGCTATATGTACGAATAGTAATTCAAAAGTAGAACCTTTTACCTACGAAAACTTGTTGACATATATATTAGTTAATATGATTTTAGTTCTTATTTACTTAATCTTACCGGGATCAAATCTGCTAGAATTTTATGATAGTCGAAGAGTAATTTAAAAACATGGAACATTATAATAGTGTGGGATAAACTAGATTTTATAGATTGTGCAAAGGAGATTGATAAAGTACGTCACAAAGAACTGTGGGAACTCTAGATAACAATGACATATTTGGGGAGGATATTAGAAATATCCAGAAGATATAGCAACAGAAAATCAACTGCATCTGAATAGAGAATTAATTCAGCATATATATATATATATATATATATATATATATATATATATATATATATATATATATATATATATAAAAAAAGGTGTAAAAAAGGATGTGACTTCTCAACTGAATTATTCAACGTATAAAGTGAAGCGATTCTGAGAGAATTAGAGTCCCACCAGTGTTCATTATTGGCGGCCATAATCTTAAGAATATAAGATATACATATGACGCAACGTTGATCGGAGAGACGGAAAAGAAAATACATGGAATCTTATAGAAAGCTAAAAGAAATCACTTCACCTCAATTGCAAGAAGGCTGAATGCATGGTTGTCGGCAAAAATGAACAGCCAAACATGAAATTGCAAATTGAGATAGTAAAATAAAATAAGTACAACAATTTAACTATCTGGGAGGTATTTTAACAGGGGATGGAAAATGTGACACCAAAATACCAAGGCACATTTAAATAGTAAATATGTCTTCTAAAATCTAAGCAAAGTAATAAGAAAGAGGTAAATTTCTTTGGAAAAAAACGAAAGAAAAGCGTACTAAACCATTATGCTATCACTCATATAAGGCAGTGAATGCTGGTCCATCTCGGCAGAGATGAAGAAACTTGAGGTGAGAGAAATAAGAAAAATGGTTTTACAAAAGAATGCACAAAATACCATGAACTGAATACGTGAGAAAAAAAACTACACTTTACAGAAAATGGAAACAAAAAGGACAATAATATAAACATTTGAAATCTCCAGGGAGCGTAATGGGGAAAGATGGCTTGGGAAATCTGACATTCTCAGGACATGCTGAAAGCAAGGAAGACAGAGAAAAAAAAACATAACTTACCTAACGAGATTGTATAAATGGATGACAGAACAAGATTTAGGAGAGATAATTAAAAAAAAAACACAAAATATTAAGAGATATAGACGACAGGAAATTGGGGAGAACTATGATCGCCAACGGACACCGCACATAGAAGAAGACAGGAGCACAAAACTATGAATAAATCAAATATATTAATCCCCATATTAGTACAAATGTGATTTTTTTTTATACTTTTCTCGTCTTGAAATCTCATTTATCAAAATATAAAATAAGGCGATTTCTCAGTTGAATTTAATAACATTTTAAATGCTTTTATTTCGCATGATCCTAATTTTACGCCAGTCAATAGGATTACACTCCCCTGGACTTTTGTAAAGAATATATTAAATTGCTGTACGAAATAAAAAAAACAGTTTCTTACATGTGATTGCAAGTTTTTAATCTTTACATTAAAACTCAATGATTTCACTAACAATAAAACATATACAACTCATATTCAAACCCAATCAATCATTTCCCTCATTTCTCAATTACGTCCATTTGAGAGCAAGTCTATCTACACGATACCGGATTTTGGAGAGATTGGTTTGTCGATAGAACGATACTGAATCTACTACAGGAGATTTTATATACGATAATTTAAGTCCAGTGTCATGAAAAACACAAGACAGATGCTTTATTCATTGACAACATATATGCTTAGTGTCCATGCAACTTGATAACGAAAAGGTGATGAGAATTTTTTTTTATCTACATGGTTGCGACAGTTGAAAATCTATGCCTACTGTGGTCACTTTGTACACACACACTTACGCACGCGCACACACACACAAAATATATACACACACACATATATATATATATATATATATATATATATATATATATTGTTGACTTTTTTGTTAAAATGTTGTTATAATTATTGTGATAAGAGCGATGCTTTTGACCATCTAGATGGCGTTTTAGTATTTAATCAGTTTGCAGTTGTGATGATGACTGATGTAGAAAATTTCACTTACTCTCTCCTTTGTGAAGAGGACAAATTTAAGCTCAGTCAGTTATGTACCATGCGTAATACACGCTTAGACGATCATGTATCTTTCGATACATGACTGACGAAGCAGATTTTTTTTTTTTGCCATTTCTTTTTGCGGTAGGCCAGTTGCCATTCAAGGCTATAGAACCCGGTCCGGTTTATCCTGCTAATTACCCATACCTGGATAATTATTATGTTTCCCAATGGTATTAACACGTAAGTGAATGTAATGGATTTGACTAGAACTCGAACTATATATATATATATATATATATATATATATATATATATATATATATATATATATCGTGGCATATGTGTGTGTTCAGACATTTGTTCACATATATGATTTTGTATACTTTAAAACAATTATTTAATTACACACATTTAGTCGGTTTAGATCACTGGCCGTTGCTATATGTCTAATTCAGTGAAAGAATTTTTGAATATATTGGTATCAGTTTCTCTTTCCTATTCAGAAAGAGTGTTCTTTTGTTACAATATCAATGCACCCTTTTTCACGTTGTTTATGGCAGCGAATAATGCGTTACCATGTATACTCCATTACATCTTGTGCAAAAATAAAAATAAAGTTAAAAAACGCACATTTCTCTACTTTTCGAATTAAAGGTGTTGGCAGTACATAACAATATGCATTATACACTACGAATTGATTTATTGTAAATCATCATTAAATAGCTAACTTTTTAATATGGATGCAGTTTACATTATCTGAAACGAGTTTATTTCAACTGATTTTGTAAACACTACGAAAAATAGTGCATATTAAAAGCTATCAAACTGCATCATTTTGACGCCCCCGAATATATCAGAGTGCGTACGTGGATATGTAAACATCCATCTCTGAGAGTTTTTCAAATTACGATATTTGTGGATAGAGAGATTTAATAATATCAAAAGTTTAATATTCCCTGAATTTACTGTTGAGAATAAAAGGAATAGATTTTATGATTAGAAAAAAATATACAACAGATAACAATGTTTTCATTTTCATCTTAATAATATCTCACCCCCAAAAAATTACATTAAGGATATTTACAACTTGAAATCACTTGTGAATATTAAATCTCCCTTCTACTAAAAATGATATGGGGAATACATGTTCTGTTTTTGTTTAATAGTCAGTCTTAAACTGAAAAAAATATTGCTGCTCGACCTTACAGGTCTTCGCTTATTAACAGAACCTCTTATTTTCTATATTTCGACGCTTGGGTGGAGGTGTTATTTCAACTGATAAAACAAATATCGAAACTGATATTGGATTTGATTTCTGTAAAATACACTATTAATAGCGTTTGGAATGCAGGCATTATTTTATTTAATGTTCCTAAATTCACTACTGTGGTCATAATATTTAATTAACCTGGTTTTAGAAAGAAGAGACAGTATCTAAAAATACACGAATATTCTGCATATGTTCATCGAAATATTTTATATATGTTCATTCAAGTGTTCATCTAAATGTTCATGACGCATATGCACGATATTATATAAAATATGCAACCGTAAGTTTACCTCCCTGTAACATTTCTATTAGGTTGGTGCAAAAATAATGACGTAATAATGTCATTTTTTGACGTATTTTTTAACGTCAAAAAACGACATTATTACGTCATTATTTTTGCAACAACCTAATATAAATACAATATGTTTAAATTACGCAAAAATGAAAATAATACTAATAGCACATTTAAGGAGATACATTTACAAAAATTGCACTAAATAACTTGAAATACTAAAGAGTAAATTTATTCAATAAAATCAGCATTGGATTCAATCACGGCCTCCAGACGACTTCGGAATCTGCTGCCTCTCTCCTGAACTGTCTACTTGTTTAAGATGCTGAATGCTGCCATAATCCTTGCCTTCAGTTTATCTTTGGTCTGACAAGGATTTTTGTTGGTCTGTCACCCCACATATAATAATCAAGGGGGTTGAAGTCTGGGGAGATAAGTGGACAGGTGTAAGGGGAGATATAGTCGCAGAAATTATCTGGCAACCGTGACTGGTTTCTCCTCCTTGTGTGGCATGATGAAGAATCTTGTTGCCATATATAGTGTCTTCCAGCAGCCAACCTCCTGTCCTAGAGCAGCACTAAATCATCAAGTCACTTGATGTAGTCCCCCGTGTAGAGTCTAAGGCCCTCACCATCTTATTCGGGAGTTCTTTTCTTATCGGAACGATTATTTATTTAACTGTCGTTCATCTTTAGATTTAACGAATTCTTTCCGAATTATCTGCACTCTCCTCAGATTGACAAGTAAACATACTGAAATGCCAAGCAGTATAGCATGACGTTTCGAAATGTGTTGCTGAGAGAATTGCGTCATAGTGCTCTTTACCTCACAGTCTGTGCCCAACCGGTCTTACTATATTGTGCAGTCGACAAGATTCCAAACAACGTCATGCATGAAATTAAGAATACAAAATGGCGACAATTTATACATCGCACGCTGTAATTTCATGGCATCTGTTTGGATGAGCTCTTCGCTATGATCCCAAGATTTATTTATGTGCAGTGGAAACGAGGTCTCAGCAATTTGATGCTGAGTTAGATGTTACTAAACGTTCTATGCTAATAGTTTCTTCTCTCGCTGTTTATTCTTGCTTGTGAAACGCTGTTCGTGCTCCATGCTTTCCAGTCAACTCTATTCGGCAAAAATTTAAATGCAATTGCAACTGTTATCTACTGTTCTGAATACACATATTTTTTTCTCTTTCCTTAGTAATGTTTCTATTTTCTAATTCTTCTGTACCAAGTAATCCCGTGTATCGCTATTGCCTTCTTTGGGGTGAACTAGATGACAAAAAGGAGACACCTAATATTTAATATACAGCAAAATATTTATGTTAATCAAAGGAAAGCAATAGTGGAATGAATCACAAAACTGTTGGGTGCACATGTATCTGTATATCATATAACTTTTATCTTGACACACCAATAGGAATTATATCTAAACACTTCTTTTTAATTGGGATACGTTTTAGATGGCATAGCTTAATCCATCTGGAAGAAATTAAATCTCAAGATGACCATAGATGCGATTTTTAATCTCTTTTCAGCGGATTTTTTTTATTTTCCAAAAAAATGATAATCTGACATTTGCAATAAAAGGTATCACTAATTTACTTGAACAGATATTAATAGGATTGTCAAGATGGTCATTTGTGAGTATGATTTTCGGCTTCAGCGGCTATATAAACCATATTGTAGATGCTCGCTCAGGTACATTTGTCTTTCCAAAACAACCTCACAAAAAACTTGTAGATTAAACTGCAACTATGTTGAATTGAGCTAACAAATTCTGAGAGAGAGAGTGCCAGAGAGAGGGAGAGGAGAGAGATAGAAGAGTATATTTCTTGGTCTGCAGATAAACAAGGCAAATACTTTAAACTCTTGATCACAATGATAATCAGTTTCATCTGTACAATTTCAATCACAAGATTTCAATCAAGTCAACAGAGCTGCAGACACATACACCGTTTACTAAGACTGATACTATCAATAATTCAACGGCCTTGTTAATCGATGATTCAAATCGACCTGTCATGCGCCCATATGAAAGAAAGACTAATCAGAAATGAATAATTAAGGTTAACATTTAAGCCTATGATATTCCAATATCCTGTAAGGAAAATCATTTTCTTGTAACTACGTGTGTATAGGAGGCCTGATTAAAAAGTATGGGGACTGTGCCTAGAGAAATGGAGCTAAATATGCGGAGTGAAGACGCATGATAAAGACTGACCCTGAATTAGGTCACAACCTTGTCCCTCACTTCTGTTATTCATGGCAGAAGAATAGAGCACGGTCGTCTCAAGGCACCACAGGAATCCAATTATTGGCCATTGCTTGTGCAGCAGTTTTGGGCTACGGGCGACATTCCCCTGTTGCGACAACCGCCATATTCCTCAGATCGTGACCCTCGCTACGTGCTCCTTTTCAAAAATCAAATCTCACTTGGAAGGGACAAGTTTAAGACGTTGATGCATTCCAAGGGAATGCGACTTTGCCAAAAATATGAGTTCCATGAATGCTTCCATCAAGGGAAACAACGCCGAATAAAGTGTGTGGATTCAGAAGGGGTCACACTTCAAAGGAAATTAAAGGCTGAGCTGATATGAGTTATTATTTTATATCTCCAGTCCCGATACTTTTTGATGAGAATTCGTAAGGAAGTAAAATGTACGTTTTATGAATAATTTATTGCATTATTGCGGTTTATTTCGTTCTCTCTTTAGATGCTCAATTTTTATATTTCTCTACATAAAATAAACGCATCAAATATAATATTACTAACATAAACTAAACGCATCAGATATAATATTACTAACATTTAATAGATGAATCCTTGTGCTATATTCATTTTCATTAATCTCTTTAATAAAGGGCTTTGTCTAATTTACGAAATATAAATAATACCTCCAAAACCAAAGTATTACCTCTACATCAGAACTGACCGGCCCTTGAAAATACTACAGTCATAATAAAGGTTGTACAATCAATACAGCGGCATGCTTTGAATATCTATGCCACACGTTTACCCCAGATCTCAAGTGTAATTCTTATATACGATCCATCAAAAAATAACGTTAGGAAAATAGCTGTTTCTTTGTACCTGACTCCTAGTCTCATGCTCTGTCTTTACAAAACTCAAATCAGATTGAGTAGCGCTGTGATATTTTAAATGGATCAGCCCTAATCTTTCTTACCAGAATTCAAAATGTTTAAGCTGCCGTTACGTGTGATGAAACATTTTGAAAGCAATATCCGCTTTCCCCCCGGTTTCATACTTTTCAAGTCTAGTTTCAACCAGTATCGCTCATACATATTCTCATAATCAGCATTTATCCTCCTCTAACGTCAATGTAAGAACATCACTCTGTAGTTCTCTTTCGGATTTGTACATGCTGAAATTATAGTAAAAATACTTGTTCTTTTAAGCTCATCAAATAATGTTATCATGGAATTATATATGTATGAATTTATCTTATTTAGAAAAATATTGTCGTATGATTATGGCAGCAGGTCAGTAAACATTATCTATTCGCTTGTCCATAACTTTTAATCTCTCTAGACATTTTGACAAACTTTGATAGAGTATACATTTTGAGGACAACCCCCCACACACATATATATATATATATATATATATATATATATATATATATATATATATATATATATATATATATATATAATTACGCACGTGATATAATTTAAGGCAATCTTTTTTCAAAACATGCTGCAGCCCCCACTAAACATTACACATTTTAGCATCCAGGATGTTTTTCCTACACTTACATCTGCTACTTCATTATACGTGACACGTATCCAGCCAAAACATCCTAATGCATCTTTACTTTTACACACTTTAGCTTCGACGATATTTGCAAAACATATTTAAATAGTATCTGTCATTTCATTACACGTGGCAGGTATCTAACCAATAAGAAATAACCAGTCACAACATACCATTAATCTGCGTCTTTTTGCTTTTTATCATTTCTATCATGATCTCTGACGAAGTTTTAATAAAGTGAAACATGTTAGATTAAGATCTGTTTAATACCAGTTCTTTATATATATATATATATATATATATATATATATATATATATATATATATATATATATATACACGTGTGTGTTTTATATACTTTTCATTTTATTTTAATATTTTATTTATTTATATTATATTTTATTTAGTTATATGTTATAAATATATCGTAATCATTTCAATATACAGTTTCCTATGGTAAAAAACATTTTATTTAATAGCGGTTCTATAATGCTTCTAGATTTTTGAGTATTTCCTTGCAATAAGAGCTGTCAATTATTTTTGCATTATCCACTAATATTGACATTTGTATTGTTGTCGTTCATGATGTACTGGTCGGTATGTGCACGGAATGCACTGAGTTTCAACAGGTGTCAAGACAATCTGCGGTAGAGAGTAGCTAATATGTGCCAGCTATAAGAAGTTAATGCTCTTATTTTATTGTAAATATTAGCGATGCAATTACAGAGGAGGACATGAGATTTAATAGACAGCATTATTTTTAACAGGAGGGATTGAGATCTAATGTTTGGCTCATACGTACAGATGAATGTAGTGATTGATGGATAAATAGAGATATATTTGTGAAATCATGTAGAAGCTAAGGAATCAATATGGAAGTGTTTACAGCCTAGCTTGAAACTAATCGATAATGCCCAGCTGCAGCTCGGAGTTAGAGAGACCGTCATTGCACTATCGATTCGTCTGTTTCATTTATGATTGCATTCGTACGTGCATTTGTTTATGTTTGGTAACATTTTATTTCCAATCCTGGGGGAAATCGTACAATGATTATTGGATGCACTCGATAACATACATCTCCGTTGACTATGCATTTTAATAATGCTGTGGTAAGAAATAAACGCTCGAGAAAAAAATATGTCGACGCAGCTAATTGTCGAAAATTGTCATCTGCATTAAATACTTAATTAACACGCATGCGCATTTTCTCTCCATCTCTGACTCTAGGTCACACTCTTTGACACACACAGAATCTCAGATCTAAACACACACAGAAAACACATGTTTTTTAATAATATATATATATATATATATATATATATATATATATATATATATATATATATATATATATATATATATATATATATATATATATATATATATATAAACATGTGTGAGTGTATGGGTCATTGCATGTGAATATCTGATGGATTTTATTAAGGAAATGTTATTTATTTTGTTGCCCGTGCTTATATACAGAAGAAAGGATGTCATAGATCTGTCACGGATTATTAATTTGAGAACATTCATGAATACTCATCAGTTGGTTGAAAGGTCAATCAAAAATATGTGAAGAATAAAGTGGCTCAGAAGCCGAAACGCAACGGCTAAGAGTAGATTTTCCTCTTGTATTTTAATTCCTTATTCTCCTCCTCCAGCGATACAGTCGAGCTGTAAATAATTTACTCACACACGCACACACATATACACAAATGCATATCTATCTATCTATCTATCTATCTATCTATCTATCTATCTATCTATCTATCGATATATATATATATATATATATATATATATATATATATATATATATATATATATATATATATATATATATATATATATATATATATATATATATATATATATATATTCAATATATTATATATATATCATTCAGGTTGGATATAATCCAGGTGGATGCTAGAATTATTATTAAAAGTGGTCCTCAGAGAGCTAGATGTATTTACTATAACAGAGCAAAAGAAAACAGCCATATTATTTTTTTGTTTTTTGCTAATAACAGTAATATTATTGGTCCTGATCTGATGGCTCAGCTCTATTCACTTTCCACCGCGTCACTATAACTTTTCTATACATGCTTTCATGGTAATTATTTGAATGAGCTCTTAACTATGGTACCTACAGTTTTTTAATTTAAGCGAAACACTACAATGGCCTCGATAACTCATCAATTTATAGTTGAGCTGGTTTGATTTATCTGTTAATTCTTTGCAAACAGTTTCTTCCCTTGCACTTGTGGAAATCTCTTCCGTGTCCATGCTTTCCAGACAATATTAATCTGCACAAATTTGCATACAATTTCAATCTCTATCTACTGTCTTCTCTTGCTACTCATTATTAATATTTCTAATTCTTACACACGATGTAATTCCTTGCATTTTTGTGACATTACAAATATAATATTTTGTTAAACACTTTTGATAATATGGATGCATTTGCTATTCTTTTAGTAAGTTTTTCAAATTTCCGACTAAGTTGTTTTATTCAATCCATAACATTTTCCCAGGTTCAATTTTTCGTTCTTTGTTTATAAAACTGTGGTTGGCTAATACCGCCTTTCATTCATTTTCTGGGACGAATTTCTAATCAATTAAAGTTGTTCTCATTTACAAGTGTCAATCTGAATTTTTACGTGACATTTTATGGGATTGTTTTAGTACACATTTCAATATACGATATCAGATGGAGAATGAAAATTTATTAAATATTGCTTCTTCCATTGTATTACATCTCCTTCAATAACTTTAAATCTTTCTTTAATGCAATATATTATTTGGTTGGTATTTATTAAAATGTGTTTATACTTTTTTAATTATTTATTATCTCTATTTTTGCGAATTGTTTTAAAAAATTACAAATGACAAGTCAAAGTGCGTTTGGTTCCTGTGTGGCCATTGAAGTAATCTGATGCTGTTTGTTGATTGTTAGTCCTGGAGGTACAATTTCCTAACAGACGTGAAAAGCCATGAACATTATTTAGGCTGGATTGTTGCGGTAAGGATTTATTAATAAGAATTAGATTAATAATAAATCAAATATCTAAGGTATTAGTTAGTGTTGTGGTAGGATCCACCTAATTTGCATAGTGGAGTACCGACCATATAAATGTGGTTGGTACCGGGAAGAGAGGGAGGAATCAAGAGATTCAACCAGAGACTCTGCCCGACTGAGACTCAGTCAACACATTCTCCAGAAACGGTCTTACCAGGAATATATAAAAGACTATATGTAAATATTGTGTACACTTTCTTGTTTCAATTCATTTTGTTCTAAGTACATTTTGTGTTGCATTATTATTCCATGCATTAGTCAAGTTTCAACAGTTAGTATCAATAGTATCGATATATGACAGCAAATAGCCTTTTCATCTCGTTTAACATTAGGAAGGAACTGGTTGAAAAAAATTAATGGAATAGAGTCTATATATATATATATATATATATATATATATATATATATATATATATATATATATATATTTATATTAACTAGTAATGGACTGGTCCCTCTTATATAAGTCAGCTCGGGAGAGAGGATGACAGAGGGTCAGAGAGAGAAAAGCAGTTCAGATAAGCTTACCGGTACATACCGTTGGACTATAGACGTTGGATATTGTTTCTTACTAACCAACCTTCGTTCTACTAATCCTCTATTATTAATTGCTTTTATGAATATACCAGTATTTTCCTCTACAACTGTGTTTGTCTTGATTCATACACCGACACGCAGGGGAAAACTCAAACATCTCAACAATAACAAACCTATATTTGCCAGGCACTCTCTTCTGCAGGTGTGACAGATGAAGGTGGAAGGTGGAGTTAAGGTGTAACATTGCGCTCTCTTCTTCCCTCGTTGTCCTCTCAGCTCCAACAGTTGGTTCCGGCTTTTCCCGCATTTTGTGCCTCCTTCTTGAACAGCATGTCGCCAGGCGCTTCCATCGTCTGATCGCTGTTCTCAGCTAACCGGATGCGATGACTGTATGTTTCATGTCCCCCTTGCAAACGTCCTTCAAAAGTCGAAACTTATATGACGGCTGGTGTTCTATGGTCAGCTCAATGTTCATGATGTCTTTTGGTATGCGCCTGTCAATCTTTCGATGTACATGACCCTGCCATCAAAGACGACATTGACAAAGAAGAACATGCATACTCCAGGTGTTTGCTTTCTCAAGCATAACAGTTTTGGAAACATTGTTTCTGTATGTGATGCTGAGGATACTTCGTCGATAGAAATTGTTCCTGGTGCTTTTCCGGCCTGACTTATATTGTCCAAGTTTCGCTGTCGTAAAACGGAATACTAAGGACATATAGCCGGAGTACATTTACCTTGGTGCGCCAGATCAATTTTCTTTTGTCCCACACCCCTTACTCAGTTTGACCATCACTGCTGCTGCTTTGGCTCTACGTTTGTCAATTTCCATGGCAAGCCATATGTTGTTGGTAATAGTAGAAAAAGCAGTATATGACAATTTCTCCTTAGTTAACTTGTTCTTCTTTATAAAATTTCACATCCAAATATATATTCCTCAAGCATTTAACGAAGTGCATAGCCATAAAAAAATATTTTGATAGAATGTAAATCCAATCCAGCATTCATTCAATCATTATCTTTTAACAAAACGTTATTTCTTCATTTAAGAATTAAAAGGAAAGTGTACGTATTTATTGGGATATAAAATCTGTTTCATATTCGTAAAACATATGTATTAAACTGTCTTTTACATATATTTTAACAATTTTTAAATCCTTGTTTCCATATGTGTTGTTCGGTGAGGTTTAACAAGTTGGATAATAATGCTTTGACTGTAATATTATTATAAGACATCTTGACTTTGAATGATACTAAACTAATGCTCTTCGAAGACAGTGAAGGCTGAAATGATGTATGTACAGAACAAACAAGTGACAGAATGTGCCAAAGAAACGAAGAAGCACCGTTAGTAATTAAATGAATGGGGATAAAATAATTG
The DNA here is from genome assembly GCA_903632075.3 of Acanthosepion pharaonis. NCBI lineage: Eukaryota > Metazoa > Mollusca > Cephalopoda > Sepiida > Sepiidae > Acanthosepion > Acanthosepion pharaonis. The sequence goes on along the minus strand of CAHIKZ030005463.1, from coordinate 1,102,204 downwards.
AGACATTGATAAAGAATGTCACCTAAACTTATTCATCTGTTCATATACCTACCGAGATTACGAATTATGGTTACATATTTACAGGTACTGTCATTAAGATTTGATATTATTCTGAATAGGTTAAAATTCATGATAATAAAACATGAAAAATGCTGTTCGGAATACACAGTTCCTTTGTCCTTAGTTTTTTTGGAAGAATTGTGTTTTGTTCTATAATCAAATCATCAGTGTGACTAGACTAGAGAATCAGTTCTAAATCGAGTTGTTACGAATTCATGTTTCAAAATCGAATAGTGAGTTCATCCTACACGCACACACACAGACGCACGCACTGACAAACACACATACACTCACTGGCACACATATTGATATATGAAAATGTCAGATGAGAGCAATTTTTTTACTATAAGACGTAATATGTTGGTAAAATATATTTTTCTATGTTCTTTTATTTATATTGTCTTTTTATAAATAAATTTCTTTACATCTGAATTTTGACACACACATACATACATATATATATATATATATATATATATATATATATATATATATATATATATACATACATACATATATATATATATATATATATATATGTGTGTGTGTGTCTGTGTCTGTGTCTGTGTGAATGTGTGTGTTTTTGAGAGTTTATGATCAAGATCTATTGAGAGATGTGTATTGCTTCAATAGAAAATTTATCATGCCTTTTTGTCATGATGGTTCAATCTGGCCTAATTGGTAACGCTCAGAAAATCTTAATATCGCTTTTCCTGATGGCAAAAGAGAATAAATTTTTGATTATTGTTTGACATCTCAGCCTCTACTGCAATTATCATTATGTTCACCGTCTATTCCCGAATATATACCCATTAATTATAACGTTTATAATAATAATAAATATTTGTTTAGGTGTGAAAAATTTAAACTCATAGTTTTAATCATTAATCAGGGATATTGTTCAGTTAACGCTGTTGAAAAAAAATGTATTAAGTATTTCCTAAGCGAAAGACCTTATAAATAAAGAGAACGCTATTAACACAAGAAAAACTGTCGACTGATTTAAAATTCGAATTCCATACGTGAAGGATTTCCAGTATCATAAATTATTTCCTAGCAATTCTCCTATATATGGCGTCTTTTCATCGCAATACACCATTTGAATATTATAAAAGTGTTATGGGATCTTACCAATAATAATAATAATAATAATAATAATAATAATAATCGACTATTCCATACTTAATAAATACTGCGCCTCAGGAGTAGGCAAGGAGTCGGTAGTTCAAGTCGAGTCAAGAGTCGAGTCAGAGGCAGTCCGAAACAGAGTCGCGTTCAGACAATTACTGCAAGACATTGGAATAGTGATACTGGTCGAGACTACATTGTTCTCTCTACTAAACCTGATTGTTCATACTAACATTTTCTACTTTTCTGTATATATTCCTGTTTGTAATATATCTGCGTTATTCCATACCTGTGTTCGAGTTCTTCTTTATTTGTTCTATCTTGGACTACCACCGTGGTACAAGGAACCGGATCATAACAAAAAGTTAATAGGAAAACATAAAAGGAACTGTCAATTGTACTTTGCGAAATTTTATATTTCTTATTAAAGATATTAACATATAATTTAAAATGTATTATTCGAAGATCTAAATACGCTTTACTGTAAATATGTTTATCTTCAATTGAAAGTTTATATCATAAATTATATCATTTATAAATTATATAAATTTATATCATGAATAAATTATATAAATTTATATCATCAATTATATAAAAATTTATAGCATTTATATCTTAAATATAAGTGGTTTCTGTAAATGCTTTACCTACATAGGGTTATCAAAATAAATCTTACTTATTATAAAACGCAGATTGTGTGTGTGTGTGACTGTATGTTTATATATTGGATGGGAGTTCCTACATTTTTCAACCGATTCCAACAAAACTTCACAGGACTGCGTAAAATTAGCTTGCGGTGGTTCTGACAGCGTTAAAAATTGGAAAAACACAATTCTTTTTGCACAAAATCAATTTGAAAATACGATAAAACACAATTCAGTCGCCAGAATGAAAGGGGGACAACTCATATCGAGTTATACTTATAAAACCCAGGTTGTTTGTGTGTGTGCGTGTGTGTTCGTTTATATATGGGATCGGATTTCCTACATTTTTCAACCGATTTCAACAAAACTTCACTTTTTTTGGCAGTTAGTGTTTCTTATTTTCTTGCACACTTTTTTCTTTATTTTTACATTCAGCATGCTTTAAAAATTCCATTTACAAGACAATTGTTTATAATAAAATTCTATTCAATCGATAGACTCATAACGATTGAAAACAATGTTTTTGTTTGAGTTTGGCTTTGACCAATTCGTAAAAAAAACAAAAAAAAAAAAAACTAATTAAGACATGTGTGTCCGTCAACCTTAAACAATAATCTTTGTCAATTTTATTTGTCAGTCTTTATAATGGTCGATACTTGATCTATCTCTTACTGTTACATCCCCGGGCAACGCCGGGCTCTCCTGCTAGTATCAAATAAAACATTCTGATAAGGTTGTAGCAAATTAGTTGTTAATTTCATGCTCGGCCTTTTAAACTTCCGTTTAATAAGATAATACATGGCTATATTGAATACATAATTAGATGTAGAAATTTTCGATGCAGTCGCCTGCGTTATTGTCATGACAGTTAATAATAGCAAAATAAGCATTAAAGATAATATAAAATTGAATTTTCTAAAGTGACATTTAGAATGAAACCTAAATGATTACATTTAGTTAGGAGATTGAAACAAGCTTCTTGAGACAAAGTAAAGAAATATAAATTCACGTTTCTAGCGTAGTCTACTCTTTATTTCATATCTGCGCGGATATTTATTGGAAATAGAAAGAACGTTTGAAATGTTACAATAAAAAGCAACGTAAGTGATTATTAAATAAATCTTAGGAGAGAATACATTTTTTTTTTTTTATTCTTAGAACTTTGTTCAGCTTTTGAAATGCAAATCCAGCGTGCGTTCATATTTCGATGTAACATTTTCTGTAAAAAACACTTTCTGAATACAAAGAAATAAATTATTGAAATCGATTCTTGTTTTAAGCTGAAGAAGCCTGAAATTGTTTTCTAATCGTTATCACCCCATGGAAGACAGTAAATCCATTATGGCAAGCGGTTTACAGGGTGTGTAAAAATTAGGAACCGAAACATTAATAATGGGCTGGAAGAGAAAATAGTAATCAGAACAGTAGATAGCGATTGATATTGCATACAAATTTTTGCAGATTAAAGTTTGCTGGAAATCATGGAGCCAAAAGGGAATTTCACAGGCGAGAAGTACGAAAGAGGAAACTGTTAGCATCGACATTACGGTTACGTCTGACCCGCACCACTGAAAGTTGATGAGATCTTTAAAGGGCTTAAATATATATATATATATATATATATATATATATATATATATATATATATATATATATATGAAGAAAAATTTGGAAAAAAACAAACAAAAAATCATAAATGCAATTATAGTTATTTAAAATGAATGAAAATGATAAAATTTTCATTCATTTTAAAACAACATAATTGCATTTAAGGATTTTTGTTTATTTTTTCCAAAAATTTTCTTCATTCTGTCGGATCTATATCCATTTACATTTGCTTACATATATATATATATATATATATATATATATATATATATATATATATATATACCATAGCGAAGAATTCATCGGAACAATTACCATGAAAGTATTCATAGAAAAGTCACATAGAGGTAACCTTACAACAATGGAAAGTGACTGATGCCGAGGCGTCAAATCAATATTCATTGTAATCCTGTGTTGTATATACAATATACCATTACGCACCAGGTACAGGTAATGTAATATCATATGTCAGATGCGACTGTGTCTTCGAGCAGAGTTGATTCTCTGACTGCGGACAGAGAGGCAGCTTGGGGAAAATACCAAGAGGCACTGGCTCCACAGGAACAGCTGCCCACAGCACTAGCCCGCTTATAGGACAATAGATGTGTTATAATGGAACACACCTATTCTATTGTTAATAGACTCGCACACCTATAATAAGTAGGAGTAGTAGGAGTCGCTCAGTGGGCCAGTCAGTCGATGCCGGACGACCGTTAGTTGGATATTAAAGTATCAGCGAGAGCAACTAGATTTCTCTGCGTCATTACCTATTATGCCAAGTTCCTAACGTTTTGTACGTCGAACATATTTTAGGACCGACTTAGTAGAAATACAAGCCGCCACTGTGAAATCACTCCATAACAAGATGACAGCGCAAACGACGTTTGCCGAGTCTGTGCTATTTTTGGCCCTGCTCCGGTTGTAAATATTCGGGTGCCCCATATTAAACCGGACATCGTGTCACATCACATATATGTGGGTAGACGGGTACATACCTATCATATAAGAAGTTTATTTTCTTCTAAAAATGCAAATGCAAATATTAAATATATTACGGATATTTTGCTTCAATATATTATTTTGCAGACTATTTGCAAGTTTTACTCAAATGTTAGATACTGAGTTGCGAATCTAGTCAACTCAATATATTTTAATTCAGAACTATGCATCTGTAAACCACTATTGATTTAACTAAGTGCTACAATCAATAAATGCATATATTATTTGCACAAATTGTCTCTTCACTTTGCTTTGTCATTTCGTA
>CAHIKZ030005463.1:1040000-1092500 GCA_903632075.3 Acanthosepion pharaonis | reverse complement strand
GAACTATCAAATCGCAGAATTACTTCATTATACTTTGTACTATATGTAGATGTAAGTTTCTAAAACTATTCTATTTTGAGTCTACCTAAATGTTGATTTATGCACCCTAATACCGAATATAAATTTGTAATAAACACCATTAACTTCGAGAATATAAACATTCCAAAATAATAATATTAAACTACAAGTTATCCTTACTTGATAAATTTCCATTTGTTATGGTTGAATAAAATCAGAAATTGTAAAGAAATTTGATTGCAATATGAATTTCAGTCTATCCCACATTAAACTTCAAAGTATAGAACGTTGTCGATAGTAATGTCAACCCATGACCTGAAGTGAAAAGGCAAATAAAAGATGTAGAGATCGCTCATGATAACCCCGTTTTAAGCAAGAATTATTGGATTATTTTTCGCTTCATCACATATGATTCTTTGTCAAACCCAGTGTCCTTTAAATATATATTTATAATCATGATTTACTTACATTTTCTGTTTAATATTTTTACGATTGATTTAATTTTTATCATAATTATATGAAACGATAGTGTTTAGCTCTAAATAACGCTGTCTCTATTGAAAGGCGGGAACATCTAGTATTGATGATATCGTAAACAGCTTAAGATATGTCTACGCCAACGTAACCCTTTTCATTAGCGTGTCTTCTATTTTTTCGACGCAGGGTTATTTTTTCAGCAATGTTCTTTGATCATCTCTCATGCTGTTACGATTCTTGTCTGAAAGCTACGTGCCGAATTCTTAAATGACAAGCGGCCTCTTAATAAAGGCAGCTTCCGATTTCTCTCTCTTTTGACAACTGATTTTCTCAATGCCAGATCAACATCCAAGTTAGAATTCCCACACTTTCAAAAAAAAAAAAGATTCCGTTTTGTCTTTTATTCATTGTATCTTACACGTATTACTTTTTCTTAATCTGATCAGGAAAAAAATAATCAAAGAGAAACCGCTCAGTTCAACTAGCAATTTATTATTTCGTCTATTAAACGGAACGTGCTCTTTAAGAAATCGATATACTTTTTTTTTTAAACTTGTACACGTGTTTCATTTGCGTAAGAATGCCTTCACTGATTTCAGTTAAGAGATCTGTTTTTGTTATACTTGCCAAATCTCTTAAAATTAATGTTTTTTATAAGCTACACGTAGATTTTAATTTTTCTCTCTATACGCCATAAAAGCGTTTAGATGCAAAGTTAATTGCTATGAAACTCTCTCTATGCTTTGCAAAGAATACTATAAACGTAAATTCTCGTTGGATTTGTTTCCCAGAAATATATTATTATATATTATGTTTTTTATTCGTTCAATTTTCAGATAAATATTAGATATTTTCCCCATAAATATATTTTCATTTCCTTCTCAGTGGTGCAACGTACCTGAGTTAATTTGACCAGTAAAATATCTATGCATACAGTTTTTCTATCAATTTAAATTCTCTTTGGAATATGCAATTTATTTATGAAGAATACACATTATGAAAGTGCAAATCACTTTTAATATTTTTTTAGTTATTTGCCAAAGACATTACGAATTGAAAGCTATCGCGATTTAAATAATATTGCGATAAATGGCTACCATCTTAACTCTTGTGAAACTTAAAGATGTTTCGTAACAGATTTTATAGCCAATCGTCATTACTACTAAACTTACACAAAATTACAAAAATACAAGATGCCAAATTTCATAGCCTTAATTGTGGAGCATGAAAATAAAGTTTAAAGCTATAAGCTGAATATAGGGTAGCATTTTAAAATACAAGACTACAGCTTTGGCAGAAAATATCAATCTTGATATCATTAATGCAATGAGCATTGGTAAAATCTGCGTTATAGTTATGACGTAATAGTCTAATATTTTCTCGATTAATTAAAACAAAATAGACGAATCTTCTCTGTTACGAAGAAAATAGTTAATACTCTTACGTGTACTAGAAAGTGCCTGGTAATATTTATGTAAACTTTCCGACCTCTTTCTCATTCTTTTTAAAACCAACTCATTTAGTCGCAAGTCACAAAAGGAACAGCAGTCTATTGTTAAAAGAGTTGGTGTTGGTTCATTACACTTTCAATGTCTTTACCCCGATATACGAAAGTACCTTGAATTTGATTGATCTTTTACGTCTTATCAACCTTTTGCAAGTTATTTAAAGCCAGAAAATATTTTGTGGATTGTGAGAATTTTTTTTTAGATAATAATGGTTTAATGATAGGTACATAGGTCATGCCTTTCCAAAAAGTATTTGCGTGTAAGTGAAAATAACGAACCCTATTGAAATTCGAACTCGGCTTTCTGAATAACAATTCCGAGCCATTATCGATTACATCACCCGCACATTCAAACTTACAGCAACTGGCATTCCCAAGTCACTCATCTAAATACTAACCAGTCTCGACGTTGCTTAACTTCCGTGATCGTACGTCAACCAGTGATTCAACGTAATATGGCCGTAAGCCTAAAATCTCTTGAACACTTGATTCGTTGTCAGAACAGAACAATTAGGTCAATTATATTTATCTTGATATATCTGCTCACTTGGTCCGAGCTTATATCATTTGATACTAACATGGATCACATGACAGTCTATGAGCGTTATTTTTAAAACTTTTGTTTTCATTAAAATCTTATTCTTGTCGAAAAATAGACTATTTATATATTTCTGTATTGCAATTTTGTTAAAGAATGGCAAAGTTGTAAGTTTTACTTCCACTGAATCACTAGAAACGAGTCAAAAGAATTATGACAGGGTACATTAAATTCTATGAAAACGGGTATAATAACATTTCATTTGTTGCTTTTAACACAACGTGTCGACCGTTGTACCCACCGGGCATTATCAAGTTTATATTGATTCGTGTAACCTACAAGGAATTCTGAACTGAACTCTTTGTTTAATCTATGGAAGTGTTGTAGAGTAATTTTCACGTCGTTTGCGCTGTCATCTTGTTATGGAGTGATTTCACAGTGGAGGCTTGTATTTCATTAAGTCGGTCCTAAATTGGGTTCGACGTACAAAACGTTAGGAACTTGCAATAATAATTAATGATGCATCAATCTAGTTGTGGGGCTCCTACTTTAATGTCCGACATCGACTGACTCACACAACTCACTGAGCTCCCCTGGCGACTACTACTCCTACTACTACTTATCTGTAGGAAAGTCTATTTACAATAAAATAGGTACATTCCGGTATAACAGGAAGTACATTGTTTTCATGTAGTTCTTATTTTTAGTACTGCTTAGTTATTGCTCACCTTATTTCCACTGCACTCAGTTACACGTCCAGACCCACAATTATTATGTTATCAAATTTATGAAGCAACGCTTTTATCCACTAAGCTATTGTTGACTAACTTTAAATGGCGAACTTTGAAGCTTAAACTTAAACAGGTTGATGATTGGTGCTGCTACTCCTGCTTGTCATGCTTGATAACTGCTGCTGCAGACTTTCTGTCATTTGTCTTCCTTTTGCATCATCGGATTCCATATTGTATTTTATTTCTATCCTAGAAATACTGAGGGAGTCCTATACACTAGCGCAGACAGTTATTCTTTCACAATTCTAATTCTTAAGTGCTGTTACCTGTCCGGTCTTTTCGCTTTATTCCACAAAGAATGGTGATCACCTTTCCCTTTATACATGATAAGCCATACCTGATTTCATTGTTTAATCACTCATTACGGTTTTGTCTGTTCCCTTTAGGTTACCGAGAATAATATTCACTCGAGGAAAGCCGGATTGCACTAAGATCGAAACATTGGGATAAAAACAATAAATAATGGGACAGTGGTAAGAATATAATTAATGATAACTCCTAATCCCAGAAATTCAGACAGAGATATTTGACTATTGTTAAAGATCTCATTCTAGAGAATTATGTGTGAGAGATTAGTTCAGATGCTCGTTTTAGTAATCATATTTTAATGCAATCATCCCGGTGAAGTATTTAAAATTATATCTTTTAAAAAAAGTTATTAGTGTAATGTGATCTCAGTAGTCTCAGTTAAAATTCGAGGATTTTTTGTCGATTCCATATATTTTATCAATATCCATTATGTTAGTCCCAGGAATATATACCTTAATTATTTCTTAAAATAATGGAACATTATATACCTCATGGATTTATTAATTCGCGTAACGAATATTTGATACATAACATCAAGTCCAGAGTAAAATTTGTTACATCAGTTTTCATTAAGAACTGTTATAAATAAATTGATTATTAATTTTCCTGATATCTTATCAGTACTTTTTTTCATAATCTTGCCCACCTTTTTAAATGCTACATTTATTATAAATATATATTCCTTAAACGATTAGTGTATATCAGACTAAAAAGTTGATCAAAACGAATTTATTTTTATTTGAAAATAGCTCAGATACGTAAAACTAATCGTTCATGTATAATGACAATTCATATTAATTGAATGTATGCAAATATATCAGCTTCTATATTTCAGATATAGTAGATATCTATTACTTAGAGTTGTTTAGTACACAGTCAAATCTATCATCGGTCTGGCAATGTCTGATATGGCTGGCCGGCAGAGGAGTTGGATAAATACTAGTTCAAACCTCAGAGAAACACTCCCAATATCTCTCGTTCAAGGTGGGGTGGGACTGCGTTAATTGTCCGACGCCTGAAGTAAGTACCGAGTGGCTTGAGAATTGTTGGTACTGCCGATAATACAACATTAAACCGTTCTTGTGACACATTACGTTTCGAGTGGGCGTACGTTTATTAAATACACAACATACAACCAAATTTTCCACTCGTAATGTATAAGGCTGTCTTACAAAAATAGGATTTAATATTCAAGGACTTGAAGGGCCGGGAAGTAGTATAAATGTAAAATAAGCTAACATATCTTCAAGTGAATATATGAAATACGATTCCTCTCAAATAATTAATAATATTGGGGCATGTCTACTTTTAATATATGGTTGCCACAATATATTTCCTCGGCATTCATTCAACTTAATAAATCTCCGCGCATTCGATACGAATTCTTATATCTGTTTTAACTCTGTCTCTTCAATGTTAGGAAACATCATCGAACATTATTGTTGATTCGAAGCACATAAGAGCTCTTTCTGTGGGCGAGTGGTTAGAAGGTTACCTTTCTGAGCATGAGATCCGCAGGCAGGAGTACCACTAGCACGCAAGGGGTTACATAGAGTGTAGAGGCGTGATAGAGGAAATAATGAAGACAAGGACGGAGAATAAATCAAGGCATCTGTTGATGTCGATTGATATTGCATTTGAATATTTGTAGATTATAGCTATCAGGGAAGCAAGTAAAAGGAAAGGAGTTCCACAGACGGAAAGTGCGAGACATGAAGGTATTAGAGTAGAGAATACTTCTACATTAAACCATTTCGACAGTGAAAGTGTAGTACTGACATACCAACATAGTAGCACGTTTAAATTCATGCCGTTTAGGAACCAGCGAAAATAGCTAGTCGGAGCTGTTACCGTGAAAGTATTTATAGAAAAGACAGAGGGAAGCCACGGCACGTCTGCGAGTGAGTGACTGTTAACACGATGCCAGATCAGGGCCAATAACTTTGCGTATCCGTCTCTGGATTTTGTCGAGGACGTAAGACGAACACCGGGAGATCTAGACCATATATGGCAGCAGTATTCCATGCAAGGACGAATTGTAGATTTATTGATTTGAGAGATAGACTCGGGCAAGAAAAACACGACACAGAAGCAACTTGCTTTGCGGTAGATGAAGCTAATGATTGAATGTATTGGTTCCACCACAGTTAAGCGGACAGTGTTACACCAAGCAGTCGCAGAGAGGCGGTCTCGTAGAGTTGAACATCAGACATTCTAATGGGAGTCAGGGAGTGTTCTCTGTGATGGGTAAAAGAGAACAGTTTTGTTTTTTGAGTCATTTCTTGCCCCAATTAACAGCAGATTGGAGGTCCTTCTCATTATATTCGTTTAATTCCAGAGGAGGTAATGACCGCCATCTTTCCCTACATACATGATCGTAGTATTTAACTGAACTTTAATAATTTCGAATAGTATAATGTTTTTTTTTTGTTACGAGAACCTTTGTGATATGTACCTATCATGTTTCTACATGGTCCGTGTGTTATCGATTGTACATATTCTAGTATGGCAATTCCTGCTGCTGCTGCTGTTGCTCTACTACTACTACTACTACTACTACTACTACTACTATCTTTATTATTGTTATAACTATTATTATTAATATTATATATTTTGGCCATCATGGTTCTCTACAATTTCCTTTGTTCCTCTTGACTTCAATCTGCCCTGTGACTATCAAATTTTCCAAGCCCGTTTTCCTCTATAGAAAGTTCAACAATCTCTTTCTGATATGAAATATATGTGTCTGTTTTATTTGCATCTTCTCTAAATTTCGTTTTTGCCCACGTGTTCAGTCCCTGGTATTTTCAACATCCTCCTGTAGAACCACATTTCTTTTGTGCAATTCACCAGATATATTTAATAAAATATATACTGAATAAAATAACGAATAATCTGGATAACAAGAATATCTAAATAGCAGAACCGGGAGTTGGCGGTAGAGTAAAACGGAAAGGAACTACAAATAAAAGAAAGTTGTAGGGAATTATGATTCTGCACGTCTTGAAGAGACAAAACGCATGAAATAATATTAATTTCCCATGTATAAATGGTTTTATTACATTTCTAATTCTATGATTAGCAATAGTAGTAGAAGTAGTAGCCCTAGTTATAGTAGTAATAATATCAGAACTAGGAGTAATACTTATAATCGTCCCATAACAGCTTGATAGAAATGGCGAGTGATCGCGTGACAGCAAATTTAACATAAATCTCCTGTACTCAGTGTTCAAGCCGGCGTAAACACAGCATTGATCCAAAACGTCTCAATGTTGTCTTTGGTTTTAAATTATTGCATTTACTTTTGTGATCTCTGGCCGCTCATATGCAAGTATGCCGCTAGCATTGTTGCTCATTTGTGCGTGTTCGACACTCACATAGCCAACCTGCTGTTTAAACTGCAACTATGCTGAGTGGACCTTAGTTTTCTTTCTGAACATCGCTCAAACGCTCGGTCACGGTGACTTGTGACTTCCTGCTAGGAGAACTATCGACGGTCCAATTTCACTCAACCCGTGGCACTTTCCAAAAGTCTCCATCTTATGTAGACTCTAAGGAAGTCCTAATTCGAGACTGTGTGTATATATATATATATATATATATATATATATATATATATATATATATATATATATATATATTATTGCGACTAACCGCGTTCCTGGATTTACTAACAGTATTACCCATTGTATTATTGTGTAAATACATTTAATTTCTTATCTTTAATTCCTGAGTTTGTCATTCATTGCAGTACGAATTTTATTTCGGAATCAACAACAGAAAGAAAGAAAGAAAGAAAGAAAGAAAGAAAGAAAGAAAGAAAGAAAGAAAGAAAAACATGAGGTGCAGCACCAGCAGTAGTTGCTGGATTAATCAGCAGACAGATAAAGTTTAAATCTCCAAGTTCACTACAGCATAATTTTCTACGGGGCAATGGCCTTGATTAAAGCGTTGGTTTGAAAATATAGTGACTTAATGGTTGTGAGTCAATTTTCTGCGTCAGGGAGTGTGAACTGACCCAGGGTTAACGAGAGTCATAATTGAGCGATATAAAAAAAAAACAAAAAAACTAGACAATATCCCTAGACATGTGCAGTGGAACGAGAACTTGTAGGTTATCCAGATCAATATACACCTGTGCACCAGAGGATGGGATGGCTGGAGAATACAATGACTAATATAATATCAACAACAAGTATAAGAACAATGGTACAAACATGCATAGTGCAATTACTGTAATATTAGCATAAAATATACTGCAATAAGAATTCATGTATGTACTATCTTGCATTACCCTATAGCTCGGTTAATGACCCGGAAAGGGATGGTACTGAACAGAAATCAAATATACAACAACGACAATAATAATAATAATAATAAACTGGTATGAAAACCACCCAGACCCGGTTACGGAGATAGGACCTGTTACAATTCTGTGGGACTACACAATACACACTGACAGAACAATTAAAGCCAACTGCCCAGACATTGTTATTAAAGACAATAAACAACAAAAAAGTGCCTCCTTATTGATATGGCAGTCCCAGAAGACTGCAATGTATCTTTGAAGAAATTCAAAAATGCTGTCAAAATACAAGGACCTTGAAATAGAAATCTCAAAAATGTAGCACATGTGAAAATCAACAATCGCTGTTGTAGTTGGAGCCCTAGGCCTGGTTGGAAAAGAATTCAGTAGACTAATCGAACGGATTCCTGGAATTCCATTCCAGAAAGTGATACAAAATATTGTTCTGACAAGTACAGCCCACACTTTACGAAGGGCTTTGTCTATGTACTTTTTTTTTGTCAGTGGAAAGTTTCATGATGCCATTTCTAACCTTAAGTCCCTGGGCGGAACCCGGAAAGAAATGTGTAAACGCCAGAAATCAAAGGAAAAATAAAAATAATAAAATTCTTGGAGATCAATCGCCCTGATATATACTTTTGCATAAGAGCAGCCATGAATGGATCCTGATATACGTTGAGTTACCTGGGGATAAGAACATCGTGAAGGCAAAGTAAGAGAAAATCAGACAAATATACTAAACAGCTGTTCATGTTTTCCATTTCTTAGTTGGCGCATTAGGAAATATTTCCAGTGATCTTTCTACTACGCAGGACACTTAAAATCATTGGAAGTGTGCAGGTAGCAGTGCTGAGAAAAGTTTTGTCGCTGTATGCTTCGGGTAAAAACTTAGAGAGGATCATCATCGTCCGGCCGAAACATGTAAGAGTCGGAGAGGATGGAGAATACTACTACTACTACTACTGATAATAGTAATAATAATAATAATAATAATAATAATAATAATAATAATAATAATAATGGTAATAATAGCAACCATCGATTATAAGGCCTGGTAAATGCTTGATCATATTAATCATCAAATCGAAAAATGTATACTTTTTGAAATTTATTAACAAGATAGGTTCGAATTTGAAACTAAAAATAACTTTAAGATTAAGAATGTGTTTACATTCATTCCCTTTCCTGAAAATATATGCAAAGTGAATAAGGCTAAACTAAAAAATTACCCGAAGAAATTAGCTTGATTTCAAATAGCCTGAGTTGTCAACTGATAAGCATAATTTATTATATATTTAACTGATATATTTGCATGTAAAAATCATTAATTTTTGTAAACTGAAATATATCTATCAACAGAAATGAGATTTGAAGTGGAAAGTGTAATATTTTCATACATATTTTCTAATGGAAAAAACAAAATTTCTCTTAGCTAAAAAAAAAACCCCGTTTGGACTAGAATTGATTACATATCTCATTATTCAGGTTTTGAAAAGCAAGACTTTTCAATGGACATTTCTAATAAAAAGTATATCTGTTCTATTCAAAAACTCATGAGAAAGCATCGCCGATATTATGGATGAAATGAATGATAAAATAATTCGTTAGAAATTAATAAAGATTATATAATATTAAGATTCAGATCAAGTAAATTCTTCATTTATATAAAATCAATGAAAAGAAAAAAGCTACTTCTTAAAACCATTTTGTGTATTTATTACACAACATAGATTTATTGTTTCCTGCGAGATTCTCAGACGATGTATGTGTAGTATAAAAATGTCACTCGTTAGAATCGCTACTCGTTTTAACGTTATAAATTTTATTATAAGAGAGATGGTATAAAAAGCGAAATAGTGATTATATATCTGACTTTAAATCAGGGCAAATATATCACCTGACAAATTTTCGATGTTTAAATCTTTTTTTATATCTCATTTAATTAAAATTATTTAAAAGAAAATCCATTTTTTTATATATTTTTTGCTGTCTCGCCCTTAAAGTACGTATGTGTTTGTTTTTTTCTCTATATTTTCTTCTATTTTTTACCTTATTATTTTTATTCATTTTTGCTTTCCTTCGTCAATTTTTTAAATATTAATATATTTTATTACTTAAATTTAAGTTTCGTTTTTAATCATGATTTAAATATATTTCACGTTAGAACGGGCAATAATTATCCATCTCATTCTATACTTTCCTAGTGGTTTTTATTCTGTAATAATTCTTGTTTCACATATCGATTTTCAGAAATGTTCTTTTAATATTTCTTTTTAGCTTTCATATTTTTTCCTTTAAAATCCTTCATTTTTCAACTATATACTTCTACTTTATTTCCTTTTTGTTGTTATCTCATTGTATTTATACGTGTATATTTTTTTTTATCCTTAAGCTCACCGATTCTGCATTTCCGTTCGTTCTTCTTTTTATGACATCACTTATATTTGTATCTTTATTCATTTGATTTCGTAATAGTTTCTTCTCTCTATCTTTCGTTTGTTATTTTTCTGACAATCTACTTTCTCGAATATATTACCGTATAAATAAATATACGTAATATTTTTTTATACAAGCAATCTCGTCCTCAAGCCAAAATCAATCATTAAACTCATAGTTTAGTCATGCTAATTTCCCACCTGCTATAGCAACAAACTTCCACACAAAAGAGCAATCATAAATAAATATTTATCAATATGCATACTATATTAGATTACAGGAAATTAAAAAAAAATATTCTTGTTGGAAAAACAGCATTTTCAAGATTAATGTAGAATATCTACATTTCCTTGTGGCAAAAAACCAAGTTTGAAAATAAAATTTCCATGGAATATTAAGAAGTAATTCACTAAATCTCATTTGGGATATTATCTTGAAAACTTAAATCGTTGAAGATATTGTTTAAACGAGTTTGTTTTATTTCACATGTAACTCTATATTTACAGTTGTACAATTAACCTTTTTCAAAAATATTCTTTAATCATTCAAAAATTTAAATGCGATGAAAATCGCTATCTACTTTACTCACGATTATTCGTTTCTCTTCCCGCTCATAAGTAATGTTTTTCTTCCTAATTCTTCTTCACCCGGTAACCCCTTATGTCTTAGCGGCTTTAGTGCCTTACTTGGCTTGAAATCGATAAAAAAGAAATTCACCCCAAGCAAGGCAATAAAGCCACTAAGGCGCAAGAAGATTACTGGATGTGAGTGAATATTAAAGACATTAGGAAGGAGGGAGAACAATAAAAGAACAGTAATTAAGAAGGCAGACGATAACGATTGACATTGCATATAACATTTTAAATGTCAGAGTTGATTGGAAATCACGAAGACCGAATGGAATTACACAATCCAGAAGTGTGATAGACGAAACTGTTAGCAGAACTTACGGTAATATTTAGCAATGTCAACACTAAAATGCTGAGACCTTGCCATCAATCTAGTATTATCCTTAAATTCATAACGTCTATGTAACATATCGAAAGAATATCAGAACTATTTCCATCAAATTATTTATAGATAAACACAGGAAATCTACGGTAAGGAAGTTGAAATGATACTGAAACAGCGATGCCTTGTCAGCACTAAAAACACTACATATTCTTCTTTGGATTTTGTCAAAAATCACTAAATATATAGCAGTAGCAACAAATCAGATGGTGGGGAACAATATTCAAAGCAAAGTCGAATGACCGACTTATAATTATGAAATAGAGATTCTTACAAGAAAAATTGTTTACCGTGACATATTCCACCAACTTGTCTCCATGTGTCGTGCCAGATTTTTTCTTGTTAGAATCCATCTTGCACATTCATAAATGTACCATTCGTCCGTGCATTAAATAGCTTGATTGTTGTTCCTGCTGTACATCTCGAGATTCTTAACTAAATCCAGAGAAGGGTCTGTAATGCAAAGGATCCTCTCCAGGCGTCTCGACTACATGATGACTGCTCTGATGAGCTTTATCCTTTGTGTACAAACTAAATGAATTTAGGCGGGCAACAAGACTGGAAACTATGTCTCAGTTTCACTACGAAACTAAGTAGAGATTCCGACAATTCTGCTATAACAGATTCTTTTCTAGCACTTCCCACATATGTAACTTCTTTTCCGATTTCTTGAATGTTATTTCTTCAATCTTCAATCGTCTCCATTCTCAATTTTCTTATTCTCGTTCACTTTCGCTCTCAGTAACCCCTGCGTTCTAGTGGTATTATCATCTTGCTCAGGGGAACTGTGTGTGCGTTGCGTGTCTGCGTGCGTTTGTGTGTGTGTGTAATGAGAAATTGGTGTCATGTTTACTTCAAAGTTTCATGGTTGCATAGACGCAATCACTCTTCAGAATAGAGTCAAACTGTTAATATTTGTCGATTTCTTGATACTTTTATCGTGGTATGAGTGCTTTATTTTACTTCACGCTTGATGTGTATTGATTCGATATTGATTTTCATTTCCACCTCCTTTCTTTTTCTATTCTTTTTCTTTTCTTTTTTTATTCTTTCATTCATTCCTCAGCTTCTCTGTTGAACTCTAGTTTATTACTACTGTGTTATTGTTGGATTTTTCTACATGTGTATCTGCGGGTGTTTCTTTATGGGTATGTCTATGTCTGCGCATCCATGTAGGTATCCATATATCCAAACCTGCACATAAACACCTACCAGCACGTGTATGTTTTTGTATTTGTGTATACGCGTATAACTGCGTGATTGTGTGCGTGATTTGTGTTAACTGTATATGTCGTCGTGGATCTCGTGTTTGATTGAATTCTTGTGCGTGCATATATTTTTGGTGCGGGTGTGTGTTTTTTGTGTGTATGTATTTCTGTGCGGGTATGTGTTTTAAAAAACACTCTTCCAAATGTCCGTATGTATATATGTGGGTAAATGTGTGTATATATATATGAAGGACTGAATGCGGATGGATGTATGTTTGTATATATGCATGTATGTGTGTGTATGTATTTTTTTGTATATTTTTATATTTTTGGTTTATATATATATATATATATATATATATATATATATATATATATATATATATATATATATATATATATATATATATATATATATATATATATATATATATATATATATGTGTATGTATGTGTATATGTGTGTATATGTGTGTGTGTGTGTATATATATATGTAAGGTGTGTATATATGTATGTATGGGTGTATATATATATATATATATATATATATATATATATATATATATATATATATATATATATATATGTGCATGTGTGTGTGTGTATATGTATGTGAAAAGTGTGTGTATATGGATATAGATGAATATGTGTATTTGTGGATATGTGAATATATTTTTATATGTGCGTACATGGGTATATGTATGTGTGTATGTGGGTACACGCCTATGTGTATTTATATACATGTATATGTTATTGTGTGTATTCGCATGTGTTTTTGAACATAGAAATATAAGTCCCTGCTGGATTAGATAATCGTTATATTTATCTTCATATATTTATATTTGATTTGTAACCTGTAGTCGATATTAAATTTGTCAAATTTTCTCAAATACAAAGCGGCCCTTTAAATAAACGCAATTTTGCTTTCCTTCGTCCCATCTCTCTCCCCCACCTCGTCTTTCCCTCCCTCTTATTCTAACATTAGATTGTCTATGGTGTGTGTATGTCACCACGAAATGTATCTTTATCCATTAGACATCCGTCAACATTCATTTTTTTCTTTTAATTAAACCCCTTCCACCCATCTCTCCTAAAATTCTCTCTGTTAAGGTTTAATCTCCCTCCTCCTCATACTTACACTCTCTCTAAATTCTGTTTTTATTTCCGGAGTGGGTTTTTTCTGTTTTCTTTTTGAATTTGAAGGTCTGATGAATTGGATCGTATTTACGATTCCAATGGAATAAATTATGACCATGGAATATTAGTGTTTAAGCCTTTTTATTATATCCTTACTCTGTCCTGGACATTGAGTTCTACCTGGATTCTTCCTCTTGGATTTTTTTTTTTCTAAAAATATACATGTATGGGTATTTATATATTTTGCATATGTATTATATTTTCCACTAATATTATCTATCTATCTATCTATCTATCTATCTATATATATATATATATATATATATATATATATATATATATATATATAATACATTTATATATAAAAACATTTTATTATTATTATTGCTATTATTTTTTGAAGTCGAGATATAAGTAACTGTATTTATATTTATTCGATCATTTTAATGTATATTTTTAATCTACACGTGATTGCATCCAGTCTAGTTGTTTAATTCAGTCAGTTATATGCCATACGCGATACACGATTAGACTATCATGTATCTTTCGATACATGACTGACGAGGTAGAGTTGTTTCCCGCAGTAGGTTGACATTTCATTCTGTGGTAGACCAATTGCCATTCAAGGCTATAGAACCCGGTCTGTTCAGCTATTTACCCATAGTTGGGAGGAGAAGAAGAGGATTTATACATTTCCCAAGCGTATTAGCACGTAAGTGAATGTAATAGATTCGAATGGAATTCGAACTCTGATTCCTCAATCCGAGATGTTCGAATTTACCCATTTAAGCAGTCAGAATAATCTGGAAAAAAATTAAGAGACCTAAGGAAATCAGATGAAAATCACATTAGCATTTTTAAGATTATTTACTTGGAAATAATTATGATATCATGATGTTTCTTTTGGTTGTCATTATAAAACTAATATTAGATCATATATTTTCCATTCTTCCTCAAGTAGTGGTACTATCATAGTCTGTACGATTTTTATTTAATTTTCCCCTAGAATCCTTTATGAAATCCTATCTAGATTTAAAACAAAAAGATGGTTATTTCCAGAAATATATTCTGATCCTTATAATTCTTTCTAATTTGTGTTACTGTTGAAACTTGAATAAAGCATGGAATAATAATAATACAACACAAAATGTACTTAAGCAAAATGTATTGACACAAGAACGTGTACACAATATTTACAGATAGTTTGGTATATTCTTGGGAAGACCGTTCCTGTAGAATGGGTTGACTTAGTCGCAGTCGGGCAGAGTCTCTGGATTGGATCTCTTGTTCCTCCCCCGTCTTCCCGGTACCAACCATATTTATATGGCCGGTACTCCACTATGTAAATTAGGTGGATCGTACCACAACAGTTACTCACCTGCGAAAAATGTGGTCAAATCATTGCGGTTCATTATCAATTCCAAGAAACAAACACGATAAAGCCCCATTACTATCTATCCAATATTCATGGAGGAAATGAGTTCAAATGAATTTCTTTCAAACGTTCCAAGGATGTAATTGTAGAAGGAATATCCCACATCTTCAACTTTAAGCTGCTCTGAACGCAGCCATCTTGATCTGTAAGTTATTCACTTTCACAAAAAAGTAGAAGTTTATGTGTATACCAAATTAGTCATCCTTTGATCTATAAAATAATGTAAAGTATGTGGACAAGCACTAAAGAAATAAAAAGGGGAGAAACAAAAAAAAAGATTTAGTGCCAGGAAAAACAAGTTTCAGAGAACCATCATTGTCAATGTCCATTCATTATACAGCACATAAAATTAAATGGCTAAATATGTGTGGAGATTGTCCAAAATTTATGCACCCGAGCTTATCGTGTGTTTGTAGCATTTTCTAAAATATTTCCAACCTCTTTTCCTTGGTGTCTTGGATTGTCGATTAAAGGAGAAACATATTCAACTAAACAGCTATTTTACCCATGAATGTGCTTGTGGGATTTTCAATTGAGTTTACACTTTCTTAGTGCCTCCATCAATATCCAGTTGTTTCCAAATATCCAAATTACGTATGGGATGTCTCTGGTTTGTACTCGCGAGAACACCAAATGTGTTCATGTTGTTTTCCATTTAAGAACAATCCATTCACGCATATTCACTCGTTTCTCTTTCACTGAATGTATTTCACATTAAAATCTTGATAGATATGAATGTCTTAATATCTCATCATATAGTAATAAATATAAATTTAATTCCATATCGTTTGGTCTAATTATTATTACAAAACGTTTAGAACACGTTGGGTACTAATACACATATCTATTTATCAAATCTACAGGCCTGCGTACAAGAGAAAAAATAATAAAGAAAATGAGCCTAGGATGAAGCACCGTTAGCTCCTAATCAAATACAGGAATCCACGAAAAATAACTTTCGAAATAATAAACATGTATCGTATTAGAAAAAAAAAATCCAGAAATTATTTAGAAATAGTTTTGTTTAAGTTTCAGATAGGAAACTGTGCAGAAGTGTCACCCGAGAAAATCTGAACGCGTGAATGTGCTTTTAAGGTAAAATAATTCGGTGATTGTTTGTTAAGCTTTTCGTAGACGATCGGCCAAATCACGCCGGATAAAAAGATGGATCATCCTGGTAATGGAGGCACAGTTTCTTCGTTAAGTTTTCTCGCGTACGCCTAGTGGTAAATGAAAAAATAAATATTGTTTGAAATATAAGGGTATCCATTAAAACACGTTTGAAGTCATTATATATATATATATATATATATATATATATATATATATATATATATAAGAATTGGACAAAGTCCGACAATTTATTAAAGACATTTTATGTTTAACATTCTTTTTATAGATACAAGTATTTAAGCAAATGTTCTGTTTATAATAAACAGTATTAAATAACATTTACCGGCCTGACAGGACGAATATTTTGTATGAAAATTTCTCGGACATTCAGGCCGGTAAATGTTATTAATACTGCTTATTATAAACAGAGCATTTACTTAAATACTTGTATCTATAAAAAGAATGTTAAACGTAAAATGTCTTTATATATATATATATATATATATATATATATATATATATATATATATATATATATATATATATAAGCAAATATATGGATATAGATCCGACAGTCTGAAGAAAAATATATGGAAAAATAAAAATCCGAATATGCAAATATGCTGTTTTAATGTTATTTCATTGTCGACGTCAGACGTTTCGGTCTAGTAGACATTCTTCAGGACATAGTTATTAAAACATAATTAACATTAGACGATATTCAAGTCAACATGAAAAGACGATAGACATAAGAGTTACTCTTATGTCTATCGTCTTTTCATGTTCTACTAGACCGAAACGTCTGACGTCGACATTGAAATAACATTAAAACAGCAAATTTGCATATTCGGATTTTTGTTTTTCCATATATTTTTCTTCATATATATATATATATATATATATATATATATAGAAAGAGTGAGAGAGAGAGAGAGAGAGAGAGAAAGAGGGAGCTTTTCACTCTAAGAAAGGTGGGTGTGCCAGTAGTACGCAAAGGGTTACAGAGAGTGAAGTTAAGAGAAAAGACTGGCTATTGTAGTGAGTGAGGAATGGTGAAAAAATGTAGAACGGGGAACAATGCATCAGAAGATGAATATTGACGTTACAATTACATTTTTAAAGATTGTAGTTATTGGGGAAGCAAATAAGAGAAATGGAGTCCCACTGTCAAGAAGTGCGAGAGAAGAAGCTGTTGGAGTAGAAGTTACGATTATATTTAAGAGTTCCAACAGTAAAATGGTGGGACCTAGACGCCAACTTAGTCGCACGCTTAAATTCATGGATACGGAACAACAGGAAAGGCAAAGGGAAGCCACATAACAACTGTGAGAAAGTGATTGGAGTCGAGGTGTCAAGTCAAGAACGATCACATTGCAGATCCGTTTTTGGATTTTGTCGAGAACCTCAAGATGAACAGCAGGGGAAACAGATCATATATGGCAACAATATTCAATGTTTATATTTGTTAAAGAAAAATGACAGTGTACTGAGGTTAATGTTTTTATTTCATTTTTCTTGTGTTTGTACAAGTCAGTTTTTTTCTGTATACAAAGCGTGTAAAAAATGTCTAAATGTTCTGTATTTGCAAGCGCTTTCTTCTATAAATTTGGCTATTATCAAGGACGATTATAATTTTAATTTTAACTGAATGGATGGGATGTGTGTATACGAAGATACTGTCAACATCTACTCCCACACTAACGGTGTTAATATAGAAAATCCGCTCGGCCCGTGCTTCAACAATTACTTCATATCCCACATAGAAATCGTGATATTTAAACAGGTCACTAAACCACAAAAATATTTTCTCTATGTAGACAATATTTTTATTTTAGCGAAAAACTCACACGTAATAGATAACCTTAAAGCCACGTTTGAAAAAAAACTGATCGTAACTTTACTTACGAATTAGTAAAAAAAAAACAAAAAAAAAACATTCTTAGACGTTCCCGTAAAATATAATAATACATTCACCACCTCACTGTATAAAAAGCCCACTAGCAGACACTCTTGCAAATTAATTTTAAGAATGAATGCCCACTTAGATACAAAATAGTAGTAATCAAATATATCCTAAAGAGAGCACACGAAAATTCATTTTCTATTTTGCCTTAAAGAATTCAAAAACGCAAAAACAGGCAATAGTTAACAACAGGTTTCCTAAGACAAAAACATATCTTCTACAAATGCCATATGCACGCCAGCTGTAAGCATGATGGATCTTCACTTAAAAATATCATAAAGAAATATACAACCCCAGTTGACTTGAAAAAAAATATTAAATTCATTTTCAGTTACAAAAAATTTAAAATAACTAAAATTATTCTCAAAAATGCCAACATGCCTGTAAAAGATTAAAAGAACAAACATTATCTACCAGTTCAAATGACCTTAAGGGACAAAACCAAACTCATAAATAATAACATCGTTCAAACAACTACATGCCTATGCAGACGTCTTATGTTACACATATCTGATCACAACTCAATTAGAACTCATTGAAACACACACGCCAACATAAAAGACCCCATCCGAAGCATAATAATAGAAAATGCAGGCATAAAAAATTATCCACGTGAAAAACAAGAATAAAAAAATAATGGAAACCTAATAAAGAAAAAAGATTAAAGCCAACATTCATTAACATTACTATGAAAACGGCCAAAACGTGCTGATTGTTTGTGGAAAATAAAACACCCATATAATTCCCTTTATATATAAACTCAATCCATTCATTCAGTTGAAAATTAAAAGTAAAATCGTCGTAAAATTATAGCTGAAAGCGTCCGGAAATGCAAAACATTTGGACATTTTTACACACTTTGTATCCAGAAAAGAAAAACATTTGTACAAACACAAGAAAAATTTAATAAAAACAATCCCTTTTTTATACATGTTTCTTTAAGAACAACTAACAAGATACTGGGATTATGCTTTTATTCAATATATATATATATATATATATATATATATATATATATATATATAATTATTTATTTAAAAGTATGATTCCATCGCTACATAAGAGTTCTCATGTTTCAAAACAAGAGCCGAAAGCATCAATATAATTACTTGAATTAAATTGAATTAAAGTACCAAGCTCTGTTCCATCTTCAAGCGAAATTTAAGGTCACACTTAACCAGACTAGACGATGTCATCTTCCGCTTTAAATTTAGACACCCCAGCCTTACCCTGACTTGACGTCTTTGAATATAACTGAGATATTGATACAAATTATTAACCCTTACGCCCCTTTTCTTTAAACAATTGCTCTAGCTGTTACCATAGTAATTTTAATTTTAATAATGAATATGCGTATAAAACGCGTAAATTTCAGGATTTAGTTATTAAAAAAAAATTCGCTTGAAGATGGAACAGAGCTTGGTACTTTAATTTAATTTAATTCAAATAATTATATTGAAGTTATCGGCTCTTGTTTTGAAACATGAGAACTCTTATGTAGCGATGGAATCATATTTTTAAATAAATAATTATATTTATGCTCCTTTTGTATCGAGCACTATTTTTAAAAAATAATAATAAAAATACTAAAGAATTTTGGATTATTTACCTAACGACTTCTTTCCTATTTTCTATATATTTTTACACACACACACACACACAAACACACACACACACACACATATATATATATATATATATATATATATATATATATATATATAGATAGATAGATAGATATACATTAGAATTAATCCGTTTAATATCAATGTATATCTTCTATTTCGCTATTAAGAACAATAATTTGGACTTTATCTATAATAGTTTCATTGCTAAGCTCTATTTTTGACTAAAATATACATTTAAGTGTATTCTTTATATTTTTTTATTCTCACATTATGTCTATTAGGTAAATATTATCGCTTTCACGTTAGCAATATTTCACTATATTTCGTTTAAATGGATCGTAATTTCTACATAAATAGAAGATGGTTAGCAAATACCATTCTTTGGCCGACGAACTTGTTGTGATTTATAATGCTTCATATCTTTGACAGACATTGCTGAGCAAACTTGAGAATAAATAATATTTCTGAGAGAAATTACAATGTCACCATGACAAAGAAACACATCCCAAAGACCATCT
This sequence comes from Acanthosepion pharaonis, assembly GCA_903632075.3. Taxonomy (NCBI): domain Eukaryota; kingdom Metazoa; phylum Mollusca; class Cephalopoda; order Sepiida; family Sepiidae; genus Acanthosepion; species Acanthosepion pharaonis. The sequence continues at coordinate 1,072,104 of CAHIKZ030005463.1, read as the reverse complement.
ATTTCTTTTGTCAATGACTAAACATTTCTTTGGGATGATCTACACTTCCATATGTCGTCGTGGAAGCGTAGAGGTATCAAGTGACCATAATTTTTTCGCACAGATTTCCATGTTCTTCTGTGAGCTGCAGTTATTAGATTAAAGATATTCCAAGTGAAGCTTAGATGTGGCACAATGCCGAAAGCATGGGCCATCCAGTGAGGATCGAACTCACTTTTCAGTAGTAACTGACATAGCAAGACAAGCGTGCTAAACATTACACCACACCGAGGTGCCCATGCAGTTATTAGATTAATGAAATATAATTTGTAAGTAAATCCACTAACGTACGCAGTGATAAATTTAAGACATGAGACCAGCTAACAAGACGTCGTCTTGGTATGACAATAAACTACATCTGGCAGAAATGGCTCTGATTGGGAGATTTTGAGAAACTATCTCTTCATTGTTTATTTTCACAGGTCCACCCAGACACCGGCTGCTAACACCTGTTAAGGTCCCAGCTATGGGCAAATTGATGACCCCCATACTCTGGTCAAAATACTATGAAAATATAAAAGTAATTTATTATAGTAAAAATAACTGCAATAATTTTTTTGGGAAAAAGCAGTTCATTTTGGAAAAAAAAGTATTACCAGCAATACATATGATCCTCAACAAAAACTCTCTTTGCAAACATACGTCAATGAATCCTGATCTAAAATATGATTTCTTACAAAGAATAGGTTTTTTTTCACATGGAATTATCCTAAAAAATCTTATCGGCATTAAATAACCCATTGATATTGATATCCCGTGAAACAAAATAAACCAAGCGAAAACCAAACTCTCAAAACGACGTTTGTACAACATTTATACAACGTTACAAAGAGGTTTCGAAAACGTCTTTTTGTAGACTATACAATGTAAACGAAGAAGTATATTGTAGCACTGCCAATACGCTGTCTTTTAACGGTAATTTAACATAGAATTGATAAAATCCCCAGGAAGATATTGGAATGTGCATTAATCATGTAAATTAGAGATTATAATTTTTTAAAAAATAAAAAAAATATGTTTGGTAAAATCCATACTTATATTTAAGAGAATCAAAATTATTTGGGAATAAATTTACGAAAACTTCTGACTGAAATACGATTTTAAAATTAGTTTTAAGTTAGAAGCAATTAATGTAAAGTTAATTTAAGTTTTGGTAATTCGTACATTCCGCAGTTTGGGACATCAGGATTTTTTTTAATTAAAAGTAGTGTAACTGATAATTACACGTTTTGCTTTTGAATTCAAATCGTAAATTTAATTTCAGTAAAAAAATTTACTGATTTGCTTATTCTTTCATTTCTTTGAACTACAATCACTGATCATAAACATGTCTTTAATGATGTCCCAAATGCCCTAAAAACATGAAAGATGTACCTTTAACTATAACTGTGTGTTCAAAATTTCTATCGTTTATATTAACATGTGAATTTATCTTCAGGAATACATGTGATATTCCATATTGCCAGTGGTAAAAAATGAAAAAAGTATATTTAACAATTCTAGGTATTCCTTAGATTTTTGCTTAACTTTCAGCAACGTAGACTAGTATCCTCATCTTTGCTGTTGTTGTTGTTGCTGTTACCATAACTAGACGGTATTCCTAGACATGAGAAGTGGAACGAGAACAACACATTTAAACATTTCAGTTCTAAATTCCCTGTAACTTACATCTGGTGAAGCCCGGACATCACAACGTCCGAAAAGTATGAGAACAACAGCAAAGAAGAGGACAATAATCCGAGTATAAATAGTGTAAATAATGATAATTCCTCATCCCAACCTTCATTTGGGAAGAAAAATACATTGCTCTTCCGTCCAAACGCCATTCCAATCGCATTGCATTCAATAAAAAAAATGAACATCTATTTATGATTGCTGTAATTGTTCTGATTAACTGTTTTATGTTACCTAGACTCTATTAATTTATGCGCAGTACTAGACAGACGGCAATGTCTCATAATTTTCATAGATGAAATGGCTCGATATAACAGTATTTTTAATACTAACAGTTTTTTCTCGCAATTCACGCCTGTGATCATATGTTCTGTTGATTTGATTTCCAGTCAAATTTGATCTTTAAAATATTCTGTTTTTATTTGGTTTATTTTGTTATTCTCTCTCCTTAATAAAATTCTTTTTCTTTTTCTTATATTTTTCTACACTCAGTAAACATTAAAATTTGAATGGCTTTATTACGATGCTAAGGGTGAAATGACAAAAAGATCTATGGACTTAACATGTGAGTAAGAAAATGTTTTTTTGGGGAAAAAAAAGAAAGCAAGAACAAATAGAAGGTTTATCTTAGATTTAGAAAGATACGGTTGCAATTACTAGGAGGCATAATGAAGAAAGAGGGTTTGTAGAATGTGATAGTTACAGGAAACATTGAAGGCAAGGGGGAGAGAAGTAAGCAGCGAGTTGCCTTAGTATCGAACTTATGCAAATGGATGGTAGAAGGAAGACTAGTAAGTAAGGTGAAAAGATTACTGAGAGCTACAATGATAGGAAATTGTAGAGAGTTGTTACCAACTGGTCCAGAAAAAATCAGGCTCGTAAAAAAAAGAAGTATACCTTTGTCTAATGAAAAGTTACATTGGTGAAAGTGAGTATGGATATAAGACAAGCAAATTGATCTACGTAATGATCTAAACAGACATTAAGGCAATTGTTAATCCTTGTTCAACTTAATAAGTGTTGACACAATTGCGAGGCCATATTTTTTAAATATAGACACTGAATACTCAATTCAAAACATTTTATTGCTGAAAATATTTAAGCACTAATAAGTATTTAATAATTTCATTTTTTAAAAATACGATATGTTTTCTTTTCTTTCAGTTGAGAAATATATTCTGGCGTTGACAGTACAGATTAAGCACTTGAAGGTAATCTTGAAAAATATTTTCCAAATATATATTTCATAAATCCTGTTTTTAATGATATTGTTAAGATCTAGAGAAGTAATGACGTCGATACTGAAAAATAGATAACAATATCCATAGAAACATTTTAAAAATTTATTATATACATGTATATATGTACACAGACACAGACACACATATATAAACATGATATGTTAAGCATACACGAGAAAACATTTATCTAAGCTTCGCATAAAAGTTGTTATAATTACTTCTAAAATGTCTTAATTAATACACAGTAAATAATAAGCTAAAACCTGTAGGAGGAATGTACTCAATCAACTGTAACGATTACCATAAGTAATCCATAAGTGAAACCATAAGGAATTTAAATAAAAGATTATATGCTCTCATAAGGGATATTTTACGAAACAATACACTCAATATATCGCTGTTATATACGAATAAAGTATCACTGCCGACACTTGAGTTTGAACATAGATCGCCAGTGAGCAAACCTCAGGTAATCTCATTATTGAATTAAGTAGATCATGTGACCATAGAGGAAGCGCATAACTGATCTTCATTCGAGTCTATGATCTTACTTATTATAAAACGCAGATTGTTTGTTTGTGTGTGTGTGTGTGTGTGTGTGTCTGTCTGTACGTTTATATATTGAATCGGATTTCCTACATTTTTCAACCGATTTCAACAAAACTTCACAGGACTGCGTAAAATTACCTTGCGGTGGTTCCGACAGCGACAAAAATTGGAAAAACACAATTGTTTTTGCACGAAATCGTTTTGAAAACACGATTAAGAGGCATCGCTAGAATTAAAGGGGGACAACTCATATCGAGTTATACTTATTATAAAACCCGGGTTGTTTGTGTGTATGTGTGTTCGTTTATATATGCGAGCGGATTTCCTACATTTTTTAACCGATTTCAACAAAACTTCACTTTTTTTTGGCAGGTAGTGTTTCTTATTGTCTTGCACACTTTTTCCTTCATTTTTACGTTCAGAATGCTTTAAAATTCCATTTACAAGACAATTGTTTATAATAAAATTCTATTCAATCGATAGACTAATAACGATTGAAAACAATGTTAATGTTTGAGTTTGACTAATTCGTAAAAAAACAAACAAAATAAACAAAAAAAAACTAATTAAGACATGCGTGTCCGTCAACCTTAAACAATGATCTTTGTCAATTTTATTTTTCAGTCTTTATGATGGTCGATACTTGATCTATCTCTTACTGTTACATCCCCGGGCAACGCCGGGCTCTACTGCTAGTGATTACTATTCGGATCGCTATTTCCATTATATCCTCTATACGAACCGCTATGGTCTACTCTATTTAACTATACCATTTCACTATACGGTTTACTGTTCGAGCGAGTATTATAAATCAAGTACTATTAGTGCGAGTGTCAATTCGAAGGCGTCTGACACCAGTATTCTTCAACGGCATAACGAGCATTACAAAAGTGACAACGACTGTTCTTTGACATCGCAAAAGTTAGTAACTGTAATGGGTCTGACCATAATTTTGATTTTAAAAAATGGTACTTTTATTCAAAGAGAAAGCAATTTCCAGAAACGAAATCGCTAATTTCATGCTCAGTCAATTTGCTTGCAGGTGTTAAAATATAGAAACATGAAAAAAAATAATAATAATTAAAATCGGTTAGAATACATAAACAAAATTATATAAAAAAACATTAAGTTCTCAGCGTACACTCTCCTTCCTACGCTTATATATATATATATATATATATATATATATATATATATATATATATATATATATCTGTGGCGAATGCTAACTTGGAAACCGGGGTGTGCAGGCTAATCTGCAAGACAGAGAGCGAAAAAGACTCCCCTTCGCAAGAAAAGTTGTTTATCATTGCTTTTTAAGGAAAACAAATAAGTTATTTAATCTTAATCTTGTTTAACAGTATATCAAATTTCTATTTTAACGAGTCGTAGATATTTTATTTTAATTTATAAAAAAAATTCAACAAGTTTCTTGTCGCTTGACGACAGGTGACAGAAAATTGCGTTTATTGATGACTAGAATAGTGAAAATTCGTAATTTTCACGTAAACAAAATTAAGATTGTCTTAATTATTTGTTTTAATTAACCATTGCTTCTTTTACGATTACTTTCTACTTTTCTTCATTAAAATAGCACTAACATTAATACATAACATTTGAATTTATATACTTCCAATTTTAATTTAAAATTAGGTATTGCAGTAAGTTTTTTAAAAATGTCCTGTAACAAAATTTAACATATTTAATGAAATAATATACAATTCAATCAAAAAATATTTTACATAACTTGAAATAATAATGTTGAATATTTAAAATGAAATCTTAAGTCATTTAAACGGATGAAAACTTTATTTTAATTACAAAAAATAGACGTCGATGGTCGCTCATTTTCGCTCCACTTATAAACTGGTCAAAACCTTTCTGGGTAATGGGCACTAGACTGAATCCGTGTCTTAAGAAGGAGTCAAGAATACTCTCTATCGGTTAAAAGATTTAAGAGTCAGCAAAAAAAAGAACTATTGTTATGGCAGCAAAGTCGTCAGACGTTACCTATATACTATTCATAGGCGAATGATACAATTTTTCGTCTCAATCTAACCGACTATAACTTCTTTGTAGAGGAAATCATTGATTTCAGCCGCATGCACTGAAAATATTATCACTTCGGTAGTGATTGTCTGCTGGCTTGATACGATTGGAAAGTAAGCAAAATAATTTCCGCTTTTCGGTGGCTTTCTCTTTGTGACCTCCTACTTTATTATTCTGCGTCTTTTGTTCATGCACCCAGCTTGAAGGGTATACTATATCAGGAAGTCTAAAGCCACGACCTTTTCTAACACAAGCAACATAATTTCTTCTTTTCGGTGACTGTCTCTCTTTCACCCACTCATTATTATATTCTGTCTCTCATCCTCCTTAATAAAAAGGGTAGTAAATTCATTGCTTTTACTTGCATCTTTTTTTTGATATACAATAATCATTTTCTCTCCTTACACTCCTTAAATAATATTGCTTGTGAAAATTATCCAAAGAAATGAAGAAATAGCAAATAAAATAAATGCAAGCACAAAGAAGATAGTGAAAATAATACGTAATTAATTTTTTTTTATAATTAATTATTTATTTATCTTGAGGAAAAAGTAAGACTAGCAGTTCATGCGTTGCATACATCGACCCTTTGCATGAATGCATATATATATATATATATATATATGTGGGGGGGGTGTATGTCAGTGCGTGAGCGAACGTGCTTATATATGCGTAAACCAGAGCCCAAGGAAGAATGTGAGGAAAGAATAAAAGAAAATATAAAAGTGAAAAAAATAAAAAAATAAGAGGAAAGAGGAAGAATAATCAACAATAAATTAACATGCTTCAAGCGAAAAGAAACAAATAACACCCTCATACAACAATAAAAGTACAAGAGAATCGAGAAATGAGAGTTTGTGTTTTGGCGTTTGCGTGTCTGTGTAAACATCGGATGTAACTAAAACGTTTATCTTTAAAGATAGAATATGCATAAAGACAAAAGGAAAGTGTATGGTAGCCGAAGAGTTTCATCTATCCATGAACGTTAAGGCAAATATAATTATTGTATTTTGCAACAAATATGCATACACAGAAATAAGAAAAATTTCATCAGTTACTTTTTATAAATTAAATCAGGTCGTTCAGAAATTTTAATTTTCAAATTTACAAACGTTCATGAAGTTAAATTTTGAACGTAAAATTGATTACAACATCAGATGTCTGTATATTCTCATTGACTATAACAAGGATATTTTTACCACATCTCCATAGAAAACTCTACTAGTTATAACTCTTGCCTTAAGATAATTAAAACCAGTCTGTAAAAGACACATTATTTACTACAAAAAATTAAAGATGGGCAAACAAGTTATTAAAAATGATATATTCCAAATTACAAAGCCATTATAGAAGATGAACGCTTTCTATGAATATAATTGCCCACCAGAAGCATGTTTCGCTGTAACTCTCTTACGGAATATTTCATGTCAGCTACTGAACAAGAGCGCTACCAAACAACATATTATTAAGCAGCATAAAGATCAAAATAACATCAGAGAGCTACTCAAAAAGCAATGCCAATTTGTAGCAAAACCAAATGGTAAAAACATACGCATGATTCTTGAAGCAAAACAGTAAAACTATCATCTATAAAAAAAAGAACACTTAAAATTTATGTGGCCGCATCGTCAAATGCATGACACACACAATACACACCTTGTCTATGTCACAGCATCCCAGGCCACATCATTAATACGGAACTCGCCATTTGTCTCTACTTACCTTGTTAACTTCAGAAAGTCGAAATCTTGAAGCAATAGTTCTTCAAAAATAACCTTCGGAAAATTTCTGACAGAATTTCATCATTGACTCAGAAAATTTATTTGCAATTTTGAAAATGTGATCAGTAAAATTAATCAAGACATGACTGTTGTTTTTAATAATATTAGCATTATATATATATATATATATATATATATATATATATATATATATATATATATATATATATATATATGTGTGTGTGTGTTGTGTGTGTGTGTGTGTGTGAGAGAGAGAGTATGTGTGTGCGTGTGTGTGCGTGTAAATGGCGCATCCAATAGTATCCGATGATCTAAGTCTCCCGATGCAGAAAAAGTTGTGTTTGTTCAACATTCACAGAGCGCACTCGTAGTGTATACGGCAACTATGTTGAACGGACCTTAATTACAAGCCCAGCACGCCCAAACCCTCGGTCAAAATGACACACACACACACACACACACACACACACACACATATATATATATATATATATATATATATATATATATATATATATATATATATATATATATGTCAGGTCATCCCATAAGTTCGATCCGAATTTTGAAAACAAAGTCACCAAATGTTACATTTAATTACAGATTCAATCAACAAAGTATTTTCCCTGATTATCTATGACTTCCTTCCATCTATTAACAAGCTTACTAATTCCATTACTGTAAAATTCTTTTGGCTTTGATTCGAAGAACTCACAAATGTCAGTTTTAATCTCTTTCTGTGTTACAAAAGCTGTTTCTTCCAAATGATTCTGTAAGCTACGAAACAAATGGTCGTCTGATGCAGCAAGATCGGGAGAATAAGGTGGATGAGGAATTTTCTCCCAACCAAGTTCTTCGATCATTTGTGACGTGATTCTTGCTGTGTGGAGTCGCGCATTGTCCTGATGAAATATCACCTCTTTTCAATTCACTAGAGCAGGTCTTTTTTTCCTCAAAGCTTGGTTCAAACGCTCTGATTGCTGACAGTATATTTGAGCATTAATTGTTGCATTAGGTGATAAGAATTCAAAGTGGATTATTCCTTGGCAATCCCACCAGATTGAAAGAAGAACCGTTTGTCCATGTAGTTACCTTCTCGGCTGTGGCTGGGGTCCTTCTCTTTTACCAAGCCACTGTCTACGACGCTTAACATTTCGATAAAAGATCCATCTTTCGTCGCCAGTCATAAGTCTATCCAAAAAACCTGAAACAAGTTGGCGAAAATGGAGAGAAGAGCAGATATCAACTCGGGATTTGAGGTTGTTTTCAGAAAATTCATGAGACACCCATTTTCCAAGTTTAGGAACTTTTCCAAGTTGTTGAAGATGACGATGAACAATTGTATGGTTTGAACTGAGAACCACTGCCAATTCCTCAACTGTTAAAGCAGGATTTTTTTCAAGGGCTGCTTCAAGAATCTTTACATCAAACTCAACTGGACGTTCGGTTCCATCTTCAACTTCAAGGGTGAAATCTTCACCTCTGAATTTTTCAAACCATCTTCTGAAAGTTCTTTCATTCACACATTCCTCTCCATAAACTGAGTGAATGTTTCTAGCTGCTTCGGCTGCTGAGTTTCCTTTCCTGAACTCATGAAACATTATGTGCCTCAAATGATTCTTGGGTACTTCCATGTTAGCAGGGTTTTAATCAAACAAAATTTAATTTTATTGTTCTCTGAAATAAAATTTGATCAGTTTAAATGCATCTAAACATAAAAATAATGTTCAACTCCATTAGACATTATAAAATATTCTTTAAATTTCGTTCATTTTAACAAAATATAAAATTCAGGATGACCTGATATATATATATATATATATATATATATATATATATATATATATATATATATATATATATATGACACCAATCCTGACCCCACTGGATCGATGTAAACTATATGGTCCTGTCTTGGTCGTGTATTACTGGCTCAAGCAATGTCTCTCTTTCGCAATGTCGATTCATTTCCACTTTCCACTCACGTTGTCATTTTTTAATCCTAGAGAGCAATTAACAAATCGTAGACCACGGAAGATTCAGCTGGTCTACCTTCAAGATCCTTGGGACGAAAATCGGGCCAAGCAGAAAAAAAATCAAATATGAACAAGTCGATTCGAGTCCAAAGAAAAATTTACTTGGATGTATATAAAGAAGAATATGATACAAAAAGACTAATATTTCCTTTACAAGAACGTAGTCTATAACCAATAAAGTCCAGAAAAATATATTGCAAATAATTCTGAAAGGAGAGAATTAGCTTTTTGGTTCACACTTCTTAGTAGTGGCCGTAATTAATTCACACAGCATGCATTAAACTTATCACAGCTGCAAGCGGACGCTTTCGCTCGCTCTCTCTCTCTCTCTCTCTCTCTCTCTCTCTCTCGTCGACTGGTACGACTCATTTACAACCTGATTACTGACTTCTCCCCCTCATTACTAAACGAGCAGTCTCTTCTTACCAATTGGTATTAAATAGTTCATATATATAATATGTTTTGACATGTTTTATTAAAAATTCTGACGCAGCACAGATCCACTGGGCACAAACTTCACCCAGATAAATTCTGTTACTATAATTATTATTTCAAGGGAGTTCATTGACTAACATCACACACACACACACATACATACATATATATATATATATATATATATATATATATATATGTGTGTGTGTGTGTTTGTGTTTGTGTGTATATGTCTGTATAGCTACACAAACGTAATTTAATTCCTTAGATAATATAAAATTAAATTGTCTCTTTTTCCAGATACTTTTGCACATCATAATTTTTAAATAATATTTTCATTCCTGCTTAATGAAAATTTATCGCATCGATTGTAATTCGGTGAATAAAGATTTTCCTTAATGAATATATAGTTTAATAAAGATTTCTTGATTATCTGTAAAAGAAATAAATATTTTTTAATATCTCAGCATTTCACTTACCTTTGCCCAGCACTATATATATATATATATATATATATATATATATATATATATAGATAGATAGATAGATAGATAGATAGATAGATAGATAGAAAGATAGAGAGAGAGAGATATACATACATACATACATATCTGAATAAGCTCATACATTTATTGTTGTGTTAATATGAATATCTGTTTTTTAATCACGCTTTCAAACTTGTGTGGAATTTCATGTATTTTTCATTTTTCCTTGTAAATATTGACTTTAGCATTTTCAGTTATTAGATTTAAGAAGCCCTCAGTTTTAAAAAAATGGATTCCAAATTTGCAAATCTTTTCTTGTTTTGAATTCTTGAAATAACGTAATTAATACAAAGCCAAATTCTAGTAGATAATATTTTCATCTATACAACACTCAGAAAGATTTTTTATTTATTTTATTTTTGTTTTTTCTGTGGCGGTTAGAGATGATTAATGCTAGCTATACCAAAACCTTTAGTAAAGAACGTGATTGATTGACTGTCAAAGAGATTGTTACTCTTAACAAAGGATGTCATACTTCGGGTTACTTATCGATTAGCTGGCAGTTTTGCTTCAGACACTTTGTGCGATTGTCGTTATCGATTATATGTTCCATATGGTATCGACGAATTTTAATCACTCCAATGAATTTATCGATGCCCGTTTCGTTTCAAGTTATCAACATAGATTCATATGGACTTAATTTATAATGGGGAAATAAAAATTACCACAGGCTTCATAAATGAAACCATCAAATTAAACATCGATTTTCAATATATACACGCCTGAATTAATTATATAATTATGTGGAAACTCACACACACACACAAATATATTCATATATATATGTGTGTGTGTGTGTAAGTGCGTGTGTGCCTGTATGTGTGCGTGTTTCTCTCTCTCTCTCTCTGTGTGTGTGTGTGTGTGTGTGTGTGTGTGAATTATAATTGATGAGATCCAAACAATTTACCAGATGATAAATTCGTGCATGTGAAAGTAGTTTTTCCCTGGACTTATCAATGCAAATAGATTTACTAAAATGAGTGAATTGCCATGTTACAGAAAATTTCAAAGGCAAAGGAAGGAAAGAAGGACAAAAGAAAAAAGAAAGAAAGAAAAAAAGAAGAAGGTTTAAGAATTGTCCTTTAATATAGATGGGAGTTATACTTTGAATATACGTTCTTTTAGCGCTATAGGGCGTCATCAGTGATATTCTGGAGATGGATCATTGGGCAGTTTCGGGTCTTTCAAACATCATACTGACCTCACCAAATCGGCCCCCTCAGAGCTGATCAGATATAGAATATAGATATAGAAGGATAAGGGACCTAAGATGACTCTGCTTGAGTCGTGTACAGAGAAACGCGACGATTGAAAATCGACACTGGTATAAATGTAACTCATCAATACCAGTACAAAGAAAAATAATGGACAAAAAAGACCATACAAATTTTCAGAGATGATGTTTACCTCAGTAAGGCTTACAGCTACATCAGGCTAAAAAACCAATTCCCGTGCCATCACCAAAATGAAGCAACGTCAAGCCTAGTCGGTGAACAACCAAGTTTAAATCATAATAAATGAATAAATATATTGAACTTTTAAATGAATAAATATATTGACCTTTTATTAAAGTATGGATAATAGCTTGTGATAAATCCAAGTGGACTTTTAATTATAGAGAAGTCTGTTCAGTGAGAGTGATTTGACAACAGCTCACAGAGACGTCATACTTATATGGGCAACTTATATGTTAATGAAAAATCCTCATAAATGATGAGAAAGAAATTAATTTAGTAGTTTGTTTTAAATATCATAGAATCTGAGTAAGAATCCAAAAGTAATATTTTTGTAAAAAGATGTTAATATTAATCCAGTCAATACTATATCTTTAACTATATAGTAAAAGTTACAGTAAAAAAAAAATAAGTAAATTGCTTATATATTCATTTCCTTTAAATAAAACCAATCCCATTACATCATTATAATATTTATAATATTTCAAATATTAATTTTATAATTTAAATTATATCAAACTAATAAGAATAATTTTAAAAAATCTGTAAAGGATTAAATTTAAATAATATATATAAAAAATAGTATTATTATAAGGTAGTCAACAAGAAATCAAAAAGAAGATGGAGCTATATAAAGGAATTAAAAACCCTAAAGGCCTAATAATGTATGTGAAAAATAGGTAACGGAGGAAAAACAATTAAATACAGAAGAAAATTGCACATATAGAAAAAATGTAACAGGGCGAGAAATATTTAAATATAGAAGTAAATTTCACATCTCGAAAATAATTTCACGTATAGAAAAAAATAACATATAAGGAAGTTATCACAATAGAAAATAAAAATCTCATATAGAAATCTAAATGAAAGAGAAGAGTGCACACTCCTCTCCTTCATTTATATATCTCTGTGTTTTTCTATAATGATAACTACTCTATATGTTAAATTTTTCTATATGTGAAAATACAACAATAATTGGATTTTAAATTTATCCAGACATAAGCAAAAGGGAGTAAATAGAAAAAAAGAATGAAAAAGAGAAAAGATACTGAAAAAAGGAAGAAGAAAGTAAAAGTGGTTAAAAAAAAAAAGACTTTCAAAAATAAGAGGGAAGACCGATATTTCAAAAGTAAGTTTGTTTTTTTAATGGGTAAAGGGGGATATATATATATATATATATATATATATATATATATATATATATATATATATATATATATATATATATATGGGAGTGAGGAATGGAAAAGAGAGTAAGGGGAAAATGGTTAAAAAGTCAGTCGACAGGTTGACATAGAATATACTTCATTTCTCCGGACATGACAAGGAAAATGATGGTATATATACAAAAAAGAACATAATTAAAGATGCATTAAGATCTTTATTCACTTCATGCAGTGGAACATCCTCATCGATCATAACTGTTACAATTTTTAAAAAAATTGTTCATGATTAAGATAATAATAAATATAGAAAATATTAATATCAAAAATGTTTTTAAAAAATGTTTTAAAAAGAAGAAAACCATTAATATAAACATTTCGATTAAATAAATAAATAGTGACAAGTAAAGGAAAGTAACTAAAAACATAAAATTACGAAGATTTAAATTATATATATATATATATATGTATGTATGTATATACACACACATACATACATACATTTTTCTAAAACACACAAGAATATATATATATACACATAAATATAAACACACACACATATATGTATATATATATTATAAATAGTTAATCATACAAAGAAATAATTAGTAAAGGTAATGTAATTGATGACGAAATCACTTCGCTAAGAAATTTAAAAGAGTGTCAACTTAATAACTTTTCGTTAAATAACGGGATTCTTATGTTTGAAATTGTAAGATGGATTTTTTCCGCTTCTGCTAGTACTTTCGAAAATCGTCACATTTTCATCATCAGACTTTAATATCTTTTTTTCATTTCAGTTACGTCCAAGACGAAAATATATGTATTAATGTTGTTTTTTTTCTAGTGAGAACATTTTTAAATCCACGAAATTTTTGTTCTGAGTGTATTTCAGTTAACGTGACATTGAAAAGGGGCCAATAATTAAAGTAATGTCGTTTTTGTTTCTCCAGAAATTTTGTACTGCGGATCAGTTTTTATGCATATATTAAATGGTGCAGTATCTGTAATATTATAAAGAGGTAATCATACAAAGTAGTAATCAGTAAAGTTAATGTAGTTAATAGCGGAATCTCTTCACCAACAAAGTTAATAGAGTATTAACTTACTAAATTTTCGTTGAATGACGCGATCCTTATATTTAAAATTGTAATATGGATTTGATGTGCCTGTGTTGCTAGTACTTCCGCAAATCATCACATGTTCATCATCAGGCTTTACCATTTTTTTCATTCCAGGTAGCCCCAAGAGAAAAATTACAAATAACGCACACTTAAAAACAAAAAATTAAAAATAAAATAATCATCTTTCGGTCTACAATACATTTTCGATTTGTACAAAACGGTGGAAAAAATGTCTTGTATAATTCTAGCTCTACTATTTTACTAAGGGGACTATTATTATCAACCTAACTCAGTGCATTATTCTAAACTTATATTCATATCTATGTATATATAGAAATTAAGTTTTATATTTATCTATATTCTTTCATTAGGTTCTATGTGAAGTGCAACATGTATGATCATATCACTGTTCGATTAATGGTTAACATGACACATGAATTCGTGCAGTACGCTACCGTTACATTCTACCAGTCAAGTCTATAGTGTCCAATGTGTACTGATATTTAATCTGTAGCTTTGGAGCGAAGAAATGTATACACATCTTTCTCATCTGTATTTGCGTTTGTGGTAAATGTAACACCCTGGAATGAAATTCGATCACATGACTCCGATTTTCTCATTACGAACCGGTATCTATCAGCCTTGCAGAACATTCAAGTTTAGAACGCATACTATTCACAAGCGGCCATCAATCTAGGAATTGACCAGTATCAAGGTGGCTTAACCGGTGACACAGAGACACATGCACACATACACACACACAGAGAGAGAGAGAGAGAGAGAGAGAGAGAATGAGACTCAGTGAGATTGAAGTCTGTTCGAGCGGTTTAAGTAAATGGTGTTTTCATGGATATACTTGAGATTTCACTTGGTAGGCAGACTTATTATAAAACAATAATAACAACACAGAATAACCAATATTTTGATATAATTTATCACCCTGCATTGTATCAAAAAATTTATTGAAAATTGCTTAAAATAAAATTAATTGATCAGGCATAAAAATCTACGTTAGTGTATATATATATATATATATATATATATATATATATATATATATATATATATATATATATATATATAAGTTTTGAAGCCATAACTTTCTGAAATATTTTGCTGTACTTCTTGGATTAAGTTTTTATACACAACTTTTCTTTATCCTTCTTGAAAAATATCTTCTAATTCTTCGGAAACGACGCTTCCTTCTTTTTCAAAAAGTACGAGAGGTCTTCATCAACTCCGAATTTGAGTAAGCATCTCCCCACAGAGAATCTTTTTTCTAGACAGCCAATATGGATTTTGCATCGGTAGGTCACACGCCAATTTTTTAACCGCTATTAATGAAAGTCTCTTTCCCAATTTAAACCTGAATTTCTAAACCCTTTGTTTTCTTTTAAATATCTCGTAGTCGTTTCACCCCGTTGTAGATGCTGAACATGTCCCCAAGCCGAAGAGCTATGGTGATTGTAACCGAATTTTTGATTTGGTTCAATCTTCTTAGCAAATAGCGTAATGAAAATAGCCTAGAATGGCTACCCTTTTAGATCTATTGGCATTAATGCGGGCGATATCTATAGTCCCTATGTGTTACTTATTTTCATCATTCGTGATTAACATGTTTTCCTTGTTACGACTATCATGCATACATGATGAATGACAGTAATTGTTATGGCCATTTAGATCTTTTAATAACGCATCAGTTTTAAATAACTCTCAGAATATATAAGAAGAATTTTGAGAGATAATATGATCTTCGAAAATATGGAAGCAAGAATATTTATCATTTAGCTCATTATTATCATTTGACCTATAAACTATGAAAGACAGCAGGAATTAAAAAGGTAAATGCATTTAATTTCAGAAACTTTCAATCGGAGACATACGAATACCGTAATTTCTCTAAAAAAATGCGCATTTTTTCTTTAAAGGTGATAGTAGGGATGCATATTATAATTAGGTTTAATTTTTTTTCGTTATTGTTTTATAATAATATATGCGTTCTTGTTTTTCTAAAATAAGAACAATTTTATCCCAATTTTCATTTTAAATCCAATAATAATAACTGCAACATTTTTTGTCAACAAATTTATGTTTATCAGTAACCGCATTTTTATTTGGTAAAAAAATAAAAAATCTATAAAAAGGCCAATTTCGAAGAAAAGATGATATCAAGTTATCAATCGATTGAAATTTTAATTTTCATCACCATCATCACCACTTTCTATTATAGAATTAATATCTAAATTGTCATTAAACAAATTAACATTTACAATATTATCTTCGTCTTGTTCAAACTTATCTTCGGACTCTTCAATCTCTTGCCGAAGGATGTCATCTTCAGAGTCATTTTCAACAATATTTTAGCCGCTTAGTTTAAATTTTATTCTTAATATCAAGGTCGTCGACAAAATGACTTCATTATTTATTTTTCTTTTATCTTTTGAAAAAAATATAGATGCGTATTACACATAGGGATAGTTATATTTCTTAATTTTTGGTTCACTTGTTGGGGGGGCGTATTATTTATGTTTGTGCATTATTTTCGAGAAATTACGGTAATTCACAAACTCCTTAACTGGTTCAGTCTCCATTTTAAAATGACGACCGTCACATTGTAAAATATTGTAATGCATCTTCTGGATCTTCTGAAGACTTTTAACAGATTTTCTCTCTTTTTTTTATTTCATTTTTTTTTCTTTTTTGACAGATGATTTTGTCATTTTAATCATTCTCCGATACATTTCTAAAAAGAAATGTATTAAATAATACGACGTTTAAAGAAACTTGTCACAAAATATATAAAAAAACATACTTCCTGTGTCAGACAATTTCAAATTAGCGATAAAATGTGGGATGTGTATTTGAAACATTCAAATCTGTTAAAAAATCTTATTCAAACATCACCTCAAACAAAAATAGATGTATCATCACAAATTACAGAAATATTTTAAGAAAATACATTTACAGCATTTATCTTGTCAACATCAGGTTTATAAAATTTTATTTTGTAGTTATATTAGTTTTTATTTACAGGAGGAGATATGCACAATGAAATTGAAAGACATTTTTATAAAGATAAAAACACTTTCCAATGAGCAGCGAACCGCCCATTGCATCTTATTTGTTCCCTATTAATTCAATACCGTGGGAGAATATGGTTCTCAACACCTTCCAAAAATTAGTACTTTTTAAAAAATTTTAAGTTTTTATCTTTACACTAAAACTCTTAATTTCGTTTTTAATATCCATTTAAAAAATCTCATTATGTAGTTTACACGCTGTATTTCCATGTTTTATTTGCTTTCATTTCGCCCCCAGCGTGTTACATTTTCCAAGCTTTCGTTCCTAATTATTTTTCCACAAATTTCAATTGTATCTTTCTTATAGTAAGCATAATCCCCTCATTTCTTTCCAATAACTTTAAAACTTATTAGTTACTCACATCTTCAGACCATGATATTTAGCATCGTTGTCTATAGTTGAGTCGGTATCAGTTATATATAATGGAAATAAGAACTATTTGTCCCTTTATTACACCAATGGAGATGTATTATACCCGTGGCGTCGGCTGCTTTTCATTGACAATGCTGTTTAATTTCGGTTGTAAAATTTTAAAATAGAAACCAAATATATTGGTTGAAATGCTTAAGTTAATTGAACAATATGATCATATTACCGCTAATCACTCCTTCTATATGGCAGTGAATATTCTCAATCTCCTCACAGATGAAGAATATATATAAAGCAAAAGAGATGTGATTATACAGACTGATACTTAATTAATTATAGGTTGAAGTTAAGTGCAAGGACGAAGTTTAATAGAAAAACGAAGTAAAATGGACAATTATACTTAACAAAGGGTATATACTGCGGAAGGAGGACATGGAAAATCTGATGCACTCAGGGCAGATTGAAGGTAAGAGATACAGAGGAAAACAATGCATAATCTATCTAGTCTGCGTCTAGCCAACGGTCGGAAACTATATATTTTTCAATAGTTAAATTGCATTTTGTTTTTATCTGCTAGCGCCATTAGACCTATCGATAAATTAGTTGTTACATATAGGAAGGCTTCTCAATTAATAAATATACCTGTCCATATTTCTGAAATGAGGTACTGTAATTATTTACATTATTTAGATTGTTCGGAGTTTTGTCACCATCGTTATCATCGTAGTCACGACGTTTCGGCTGTTGAACGCTCCGTACTTCTTCAGGTGATTGGAATTTCGAACTGAACCGTTGTTTCATACAACCGGGTAGGTTGTTCAAGTTCCAATGGATTAAAGCGTCCGTTGGATCATGTGACTTGATCCAAAGTGATTTCAGTTCTACTGGCTACTGCAGTGGTGAAAAAACTTGGAGAATTGAGTTAAAGGAAGATAACGGATTCATCTGGAAGGGGCGTAGCACATGGAATTCGGACAATCTACCCCGGTGGATGAAATAAAAGTTTCAGTTCGACATTTCAGTCACCTGATGAAGGTCGGACCGTACACTGGCCGAAACCTCGTGTGTATGACAATAAAGATGTGTACGACAGTCCAAACAATGTAAATAATATAATTAAAAAAATATACGTTTTCCTGCTTTACTGGGATAACATTTTTTCTTACTTCGGCGCAGTTTAATGATTTCAAGTGACAGTTTCAATAAAATAGTTGCAAAATGACTAAAATTACGAATAAAACTTAGCAGTGCAAATGCAAGAGAAGCTAGCTATGCTTCTTCAACTAAAAATTTAGAATTGATTATATTTTGATACACTGTAATTCTGAGCATTTACTCAATAGCAAAGAGAACTAATGTCACTTTCCTAACATTTTCGATAAAGACTTAGTCGTAATGTGACGTTTGTGAATGGCTTATCTATAAATCTCTTACAATCTAATTTTTGGGACACGAAAGTCGCGTAGGCTAATCTAGTTTTATCGATTTTTATAAAGATTAAATTGTGTCGCGTGAAAAGACAATGGGAGAATTTTGTTTCGATAGATGAGGTTGGATGTAGAAGACTAACAAATGTACAATATATCTAGAAATATTTAGAATAACCTAAAGCATTGTTAAAGGGACTATATATAAATTGCAAGTTGAGAGAATGCCTGGTTGTCTGCGAAAGGATGAGTCCAAAATGTAAATTGCAAAGCAGGAATATTAATATCAAACAAGTAATCAATTTAAATATCTGAGAAATGTTCTAAAAGAAGACGGAAAGTTCGACACTGAGATCTGAATACGCATTGGGATGACCAACGATGCATTCCAAAAACTAAGCAGAGTATTAGGAGACCGAAAAACTTAGAAACAATGAAAAGAGTACAGAAGTGTTATCTCCCAACGTATATGGCAGTGCATAGTGAACAATCTCCTCATAAATGAAAAAAGAAACTTAAAGAAGGACAAATATTATCCAACAGAAAGCTGCTGACGATACAACGGACCGAATATGTGAGTTACAATGAGGATGTAGAGAATATATATATATATATATATATATATATATATATATATATATATATATATATATATATATATATATATATATATATATATATATATATATATATATATATATACCAAGATCCTAATGTACAGCCAGTTAGATCAGGGCTACGGGAAAGTAGGACGCCCATGGCTAAGATTCAAAGACAAGCTGAAAAGCAACTTGTCAGCAGTCAATATACCACATAACACCCTTGAGCGCTTAGATTTGGAACGGGTAGAATGGAGATCAACGTGTTTTTTTGGACTCAGCAATTTTCAATCTGCTTGTCTGAATCATCTTCAAGAAGCGAGAGCAAGATCTAAACCCAATCTAACAGTGATCGCATTTCACAATCCTCACACTTGCTCCATATGTGGCCTCTTTTGTAAATCACTAGCGGGTCTTAAATGCAACTTAAGATGATCGTACAAATTTTCATAATTTAATCAATAAGCTGTCAGATCCTCATACGTCGAAATCGACGGCAGAGTCCATTATTATTTTATATATATATATATTTTTGCTTTACTCGTTTGGGATTTTTTTTTTTTTTTTTTTGGACTTTGAGCTTTAATTCTGGACGATTGTTTTCGCCTCAATTTCATTGTCTTAGTTCTTTCTTTTTTATCGCTTATTTTCCCTTGGGCATTGGTTTGTTCAATTACAAGCCAAAATACCTAAGTTCTTTTTCCAAGCGACTATATCTATCTATCTATCTATCTATCTATCTATGAGAGAGAGAGAGAGAGAGAGAGAGAGAGAGAGAGAGAGGGACAATGGATTTTACTTTCAATTAAACATTATTTCACCCTTAAGTCATATAGGTAGATAAACCTTTTTGAGTAGACACCCCGTGTTCTAAACAGTGTGAGGGGGATTGAATGAAGTAAATGTACTTGCATTCTGCCTTGTATAGTGTAAATTCTTCTCTTGAGTGGGTTTGTAACACGTTTATTTATCATCTCTCATTTACGTCTCTGCCTTTGCTCTCAGGGGCGACTCCATCAAAGGACATAGTCGCAACTGAGAAAAATTATAGTGAGACGTGCCCAGCCCTGGGGAATAGCTGCCCGAGGCAGCGCCCATTCATTGCTCCAGAGAGAGGGATCGGTGTTTGCACCGAGGCTAGCACAAAAGACGATTGCTGGGGCTGCGGGCAAATTTTGTTCCTTGCACAAATGTCTGCGCTCGGGTGCTCCCCTTTAAAAAATCCTTGTGTCACGTCGTCTTAGTGGGGAGAGAGAGTAAATATCTTGTATAGGAAAACACTGTCTAGTCTGGGAGGGGGGCATTAGACTAGTGTTGCGGAGCTGTCTAAACAATGGTAAAATTAAGTGTATACTCATGAGGACCGAAGAGCCATTTGTGACGTCGCCCCCCCGGGTCGCAGTGTCGACTGTGTCGTTCGATCTCGTTCGCGGCACCAGTTGTGACGTCACGTGCTCTCCAGGCTCTGATATCCTGGTCACGGAGAGCACCAGTTGTGACGTCTTTGCCGCGGCGTCAGCTGTTCGCTCCTCGCTGCTCCAAGTGTGACGTTCTAACCCTTTGGTTAGATGAATACCAGCCTCGTCGTTCCCAACTCGCTTCCAACGCCTGGTTACTAGGGTAACTGTACTGATCTCCGGTCTGCCTACCCACATTGTGATTAGATCTTAGACAGACGGGATCAAACAGGGATTGGGGCCGTATGCCAGCTGGGTTCAACGGGGGTGATAACACACAAGAAAAAATAAAAACTCACGAGGCCAAAAATTATTGAGAAAAAAAAAGGTAACAACCTTTTATATCTAAATGTTCGTTACACAAAATTGTTCCTACCTCCCGACCCGTTTTATGGACTGTGGCACCAAGCTTCTACCATACAACTTTAAGACTTCGAGTTGCTTGTTCTCTAGAAATTTGCATTTCGGGGTGTGGTTTGGTTTCGACACTGGGCGCTGATCTCTACCAGTTGTTCACGGCTGATTTCCCTCGCCGTCAGTGCACGAATTAACTTCTCTTCTGCTTCGGGTGGACGAATTTATTCACTTCGACTTGAGTTTGGATGAATTTATTCACTTCGACTTGTCTTGGACGAATTTCTATTCTTAGGCTTGGTTTGATTCCAACTTCTCCTAGGCGCAACTGCAAGTTAACTTCTTCTACGTCCGAGGCGCAAACTCAACTCCAACTGCAACTTCTCTCTCGCCGTCCGGCCTGCAACTCTTCTGCCTGTCCGGCCTGCAACTCTTCTGCCTGTTCGGCCTGCAACTCTTCTGCCTGTCTGGTCTGCAACTTTAACTTCTCTTCGGCTTTCGGGCAATTTTCTTCACTTCGACTTGGGCTGGACGAATTTCTTCACTCCGGATTCTCTTGCCCGCAAAGGGGCGAATGAACCGGGCCCGCCGCCCGCATTCAAGCTCCCTCACTGTCCGCCCTTCAACTGCAACTTTAACTTCTTTCTTCCGTGCTGCAACTCCAACTTCTCTGCCTCTCCGGGCCAAACGGACCGGCCTTCCTTGCCCGCAAAGGGGCGAATGAACAGGGCCCGCCGTCCGCTCTGCAGCTCTCTCTCGCCGTCCGCCCTGCAACTGATTTCTGTCGATTGGGGTCCTGCTGGGGTGGGTCTGTCGGCGCCAGGGTTTTCTTGATAATTCTAAAGTCGTATTATTTCTGATTTCCAATTATCGCTCTTACTTTCACTCCTACTTCCTTACAGTGCCTCTGGGGGGGGAGGCGCATACCCACTTCCCCTGGTCCCTCGTATGTCATGTGACCACTCTCGACCAATGGGGTCCTGGTCGAGCATCTTTCCTCCTCCCTCGCACACCACGTGACCGCTCTCGGCCAATGAGACTCTGGTCGGGTGTCTCTCCTCCTCCCTCATGTATCATGTGACTGCCCTCGGCTAATGAGACTCTGGTCGGTATCTTCCCTCCTTCCTTCGTGACGTCTCCAATCGTGGCTTTGTTCTGGGGAGAAGAAATACCTTGCTTAAAAAAACAAAATCCAAATTGTCCTTTTCGTACGAAAATGACGATCCCGGTTTCTTTCACATTTGGCATTTGTCAAAACAGCCTGCCGCTAATTAGATGCGACCTAAAGAAAGAATTTTTCCGACCTGTCGGCGTCTTCCGCGAGCTAAAACAAATATTTCACCTCTTTCTTTCGCTCGGGGCCTGTTAAAAAAATTTTAATTATCTAAATTGAAAATATTCTCCACTCATCATCTTGGGTGGTTCTTATCTTCAACTCTAGAAATGGTCAGGGTTAGTGTATTAATGTTTTGTTTTTTCGTATACATTTCCCCAGCGGTTACTTATCATCTCAATGACACCTTTTCGTTCGTTACCTATTAATATTTTTTCATTGTCCCTAAAATCTTATTTCTTCAACCAAATTGATAATAAACTCCCATACTCCGCGGACACGAAAGTAGGTCAGGTGCTTGACCGACATCTGTTATGCATCAATCGCGCGTGTGCCCATTCGCTCACGACCCCGTCTTGTATCATGTTCCTGTCTTTCCCTTTCTTTCTTTTTATTATTTCCAAACTCTATTTTTTCAACCAATTATAACAATTTCTATTTTTCGTGGATTTCGGTCAGGTACTTTGGCCTAGATATCTTTTGACACCTGTTATGGTGTTAGTTTAAGCGTGTGTGCTTATGACCGTGTTTTGTACCATCTATTTCTCTCTCTTTTCTTTTTATTTTTTTCTTCCTTTTTCTTTCTTTCGGATCGCCTAAATACAATTAGAGAATTATTCTCAAAACTCAATTATTCTTCGTCTCTAAATAACTATCAACTGGTTAACAAACCGAATAAAAATAAATCATATATTTATGAATATCTCTCTTCAGTTTTCTAATGATGCATGGTGCCACACATTGCTACTGTCGGTAGAAATTTATAAAATCTTTCTATTAAATCAAATTTTCAGAAAAGATATCTTTCTTATTCTTATAGCTCTTCCAAGTGTTGCTGTCGGCTTCCTTCTTCCTTTTTGTTTGTAGTCGTGTTTAACATCAGCATCTTGGTAATGTTATTATTCACTGTTTCGTATAAGCACATTCCATTGTAGCCGATGCTGCTATTGAAAGAGATCAAGTGATGTAGTTCCTCATGTCTGTTAGAATTCTTTGTTTGTGATTATGTAGCAGCAGTCCATGATATTTGAACAAAGGTGCTCCTCACTAAAATCCACATGCTTCACTCGTCCGGAGAAAATTTCTATATGGATCTAAGAAATTGTTATATAAAACCTACACTTTAGATATATTTGAACATGTTTGGCGCCATGTCTGACATCCATATGGGAGTTACGATCTGATACGACAAGTTGAGTGCATAACTCGAGATGTTATGTTAATGCTTTGGTTTTATAGCACCTTGTGATGTCGTGGGAAACATTCTTTTGTACATTTTATTATAGTTTCAATTTCCTTTTTTATCTACATATTTCTTTATTTCATCTGAAAATTCACGATAAATATTGTTATCATCATATATATAATAAGCTTTGCTTTATTTTATGTGGTTATTTTAAAGACTTCTTTAAAAAAGTATGCCATTTTCATTGTCCCATAAAAATACCTTATTTGCTAAAAGATGAAATTACTGAAGCTAATATTCTTCTTAATGTACTGTCCTCATGGCGTCATACACTGAATATTTATCTTATTAAGTCACATGAACTAGCAGTAAGCCGCATGGAATTCACGCCAGGCATTGTCATTAACAAACCATTTCCCTTAAAGAATTTGATATGGGACGAACACATTATGAACTGAGCACACTCGAGATTATACCAAATAGACGTTCCACTCACTTTCTGGCCAGAGCATCAGAGAAGTGTGCTATCGGATTTACCTTGAAGATGACCTCGCAGCCAAAACGTGTAAATTCGCGCTTTTATTCCATTCCGCTGATATGTAAACAGTGAGGGAAAAATAACATCTCGTAGATTATATATCAAAGCAAGTAGAAGAATACAGATTTGTAAAATCAGCCAGAACCACCAATAAAATCGACGATATTAAGTGAGTAAGAACGCGATTACGAATATTGTGACCCTTCAGGGACGTAAGGACACCACATGCAGCCGCAGTGTAAATGTTGTTTCTTGAGCAAGATATCGTGACGGAGCCCAACCCTATCTAAACCGGTTTTGAATTCATAGTTTCCTTCTCCTAGACCGGCCGCCACCTAAGGCATAAGAATCCATTCTGTCCTGCAATTTACCCATATCTAAGGGGGGAAGAGGATTCATACCTTACTAAGGTTATTAATGAACGGTTCCCTGCTCACTGGAAAGTATTTTCATCTTCATGAAAATGTCTTTCAATTTCATGGTGCATATCTCCACCTGTAATTAATAAACTAATATAACTACAAAAGAAAACTTTATAAAGCTAATGTTGACAAGATAAATGCTGAAAATTCCTTTTCTTAATATATTTCTGTAATTTGTGATGATACATCTACTTTTGTATAAGGTGATGATTGAATAAGATTTTTAACGGATTTGAATGTAATGGATCCCACTGAAAGTTGAACTCGGTTCTACGATTCCTCAATCCGAGCCGCTGTCCACGGTTCAAGAGAAGAAGAACAATAAACAATTATTTGGCGGATGAAAGTTTTAATGACGTGTTCTTATTATTAATCTATACAAAGATAACCTCACATGAATCGAAATACAGGGTAACCCGGATATAAGAGAGTTGTCGGGACCGGAGACGAAGTCTCTTATATCCGGGTTTCTCTTATATCCGGGTTTGGTTTATTTTATATACATTAACATAGGCTCTAATTTGGGAGCAGAGAAAATCTCTCTTATATCTGGGTTTCTCTTATATCCGGGTCTCTTTTATCCAGGTTACACTGTATTTTTATACCAATCTTTTTAATGAAAAGGAATGTCTTGGAAGCAACGGCTTTTGACTTGATTTTACCTGAGACAGAAAAATATAAAAATGGTGAATATATTAACAGTGCGATAATTATTTTTACTATTTATTAAATTATTTATATTTATTCATTTCTGTAAAAAAAAATTCTTCACATTCATTCCACTCAACTTTGACCTTCAAAAATCTAAATGCAATGCCAATCATTATCCTTTGTCTTCTTAGTTCCTGTACTTATATTGTTCTCTCTCCTTAATAATGTTTATTTTCTTTTACTGTCTCTTATATTCTTTCCTAAACTGTAAATAATTGCGTAGTATTAGGTTTATTGATATCCTTCCTTGGTTAGAAATTATCAAAATTAAATTGCTTAACAATATCCCGGGGGCGAATACAAAGGTACCTTTACGTTTTGAGTTGATCCAGATTTAATTAACTGTTTTCAATCTTTAACGATGCCTGCAAATATTATATTTTACCGAAAGTATATTTGCTTGGGTGCTTTCCTGGAATAGTACCGCAAAACTTACTTGTTCAAAGAAATCGCATCATCTTTGGGAATGGTTATTACTTCTGAGCTAATTGCCTGTCAACAGACATGTAACGTGTAGTCTGACCTTATAGTAAGAGCTGTACGAAAATACGCTTCCTATTCTTGTTCTTTTTCTTCTTCTTCATTTGTGCCATGTTCATTCAAAATGTGGATGAACATGAGTCGCCACAACTTCCTATCCATTGTATCCTTTTAAATGTCTCCCACTCTCTCAAGCATACCGACCCCACGTTCCGTCATCTATTCCTATAAGCTTCATCATGTGGAAAGACTCGCTTCCTTCTCTTGTCTCTCTTCTCTTCGATATGCCATGTGAAGTATAAATTATTCAGACACACTTTTACTCATTGTGTGTCGAAGAATGTTCAACTGACTTTGGTTAATTCTAAAGTGTTCTTTGAGGTATCATGCTCGTCTTACTCGCTTCGTCCATGGGAATTCCAGTATCTTTCCTGAGAACCACATTTTTGTTACTTCTCGTTTTTTTTTCTTCATCTGGAGAGATAATGTTCAGCATTCACTGCCATAAAAGAGGATGGATATCATTTAGAAGAAGAGTACTTTTCTTTGTTTATAACGAACTTTTTCTGTTTCTTAGTACTTTCTTTAATTTTTGGAATGAATTTTCACTAATCCAATTCGGATTTGGGTATCACATTTTCCATCTTAAAGAATGCTTTTGATGCCCTCTCAATGAAAATACTTTTGCTGACGAGATTCATTGTTTGTTTCTCAGATAATCAATGAATCCTAATGATCTTAGTGGAAAGATAATGAATACAAGATTTTCCATAAAACTTCAATATGCGTTTTGTAATTTACCTTAAGGTTTTCTGAATAAAAATGTCTTAATAATAGTCCACACTATAAGAAATGAATTTGCTTGCAGTCTTTTTCTTGAATAGCTTTTAAACGTAATTAACAAAAGGCGCAATAGGGAAATAGATAAATAAGTCTTAAATTATTTTATATCTAATGGAAGCTATACTAGACCCATATGGAAATAAAAAAAACATTCATTCTTAATAAAGATTGCATCTAGAGCGAGACGGAGTTTGGTATGCTTTTCTCTAGCACGTCAATGTAATAAGTCGTATCGGAAAATTGCAATACCTTACGTATTGCGTCTGTACTCTTCAATGAACATTTGGTTAAAGATAACGCTGGTTAGTGCCAAAATGCTGTGTCTGTCTGCAATAGGTTTTTTGTTTCCTATTTGTTTCTAATGTTTTGCTTAATTTGTACAGAAACGGTTTCTTATTAAGATTACTAGACAGTTCTAGTACAATGCCAGAATTAAATGTCGCGGGCATAATGTCAAATCTGATACCGAGGGGTTACAAATGATTGGTCAGGCTTTTGGCGAGTAATTTGTAGATTTATGTCCGCTGCAGTTTCGCTTCCAAATGCTGAACCTCCATGGCGACAAATCACAACCATCAAAACGCCAGAAAACGTTATAAAATGTCGTGAATTCCTACATGTGAACTGTCGCCATGGGCGTTCAGAAAATTGCTGAAGTATAGAGATGCTTCAGTAATTTTCTTTTTACCTCGTCCGAGAACTTTCCGATACCCACCTGTAACTATAATATTACGTCATTGGGGGAAAGGCAATGTTTTATTTTCAATTTTTCTTTTACTTTTTCTTTTTAATTATATTTAAAAAAGGTGATCCTATATAACATTTAAGGCAACATTTCATGAGAACTCAATCAACTCCGAAAAGTTATTTTTTTCTTTTAATTAAATTGCAGAGATTAATACTTTCTTTTGGGTGTTTTTTTTTATGTAAATACTATTTCCATAAAGAAATTGAAACAACAGACGATTTAATGTGACTCAAAATGTTAAAAAAAGTATACATAAAATACATCATTTTTCATATGATCATAAATGTTTGAGACACAGCTGCGCTTCTCTGTTGACTTACCCTTTTATTGTATTAAATAGCAGCAATTACCAGTCATATGTGATTTCAGCCGGCCTTAATAATTTACTTTAATTTCAGATACGTCTATTTGGAGCCTCTGAACATGCGCATCGGTTCCAGTAACCAGATCAATTGAAAACAAAAATTGATTAGAAGGTAAGAATTACACTTTAAGAATTATTCGGCAGCTTACGTTTGATACGCTGTCATCATGCTGCTTATTAAATTAACATTTATTTTCTATCTTCTACTGAACAGGTTTAATACTTTATGTCGCTAACATAAAAGAATCAAAAACTAACAGTTCAAATTGACTCTAAACTTATCTGACATCAACACTCTGATCTGATATCAACACTCTGATCTGATATCAACACTCTGATAGTATAAAAACGCTTGCTTTCCATTTGGCTCTAATTTCTCTACCACAAATCGTAATTGGAAAAACCCGAATCCACAATCAAGGTGTGGCATTCCTTGTAAGAAATTTCTCATGAGCTAGAGATTGTATTGACGTTGTTGAATTCATTTTTGTTTGGTATTATATTGGCAAACACTGTGTGATGTACTGCTAAACAGTGTTCAAATTTTTAAGTCTTGGGTTTTTCACTGTACGATGATCGCTGTCATTACGACTCTATAATACTTGAATACATGCATGTTTTTAGCATACGAACTCTACAATCAAAGGATGAAAGCAATCAGGTTTACTTCGTCATATACATTAAACACATGAAAAACATTCCTCCTTGCAATGCATGCCAACGATATGGCGCATTCTTCAGACAACATGGACATAAGAATGGAAGTTAATTCCTTACCGTATGAGTTTTGTTGCGAAATCTGTTCGAATCTATACATTGTACTCTATTGTCACATGCACCGTTCGTTTTCTTCATTGTTTTTCTGTTGCTTCAGTACGTAGGCAATCATGGCTCTCCACAATTTCCTAACAGTTTTAGCTCTTAGTAAAATTTATCTTTCAGTTATCTACTTTAACCTTTGCCATCACTTTAGATATGATCGTTAGGGACGTTATGCACTACTTTCGTCTCTCCATCTTGCCTGCAATGAGTCCCGTGCCTCAAGTCTTCTAAGCCCACTTTTCAAATTATCTGCTCTAGAAATATCAACTAATTTTCTTTATGATGTTATGTATGAGTATACATTTATTTCCATTGTCCCTAAAACGGCTCACAGGATTGATTCATTTTATTTTCAGTATTTTTCTTTACAACTACATTTCTTTTGCCACAAGTCTCTTCTTAATCTGTACAGGGAATGTCGAGCATTCACTGCCATATAAGAGAAATGATATTACGTAAAAATACATTACTCTTCATGGTTTCTAGTGTAATTTTTCCCTTTACTTAAAAATTTGCTTGGCTTTTGGAAGGCATCATTCGCTATCACAATGCTCCTTCAAATTTATGTGTCACAATTTCCGTTCTCAGTTAAAACAATTCTTAGATATTTAATTTCTTATACTTGATTGACTTTTTTATCTCTTGTCTGAAATTCATATGATGGATATTTCTTTATGCTACCAGCAATATATTCTGTCGTCTTATAATGTATCTTATAATGTATGTATGTTTAATTCTTTCTTTCTTGCTGACTTCACAACATTCTGCAGGGGTTGCTGTAGCTTTCTTTTCGTCTCTGCTCTAAAGTTTGAGACATCTGCATATATAAATTTGTTAATATTATAACCGCCAAAAATAAATCCTGATAAGAATTCTGATTCTCTTAGAATCACCTCACTTTAATGATTAAGTAAGTTCTTTAATATGACACAATCCTGTCTTAGACAGCTTTCTGTATATATTTTCTATTCGTATGCACGCGATTTGCTCCCCCTATAAGTTCTGGATTATGCTAATATTCTCTGCAAATATGACAATTTTTGCCCAGCAGATGCAATAGTTCTTTGAGATGTACTTTATCATACGTTTTTGCATAATCGATAAAACATAAATAAATATATTTATATGTTCTTTAGCAATTGTATTGCTTTAATACTAATTTATGCATAAGTTCATAACAATCAGTGCGGAAGCACACATCGTTATGCTTCTTTTAAAAGAGATTTAAATCCTGATGATCTGAAGAGAAAGTAGAAACATTTTTTCTCTCGGATATGACTTTGCTGAAGTCCGGATTCCTAAGCTTCTACTCACTCCATTGTCAATAAAACATGTCTTATTACATCTTTCACCATTATTTACATTATTCGGACTATTGTCCTCATCTTTGTTGCCATATTTATTACAACATTTCGCCTGCTGTACGCTCCGGCCTTCTTCAGGTGGTTGGAATGTCAAACTGAACCCTTTATTTCGTTCACTGGGGTAGACTGTTCAAGTTCCACGTGTCATGTTTGATGGATGTCAGTTATCAGTTATCTCTTGTTAATTTTCCTCTGAAAGTTCTCCACTGCCTTAACCGGGTATTGAACACACACTCTTTGGGTCCTCTCACTGGATCTTTCAAATCTTGATTTAATATATACATTTCGTTTGTCTACGACATAGAATCGTGGGCTTCATCGTAATGTATGACAAAGTTTTATGTTGAATTCTTTAATAGATTAAATGAATAAGTTTCTCGAAAGATTTTTAGATTGAATGTCGATGCACAATTTCTTATTTATCATACAAAAATAACAAATCAGAGACATTATGTTTCGATCAACTTATAGCTACATGAAGCAAAAATATTCCAATATTTGTATATTCAAGTAGGGCTCCTCAAAAATTTAGACATTTGAACAATTATACAGTTTTTGAGAGAGTTTGACGCCGAGTACTTTTCAGCATGCTTCTTATGAAACTAAATATTACTAAATGACCAAAATGACCAATGATATCGTGAAGTAATCTATTTTACGGCATACAAGTTACCAGTTTCATTCCACCGAGAAAAATGTGTGTGTGTGTGTGTGCGTTCCTTTCCCTTGTCTCATTTTCCCTCTATTCGACCTGTGAGTATCAGATTCTCCAAGCACTCCTTTCTCATTAAGTATTTCAGAAATTTCAGCTGCTTCATCCTGATGTTAAGTATAAGCTTCCTCCTTTTTTGCATCTTCTCCAGAACTTCATCATTGCTCTCACGTTCGGTCCATGTTATCCTTAGCATCTTTCCGTAGAAACATACCTCAGTTGTCTCAAGTCTCTTCTTCATCTTTGAGGAGACCGTCCAAAATTAGGCTGCCGTAAAGGAGGACAGATGCCACGTAGCAGCTCAGTACTCATTTCTTTGTTACAAAAGAAGTCCTTCTGTCTCGTAATACTTTGCCTAGCTTTTGGAATGCGTCTTTGGCCATCACAATACGTATTCGGATCTCAACGTCCCACTCACCATACTCTGTCAAAACACTTCCCAGATATTTAAATTTGCGTGCCGGCTTGATTTTAGTGTCCCCAACCTGTAAATCACATTATGGGCTCATCCTTTTACTGATGAACATATTTTCTGTCTTCTTGTAGTTTATGCTTATTCCATTCTTCTCGCACTCCTTCGCTAATATCTGTAGGAGATTTTGTAATTTATTTTTCCGTGTGTTTTCTGCTATCAGTACTGTGTCATCAGCATATCTTATGATGTTAAGATCGTGGCCACAAATGATGAATCCCGGTAGAATTGATTCGATGTATATGTTGAATAAGTCCGGTGAGTAGATACATCCTTGCCTTACGCCCCTTTCTCTTTTTGTATATCTGCTGAACTCATTCTCTATGCACACGCATGCTGTTTGCTACCAGTATAGGTTCATGATTATTCTAAATTATTTCCTAAATATTTCAAGGTTGCTGAACAGTTCCAATAGACCATTGTGGCGTACTTTGTAGAACACCTTTGCGTCGTCAATAAAACATATGTACACGCCCTTCTGCATTTGTATTGCTCTTTCAGATAAAACTCTGAGGATGATTATCACATGCCTTGTTTCTGTGTTTGTAACAAACCAGCACTGTTTAGCCTAACACATCTGAAGTTAATTTTTTTTTTTTTAAATTAGAAAAATCACGGAGAAAGTGATTCTTATTACTTATAAATGGAATTTCATGTTAAATCTTTCTAATTTTGTTTGGACGTTTTTGTTTTAATTTTATTTTTACGCTGTTCATTCATCGAAGCAAAAGCACCTGGTATTCACAAGCGGTCACACATCGAAGTACTGAC
>CAHIKZ030005463.1:980000-1037500 GCA_903632075.3 Acanthosepion pharaonis | reverse complement strand
TAACTCGAATTTACTTTGATCAATAATCGTCTAAATTTTAAATGATTAATTTAAGGATCGATTTAAATTTTCAGGTAAGTCCATCATGTTTTTTAAAGTTATTGAATTGAGGATAAAAACTGCAGTCTGAAGTTATGATACGGAACAAAAAAATTATCTAGTTAATACAATCATTAACGATTGATCAACACGTTTAACAGGACAAACAACAAATATATATAATAAGTATTTGAAGTATTTATATCTTTTTCATTCACTGGTGTTTTACCTGCATCACAAAGGCCTGCTTTGATTTGAAACTGCTGAATGTAATTTTAATTGCATCGCATGGGCCAGTTTTGCTTTGAAACTATTGAAGGATAGAATTTAACAAAAGCAATGAATTTCTATCTGTCATTGAGAGAATGGTCTGTATATTCAGATGTAAATACTTCAAATAATATTTGCCACCATCAGATAATTTCATCTTTACAATTGACCATAAATACTTCCTCGGCTTCAGATCGAGACATGATGGATGCCATTCCATTTTCTTCTATATTGTAAACATTCACGGTAACCTTAGATACACGAGAAGGGATATTGTAGTGCAATCACTGTTACCCGATATTCGTGCGTAGAAATTACTTTCGAAAGTCAATTTTTATGCATTTTTTGGCCCAATTCTTACGCTTTGAAATATTTGCTTTAGTGGGATGTGATTGACTGGGATATTTCTTGAAAGAAATATTTGGAAAACATTCTGCAACTTTTGTCCGTCTTGACTCCCTAAATTCCAGTTCTGAGCACTGTTCAAAAGTCGTTGCTTTGCTATAATTATATTTGCTCCGAGTTCTCAACTTAGTTATATTTTCAACAATACCATTTATCTCTCGTCGATCTCTGTGAAGCTTCATTGATATGACCAATATGAATATTCCTTTACTCCATAACATTTTTATTTTCCATTTTTCAGAATTTGGTAGATTTTTTTTTCAATTATCCATATTAAATATATTCTTGTAAAAAAAGAAAATGTAGTTTCGATTTTATTTCAGATTCTTTAAACTGATATTAGGTTGATCTGCATAATGACTTCAGAATAAGGTTTTTATAATAAATCCAATAAATTTAAACTACGTAAAAGTTAACATTAAACTTTTCGCGATATTTACACTGTCGTTAGACATTTTGAAGAAACTTGTCATGATTTAAAGAAAACAATCTTTCCAGAATTATGTACACGTTAATCTTAGAAATCATGAATTTCTTTTCACTGTATGTGTATTGGATGTATATACAATTATGCGACTAATCATTGTAGAAATACGTGACATTTTAAGTTTAACAAACGATTTTGGTCTTTTTGGTGTAACACAAGTTATGAAGATTAAGTGCCAAGAAAATTCATTCGTTCAAATGATAGAAATTGAGTTTGACTGGCACAACAATGCAATTTCAATACTGAAAATAATACTCAATACACATCACAATGCATTTTACACACAAAAAAAGCACACACACACACACACACACACACACACACACACACACACACACACACATATATATATATATATATATATATATATATATATATATATATATATATATATATATAAGGTGTATGAAAAAGACTTTTACAGACATTGTTAGCGTGGTCCTCATACCAAAACAATATAAATATATGTCCGTAAATCCTTCCGTTTGTGCTATTAAGTTTAATGAATGTTTACGGTAGATGATGCAGTGTTGCCATGTAAACAATATTGCTCTTGTCATACGTGTATATTTGTAGCTATTCCGTCTTTAATGTTTAACATGTGTAGTACTTTTTTTAACTGAGAGTGTTCCGTTTAAGTATAGCAGGATATCCTTATCATGAACAGGTAGATATTATTTTCACATACGGCTGCGCGAATGGTAATGGACTCGAGGCTGCAGGGCTGTATCATATTGCATTTCCAGCTCTAATGAGGCCTAGTCATCCAAACTTTGTTGCTGTTTGTGGTCGCGTAGCTGAGACAGGATCCGTGGCACCACAAATTATGGATCGAAGAAGACCAAGATCCGTTCTTACGGCTGACCATGAAGGATACATTCCACCAGATGTCCGGAAGATCCTGTCATCATAACATATCAAGTGGCCCTAGGATATTGTACATTTCATTGCACCACATAGAGCTTACCTCAAGTGCAGCTCATGTATTTGTATCATTTGCAACGTGTGTCGGGTGTTTCGCCCTCTGATCACGCACCACCTATAACTTTTGCCGATGGCATATTGAACAAACTGCCGAACCATGTTTTGTCTCTTCACTCTTTTTTTTTGCGGACGAGTAACATTTGGAAGAGATAGAATAAAACATTTGCACATCCAAAACTTGTGGGCGGATCAGAATCCCCATACATACTAGACACAAGTGTCAGTTTACAATTAATGTGTTGGCTGGAATGGTAGATGACTGACTGTTAAGTCCATATGTTTTCCTAGCACGTCTTACAAGAGATGCCTGCCGTGAATCTATCTCGAACAAAATTTAAGACCTGCTAGAGTATGTACTCCTAATACAATGACATTTGTGGTTCATGCATGATGCGACACTAGCATATTTTAGTCACATTTTCCGCACATTCCATGATTTGCACGTTCCCCCGACATCAATTCTCTGCATTTTTATCTGTGAGGCCACCTAAAACTATTGTATTATGCAGCAAGCATTAATAATGCAGAGATGCTTCATCAACGTGCCAAGGGGTCTGTGAAATCATTCGACAGTGTGTGGTAAGAAAATGACTGTAATGTCAAGATCGAGAAAAACGAAAAATAATTTTCTTTAAACAAAAACCGATGCAAAGTTATTTTTAAAGCTTCTTTGGAAAATGATAAATCGAAACAAGAGGCCTTTTTTGACTTGATGAATATCCGCTTAAGATAGTTGAGTGATTGATCTATTTTGAAGAAACGTTACATCTAAAATTTTAATTTCATTGGCTGTGATATTTTGATCAATTTTGACATAAATTGTGTTAACTTACCCTGGCAGTTAAAACAACGCCAATGCAAAATTGAAGAAAGCTAGAATTTCAAATGGAACCTTATACATACCACCACATTTCGTAGTATAGAAACCTGTAGATATTACTAATTCATTTTTGAATCAGGTAAATAGCTAAATACTATCCCATTGCTGCTTTGTTAGTGTTGCTACACTTTGTTTAATATCTGATTAAATTATCCCAAGAAAATATAATATTTTTGCCATTCTTTTTCACATTTCCAAGTATTATCTAGTCTACAAAATAAATCGTGTCTTTTGACTGAACAAATAATATTCTGTCATTTTCTTTGGCATTCTGTTGCATTTAAAAATAAGTTTGAATCTACCCAACACATTTGACGCACGGCAGCACACATTTCGGAAGGATTATAATTTTAGCCATTCCTGAGATAAATACGAATGTTTTGACATCAATTATATGACAGAAAATAATTCACGGCTTGGTAGTGAGGATGTAAGCTACATCAGTAAATATCTCTTTTGTATGTATTCATTTTATAGAGGAACATTCTAGATTCTCCATGTATTTAGAGATATTTATAAACTGCGATATTTTCATCTGATTATAGCTAGGAAAGCATTGTGTAACGGAATAAGACATTATTTCGAGATTATTACAATACATCGCATAATGTGTAGCCGCCAAATTGAATGAATGGGTGTAAAATCGATATAGGAACGGATTAATCATTCATTTAGTCCAATTTGCCTATACTTATCTAATAGGGTACGCCAGTATTGCAATTTTTCCTTATAGCCTTCCGTTATGTCAAGTGTTTTAAACTCTGTCTGAATTTGTTTAGTGAGAATTAACTTTATTTTTCGATGATTAATTCTATTTACATCTTTTCATGTTTGTGATATTTTTATTGTGTTAGGGTTTGTCAACAAGTACTGGAAGTTGTAATTGATCGTGTTATACAGTCGGCAAAATTTAGGTAAATATATATATATATATATATATATATATATATATATATATATATATATATATATATATATATATAAAAGTGAACATAAGTCAACACTTAGAATCGACAGTCTGACGATTGTATATAGCATGAAACAGACTGTCGATTGTATTGACTTCTATGTTCACTTTTATATTTACACACGCTCTCTCTCTGATATTGAGCACTTTATTCCATAAATATAGCACACCTTAAGACTATATTTCTTCATATATATATATATATATATATATATATATATATATATATATATATATATATATATATATTATTAACATTTATTTATGCAAACATTGGTACTGAAACACAAAGAAATGTTGCATGCGTTGACAGAGTTCTAACCTTGGTGTGCACAGATTGATGATTAAGCAGAATATCTGAATATGAATGGCGTAACGGACGGTCAATTCTAACACAACCTATGGGAATGCAGAATATGTTGCGTTACGATTTGGCGAGTTACAGGCTCAGAAATATATTACAAAAAAATGTAACGTCCAGCTTATTCACCTCATAAGGACTTGCCATTTTTTATTTGGTGCTAAAATATCTTAAAAGGACAAATAACTACAACACTAAAATATATCCCGAAAATGGTCTCTGATAATGTTTCCAGCTTAACAGGTGACAAGAGCCGATAATGATGAAGTAAACAAAATTCGCTTTCGCGAAACAATTATTGGAATTTAACGTTCACAACTCGTACAAAAATAAAGAGGAATAAGGCCATAATTCATTTGCCAACCAGATTTTGAATTCTATAAATCGAGGAGACCCGAGTAGAACTAAAAGATTTAATTGGATTTAATATTCGAGGGATATAATCTTAATAACATGGAGTTCACACAAAGTCGTAAAGGAAAATGAAAAAGAGCGATTATTAACTGCCAGAAGACAATCTACATGGGTGATAGAGGCAGTCTATCGTGTGAATTAGGTAAGTAGAAAAACAGTCTGTACTGAAAGTTTAATTCTTTGGGTAGTGTAGCAATAAACGATAGAATAAATGACAAAAATATACGAAAGCACATTGGTAGAATCTGATATAAATTCCAAATTCGAAACAAAGTATTAAGAAAAAATAAAATTTCACTTAATGAAAAACACACACTGATGAAATGATATGTAATATAAATCATCTCATGTGGATGTGAATAGGGAACTTCACCGATGAGTAATAGACTTGAAACAACTTAGGTGTTTTTCTCCCCAAAAAAACGCAGAAAATAGCATGGACATATGAGGATATTTGAAGGAAAACAAGAACTACAAGAAGTGATTCATTATTAGTTGAAGTTTCTGTGATACATGACGAAAGCAGACCTATAGATTTGAACAATCGAAGGAAATTATGATCCCAAGGGAACAGTGGAAAAATCAAATAATATATTTAACTAAATTTGTGTGATATATGAGGAAAGAGGACCTAGAGATTTTGACACTAGAAGAATACATTGATCGCACGAGAACCAGTGGAAAAATCACATAAACTTCTTAAATTGTTTGTGCAAATGAATGCCAAACTAATTACAAAGAGTGAAGGCAGAACAATACGAAGTTTTGAAGAGTCACGGTACCCCAAGTCCTGAAAGACCGCCGCTTGTAAAAACCAATAATAACTGACAATACGTTAACATCTGAATGTTCAACATGTTATTGGAAAGATAAATACGATTATTCAAAAATTATTTTATTTTCTCTTTGACGAAAGGAACTTTTATTTATAATTTTGTGCATTGCATGCCACAGGAGCTAATTTCTTTAAAATGGCACTAGGGGATGTTGAGGAGGATAAAATTGGGAAGAATATTTCTCCGTTAAAAATCAGTCTTCACAACCCTCTCTATTTTGACTGAGATCGATAAAATGTACAAATACCTTACCTATTTTTCAAGGCAAAAATATATTTACTCAATTTTCCCTACACTAGATTGGAATAAAAATTATCGCAGAAACTGAATAACTCAATTCCCACAAAAGTTGAATACACTCATTTAAATAGTTTTATTTTTACGCTATTGAGTTATTACAGGTCCGAATAAATTGTCATGCTAGGTTTCTCTGATACATCTTTTACCGTAGCACATATTACGATGCTTTCAACAATAATTATATTACCTGAGATGAGAATACGGGTGATGTATTGAAAGGGTTAATTGTCCTATATTGACTCCATTTTCAATTCGAAGAAATTTGTCGATTTTAATCAAATGGGAACTAGCAAGTTCTGAATACCTTTCCCCTTCATTCTAAGCAAACTTTCAGAAGCAGTTTAAAAATAATATATAAAAGGCAGATATAACATGTGTCAGTTTCAATTAATTTCCAATGACGTGTTCATTAATGTAATTTTATTTAGGGTGGTTAGGATTTAACATTCTTTCATTTTAGAAGGTCAACACTTACCTGACTCCAGACGCTTTTTTATATTTAGATGGAACCCATCTTTAGAAGTGCAAGTTTCTCAAGAACAAGTGTGTCGTTAATAATGGATATTTTACTGTAGTCATTAAGATGTTGACAATCAAAATGATTCATTCGCTTTGAATAATTTAATTTTACATGTCATGTTTAATATGAATCCCTGGAGACATGGAAGGTATCATTTTATGAAGAGAACCTCATTAGGATTTTGATTGAATTGAACGATCGTGTAAAAAGAAGAGATGCATGAAAGCGGGAAAATGAA
This sequence comes from Acanthosepion pharaonis, assembly GCA_903632075.3. Lineage (NCBI taxonomy): Eukaryota > Metazoa > Mollusca > Cephalopoda > Sepiida > Sepiidae > Acanthosepion > Acanthosepion pharaonis. The sequence continues at coordinate 1,030,799 of CAHIKZ030005463.1, read as the reverse complement.
AATAGATTTTTTTTTAGATGTGAAAGTCTGGCATTTTTTAAAAATAAGAGAGATCTAAAGATCTGTGGAAAAAAGAGACTGGATACAGATAGAGATATCAAAAAATAAAATAAATAACATCTAAACACGTTTCCAGAATGAAATCAACACGAGAAAACTAAAGGAAAGTTAAAGGAAAGAATTCTAATTACTACAAATACGGGATTTTATATCGGGATCTTTATGATTAGGAATTCTTATAATTTCGTCTTCGTCGTTTGCTTTCTGTTTGATACAAACCCTTAGTGAGTCATTATTAGAAACCAAGAACGAGTCAAGTTAGCAAATATATGCATTTTATTTGAAAGACGATTACCTACCTCCGACCGGAAGCCCTCTGACCGGGAGATTGGAGGTTTTAAAAATCGGGAAATCACCTCTTAATTCCTGTTTTTTCCCAGGTTCAACGTTACCTAGGATGGTAGCACCTGTTAGGTTCCCAGCTATGGGAAAATAGTGAACTCCCCCAAAATATTATGAAAGTATGAAAATGCATTATTATAATGAAATTACAAGCAATATATTTTTTTACGAACAATACATATTTATAGTAAAATTACCATCAATACGCTCATACGAAAAACTCTTGCGAGTTCACCCAAAACCATTTAAATTATTAAGTTGGTGCAAAAATAATGACGTAATAATGTCGTTTTTCTATGTCAAAAAACGACATTTTTACGTCATTATTTTTGCACCGACGTAATACTACCAAACAAACCAAAATTAACTCTTTCTTGACATTAATGCTGTTGAGATGTGAGTTTCCCGCGTGTCGGTGTATGAATCAAGACAAACACAGTTGTAGAGGAAAATATTGGTATATTCATAAAAGCAATTAACAATAGAGTGATTAGTAGAACGAAGGTTGGTTAGTACGAAACAATATCAAAAGTCTATAGTCCAACGGTATGTACCGGGTAAGCTTATCTGGACTGCTAACGCTGACTCTCTCTGACGCTCTCTCACTCTCTCCAGAGCTGACTTATATAAGAGGGACCAGTCCATTACTAGTTAGAAGGTGGGTGCGCCCCAACAAATGCATAATATGTCCTATAACTTTTTTTTAAATCAAACCGTATTCCAAAATATAACTTCAATAAAACTACAACAGAAAACACATATGTCACAGCTTCTAGTAATTATATCCACGAAAACATGTATATGTTCAAAAGCTGAGTAACATCTACGATGTATTCAGTTGTGAAATCAGAATAACATATTATTATTACTTCCAAGATCCAGAGAAAATTAAATTTCTACATTACATAACCCATAATAAATTGATACACTGTTAAACCGACAAATCAATCAATAATTTATTTGCAAATTCTGATATTTACCTTGTTCTTTCTTTACATTTTCTTTACGTTGTTAAATAATATTCTCTTGATGAAATATGCAGTTTTATATGATACCACCTTTGTATGTTTTGCAAACGGTGACTGCCAGAGTTTTTTTTCTTATGCAATGAACTTCATATATTGTAAACAAATATTCTATTATTATAGATACAGAGTAAGATGTTTGATGCTCACAAACACTAGTTCATTGGCTACTGCGCTTTTCAAAGATGCATTAAGAAAATGCCTTTGAAATATATACTGTACCTGAGAGAGTAACATATTCCACTCCCGCCAAATGTTTGGGATTTGATGTTGGATATAGCTATATTCTTTAATGGTAATATTTAAATAAAATTTGGAGTAATCGACCTTGGACTTTGGCAGATATGTGTTTCTTTCTTAAATCCTGTTCTTATTCTCCATTAATAAAATCGTAATAAAGAATAAAACTATAAACTATGAATAAATAATAATATATGCAGAGAAATTAAAATTAATTTCAACTAAAATGTAGTAAATATCAGAAGAATACTCGTTTTTAAATAAGATTAGAAAGAACAAACTCGGAAATAGAACAATTTACGAGTAATTCGTTGAAGATATCAATCAAACTTCACATTACTACAATGTATATTCACCTTGGGTGTTAATGCAACCGTGTACACTCAGATATAATATCAAACAGATGGTTAGTAAAATCCTACGCTGTTTTTTCTCATGCTTGTTGAGATTATAAATGTAACGTTTACATGTGTATTGAATACTGCTTTCATATACTGCTTGATTCATCTTGTATGTATCTAGATATTTTGACAAAATTCAAAATTTAATATACAATGTTATCAGCTCTTGTTGACATCTCGAGTTCAGTCACATTTTCAACGACATAATCTAATCACCCTGTGAATTATCAATAAACATTTCAATGGCAATTTTTATGGTAAACTTTCTTCAACTTCATAAATTATAGTAATAATTTGGTAGCTAGGTCTAATCGTTTTACTATTAAAATTACTAGATATTACTGCAATTGTTTTTTTTCCGAGAGATTCTTCCCCCGAACTTAGAATTGTCATAAATTTTAACGGCTCCTTCATTTACTGTCAACTAAGAATTTATAAAATTAAAATCCAGTCTCAATCGTCATCTTCTGTCACCTTTAATCCTCTTCTCTATTATGGCGAACTGAACAAATGTGGCATCATCAGAACCTGCCTCGTATATAATCAATGGGAGACAGTTCTAGTGACGGTGAAGGAGTCGAAAATCCTTCCCAGCTTGTTGACAAGCAAAGGCTTTATATCGGCTACCGCTATTTTTCAAGTCAGCGCACACTTGTTGTAGGGATCACAGTAGAACCGGTCTTCTAGACATATATAGAGATATTCATCGTCACCATCACAAACAGAAAAGGGCATGAAATATTTTTAACTTATATTACACTCCATGATACCACGTTTTAGACTTGTTTGTCACTGTCAAATGCAATTTGGAAGATGTCTCCTCATTGCTTGAATTCGTAAATGCAAACGCTCTTCACTTACATATAGGTAAAAATCTGCGTTAATTCCTGGAATTTGCAGAGTCATTTTCTATCCCCTAGTCGAACCTCTTTCAGCGGCAATAGAAGTATACTTAAGATGATTAATACGTATGTAGTCGTCTTGGTCGTATCAGGCGCGCGGATGTGCCTGCATCAAGAAACAGATGCATCAAGGTGTGTAAATCCATCTCTGGGTTGCAATGTTTTCTCATGTATGTCAGGGACGTCGTGTAAACTGCCAGAGTAACCCTAACAATGCGCCAAACATGGCTCTTAAGAAACAGCTCTACCACGTAAGCAATTTTTTATTGAACACTGTTGCCACAATTTAAGGCTCTATGAAGTGTCACATCAACTTGAACGCCTTTCGCAACGACAAAATCAGATCTTTCTTAAATAACCTTAATCGACATGGATCAACATATTTTACGTTGGGCCATTAATCTACTTCATCTTTTACGTGGTTGGCTATATATATATATATATATATATATATATATATATATATATATATATATATATATATATATAACTATTTATTTTAGGATATTAAAACATAAATTTACACAGAATTGGTGGTCTTATAGATGTAAGAAATTCTACTGCAACCAAGGTTGAGAAATTAACGAAATGGTTCATATATTAGTAGTACTAAGTATTCTTTTAAGACTAGGTAGGATCAAAATATTGTCTCATTCACCAATAGTATTTATGAAAATAGTACTTGGCTTTCTAAATGTTTTTGGAAGTTAAAAGAAACAAATAAATCTTCCAGGTAAAATGGAAAAAAAACAGAACATATAAATTTTTAAATGAACCCTTTTTTTGTTCTGACAGGAAAAGTAGAAATTATCAGATATTTTTTTATAAAAACCTCTATTAAATCAAAGAAGTGAATTGACTGTAAATTGTAGGCATATATATTTTACGTTGTGCCATTGCGCGAATCTATGCAGTGGTGATATTGAGCGTCCATGATCCCTTTCCATAAGTCATGGCCGGTAAAACATGTGTTATATATATATATATATATATATATATATATATATATATAGTTATATTGCAGGGATAGATTTATGAAAGCAAAGTTTGCAGTCACTGCTATCAACTTCATATTACTTCTCTTGTGAAGCTATGCGCTTCGTTAGAGTATGGTGTCGTTGCTGAAAACTCGTTTTCCGGAATATATTTCAGTAATACATCTCTCGGCTAGTATTCCGCTATTCATTGAATTTTCACTTTTGGAAATAACCCCAAATCACCGAGCGCTAGTCTGGTGAATGCAGTGGATGGCTCTATTTTGTAATGGATCCAATATCAAGGCTCACGCGAAATCTTACCGTTTTAGTTTTCCAATTCCCAAACCCATTTTTATAATCTGACACACTGTTTCCGGTTTTCATATTTAGTGTTATGTTATTTGTTTCTTAATTTTTCATATGAGCTCATTCATATACACACTCAGGCTGCCCACAATTTGTGATAACTTACGCAGTAGTACAGGTTCTTCCTTGCGGCGCCGTACTACTAAAAAAAACAATTTATTCATAACATATTCGCTACGAAGTGAATAACCTAGGCTGGTACAACGAAGAGTGGTAAGATTTCAAAAGTTAGTGCCTCAAAAGAGTGGAATTTAGGCAGAACACTATTCGTCCAAAATCTAAAAGAAAATGAGACATAAAGAAATGAAAGTGTGCTATGTTTTCCACTTCACTTCTCCATGGTTTTGAATTCAAAGTTGTCCTTCCTCAATTTTCTACCAAGGCCGGATATTTCTATATAAAAGCATAGCAAACAATTTTAGATTGAGATACATTGAAAATTAAGAAAAAAAATGAGATTTTCAGGGATAAAGAATTAATTCGACTATTATTAACAGTATAGGGTTATTTATGCATGATATTACTGGAATGCTTTAAAAGTGAGAATAACCTTTGTTTTCTCCGGTTTCCAATTCCCATAATAGTCATTAGTGTATCTGCAATAAGTAACAACCTTTTAATAGAGTTATCATTACACTATTACATTACACTAATGCTTTTCATAATATTCATAAAGAATATCGTATTAATCCCTTTACATATTTTCTATAAACATTATAACATGAACGCGTGAAACATTTCCAAATGTTCTGCAACGAATCTCTAATACGATTTGCGTCTCTGGAAAGCGAATGTTGGGACGGGCATGTGTGCATGGGTGTATGTGTGAGAGAGTGAAAGAGAGAGACAGAGAGTTAAAATACGATTGTTATATATAAGATGCACGCCACTGATTACAAATATATATATACCATGCAGGCACGGTGGAGTAATGGATAGCGGTTCGGATTGAGAAATCGGATAGCCGATTTCGAATTCCAGTCAAGTCCATTTCATTCACAAACGTGCTAATACCCTCGGGAACGGTATGAATCCTATACTTCTCCCACAAATATGGGTAAATAGCGGGACATACCGGGTTATATAACCTTGGATGGCCATTGGTCTACTGCAGAAAGAAATGGAAACCTTCTGCAAGAAAAATTCTGCCTCGTCAGTCATGTATCGAAAGGTGCATAATAGCCTAAGCGTGTATCACACATGGCACACGACTGACTGATACCTTGCAGACAAGATTAATTTAATTTAATTTTCGCGAATATAACTTCTTTCTTTACTCATATTCTTCGTATATACTTTGTTTCCCCCAAGACAATTTTCGGGAACTAATCAAACGAAAGAGTTAATTTTAAAATGATTATACTGTATTAGGTGTGAGATATGAACGTAAGAAGAGATAATAAGTGAAGATTACGAGGATAAATAACGATGGACTATTGACTCGAAGAACTTAGGATTACAATATCCAGAAAAGCACCAATGCCAGTTTCTTTTCTAGAAAATTATCATGGAATGCGCCAGTTTTACTGTTTTTAATTGTTGTACCGAATGAATAGAACTTATGGACATTAATAATATTGCTTTAGACATGTTTGCTAGATTGATTTTGTTTTATTGGCTGCTTATAAATCATTAGTTGTTTATTTAAAGCCGAAAAATTCGCATTGCATAAGGTTATATACAGTACAAGCTTTAGAGACAGAAAATGTAATACGCTCTAATATGAACATTGCTTTCTAACGATATATCAACATTTAGGTAGATTTGGTAAATAAAAAAATCATTTAAAAAATGTATTATAAAAAATCAAAAGAAATAAATGCTGAACGCTTTGTTTCAACTACAATGTAGACGTTTACAGAAAATCAAAAGTGTAATTCAGTAAACTTTTTAAAGTTTTTATAAAAACAAAAATTTCTATAATTTTAACATGGCTATAAAAGACAATTCGGAAAAATGAAATAAACTACTGAAGTTAAATTATTCAGCAAATAGGTCATCGTGACCGAAGATAAATTTTAACATGACTATAAAAGATAATTCGCTTAAAATAAAAAATATACAAAATAAAAATAATTCAGTGCCTTCGTGAAAACCAATTACACTGTTAAAATGTTTCAGTAAATTGGAAAAGCACAAATGATGCAAACTGTTACTTTGTCCATATTTTGTTTAATTTTAAAAGGTATTAAGTAATGAACACGTCATTTGTTTGTTACTTAAATTTAAAAAGAAATTTTAATTTAAATTTAAATTTATAACTCTTCTTCCTCCTCTTCTTCTTCTTCTTCTTCTTCCATGTATTGTATTCTTCAGAACGTGGGCGATCATGTTTCTTCACACTTTCTTGTCCTTTGCAGCTCTTAGTAAAATTGATATTTTTCCTATCTCAATAATCCCTGTTCTGCTAATCATTTACAAAAGCTCGTTTTTCTTCTTCTTCTTCTTCTTCTTCTTCTTCTTCTTCTTCTTCTTCTTCTTCTTCTTCTTCTTCTTCTTCTTCTTTTCCGCTTCCCCCTCTTCTTCTTCTTCTTCTTCTTCTTCTGCTGCTGCTGCTGCTGCTGCTCTTCCTCGGCCTCTTCTTCTTCTTCTTCTTCTGCTGCTGCTGCTACTACTCTTCCTCGTCCTCTTCTTCTTCCTCTGCTGCTGATGATAATGATGCTTCTCTTTTTCCTCCTCCTCCTGTTCTTCTCCTTCTTCTTCTTCTTCTGCTTCTCCACTTCCTCCTCCTCCTATTCTTCTTCTTCTTCTTCTTCTTCTTCTTCTTCTTCTTCTTCTTCTTCTTCTTCTTTCCTCGTCCTCTTCTTGTTCTTTGTTCCCTGAAACTTCAGGATGTAACCGGTCATGGCTTTCCCCAATTTCCTGTCATCTGTATCTCTTAGGAATATATTTTTGCTATCTTTCCTAAATCCTGTTCTGCCAAATATACGAATTTCATACGAATTGCACAAGCTCCTTAGGTGGGTTATGCGCTGCTTTCCACCATTGCTCTGGCCTTCAATATATTCTTTGATTGTTAAACGTTCTCAACCCTCATTCCTCATTGAACACACTGGGAATTTCAACTGCCCATTTATGATGCTACTTATACGTGTTTTTTTTTTGCTTTCATTTTCTCTAAAACCCCATTTTGGCTCACATTTTCAGTCCATGGTATTCCCAGTCTCCTTCTGTAGAATTACATTACTTTTGTTACGCTATTTTCTGGTTTTTTTTCCTGTCAACGTAACTATTTCCCTTTTTTCTTTCATTTGTTTTTTTTTTGTTTTTTTGTTTTTTTTGTTTTTTTTTTTGTTTTTTTTGTTTTTTTTACAGATTTTCTCTGCGCAAAGAAATGCACGGAGTTCTTTCGAAATTTATTTTCATTAATAAAATGACTCAGAAGTTGTACTACTCGTGAGTAGCTTCCTCCTGCTAATGCAGTAAGATTCTGTGATACGTTGGACTGTTTTAGAAAACCTTTACTTCGATAGACAATAGTACGTTTGCACAGAAGTAACATATTATTGCACAATAATGCCACCCAATAAAGGACTGACCGAAATCTCTTCCTGATATGGTTGGGACGTTTGATCGCATCCAACACATTGTACACCATCAAATTATGTTCTATCTGAGGCCATCAAATGGCATATTTCAAGAATAACATATTGAGGCGTTGGTACGCTGATAGTACAAATGCATCTATGTTATTAGTGTGGATATATATATATATATATATATATATATATATATATAAACTGTCGTGCAAAATTTTGTGTCAATCATATAAAATGAATATAAACATTGATTTTGTTTAGATTATCTGGCAGTATGATTGTATCATTAGTGTTTTGAGCTTTCGAAAATCAACTGTTGCATTTCCGCATGTATAAGAAATACCTTGTAACACAAACGTGAATGATAAACAAATTTAAGCATTTAAAACCTGAAAAAATACTTCTAAAACTATTGGTCCACTTAATGATCTGAGGTGATAAAGATATGATAATATACAAATTTCTAAATAGTTTTGTTCAGTCTTATTAACATTAGTACAATGTGCTGTAGTAGGTCAATCTTGAATATTAACTTGTTTTCTTTCACTAAAATCATGGCAAAAGATTCGACTGAAAAAAAAGAAGTTTTTGACTTTGCCAGGAAAGATGACAATATGTAATATAGCCAGGCGATTTGAGATTTCCAAGAAACAGTATGCAAATCTTCTCTTGCAACTAATAGGAGTGCTTTAATTGAAAAGAAAGCGGAAAGACCACAAACGTTAGACAAGAGAGACAAAAGAAATTAACAGCCAGACAAGTGATCAGTGTATGTAGAGTTAAAGACGGGATTTCACTTGATAAATTGCATAGAGTATTACAGAAAAGATCAACTTGGACTGGTATACAAACAAAAAAAATCTATTGCGAAACAAAGAAAACATGCGAAATAAGACAGTGAAGTTTTCAAAAGAACATCTATCACATGTATGTTGCTTTTTGACTTTCTCTTTCACCAAATTTAACAGTATCTTTTTATTGGACAGAATATTTGGTAAAAATATGCATTTCAAGACATCCTATTCACGATATCACAAGTAATAGAATAATCTAGATGACAGTTAAACGAAATAAAATTAAAAATATAAATTTGGCATATTTAAATGAAATATATTACATTGTTTCCAGCAAAACTTTGTATCATTACATTACATTAAGGTATAATATAAAAATAATGTATTTACATTAGCTGAAATAAAGATATTAGATTTTAAGCATAATGAATGATTGCATGCGCTCATCCTATTACTTGGCAGTGAAGAGAACAAATAACAATGTTTAGCGTGTTAACCAGAAAGGAAAGAAACAGCATACGGGTTGATAATAGCTTAACTTGACGGTTCAGGTAAGTGTCAAAGCGTGGCCATCATTTAAGGGAACTTGATCCACCTCGGCGTAGTTGACTCACTTACCGAACATCTATGATGGATTGGCGAATGCCGACTGGGCGGCGACTGAAATATAATATTTGACAGTACAACTTCGAGCCACGGAGTGAAAAGAGGATTCATTCACACGTAGTGTGAAGCAATTGGAAATAAAATACATTACTGTCTTATTTTATTTTTTGTATTATTGAATCGTTCTTCGTGAATTGATCATGGTGTGAAGTTAAAATATATTGCAATACAGGGAAATAATATTGGCTTATTGTCAATGTATTCTAACACGTTTCAAACGCACCTTAGCTTCTGCCTGAGATAAAAAATACTAATGAATAATAGAAGAAAGAAAACTGGAAACACAACATTAATAAATCTAATGGAAATGCAATCATGAAGAATTTAGATTAATATATATTAGTTAGCAATATATATGTGTTGTGGTAGGATCCACCTAATTTGCATAATGGAGTACCGACCATATAAATATGGTTGGTACCGGGAAGAGAGGGAGGAATCAAGAGATTCAACCAGAGACTCTTCCCGACAGCGACCTAGTAAACACATTCTCCAGGAACGGTCTTACCAGGAATATACAAAAGACTATATGTAAATATTGTGTACACTTTCTTGTTTCAATACATTTTGTTCTAAGTACATTTTGTCTTGCATTATTATTCCATGCATTAGTCAAGTTTCAACAATATGTAACTGGTGTTTTAGCACAGAAATTATATAAATCACTTTATAATTATTCAAACTAATTTTTTATAGATATTGTAGCTTTATATTTTATAATCTACTCAAATTTATTATAATAATGAAGAGTTAACTCTTTAATAATTCAGATGCTATTAAAATTAAAAACTACATAGAAAATCTAACACCCGATGATACAGGGATTCAGAAATATAAAGGGTTGTTAATTTCTCTCTATAATTTCATCATAATAAACATAGCTTTTCCATAATTTTCTTGTTTATTATGACAGGCGAGATATTATTTTTAAATAAGTAATTAGAGTGGGACCTCGGGTCACAAATTCCTGTAGGCTGTTCGTAACCCGAAATGTTAGTAAACCGAAACTATTTTTCCAATAGGAATCTATGTAGTGAAAAAAAAGTCAGTAAAATAAAATTGGAAAAGAAAAACACGCCAAGATACACAAATGTACACAACACAACCATCGACTCAAAATTTATTCCGTTCGGCAATGTTGTTCCAGAACCGACATTTTGTACGATGACCGAGGATTTTTATCTCGAATTTTCTGTTCGAAAACCTATTTCTCCGACATGTGAGACGTTCGAAGACCGAGGTCGCACAGTATAACAAATAAACAAATCCTTAATAACTGGTTCTTTCTGTAATGAAGATAATGCGTCGGCTAATAATAACACGAGATCGAATCTTTCGTTTTTCATTGACCTTTTATTTTACTTAAATTCATCGTCAGTTATATTCCACCTGGTTGTGGTACGGCCCAATGGTTGTGTGGTCTGACACGAAGATCTTACATTGTTTACTACATGTGTAGGAAAGTGTTCAACTACTTTCTGGAAGGGTTGTTTTAATATCAATTCATCCAACGGTTTTTCCCTCGCGTGCACATATCAGGCAAAGCCATGCCCACAGATTTACCAGTATTAGTGGTGGAATCACGAATGTCCACCGACAGTTGGGTTCATCTCAAGCCAAACTGCAATCTGGTGCGAAACTGAGTACAGAGTCTATTCCAGCATAACACAACCGTTAAGTCACAAATGTAGTTGTTGTAATCGGCACTAAAACAGTTTCAATTTATGGCGCATGACAACTAGTATGAATGATCTCACCTGACAAATTCGCAATTAGTTGATTTGTTTTTGGGGGTTTTGGGTTTTGTTTTTACAGCTTATAAACCCTTTGGTGATTATTTAAAGCAGACACATAATTTGGGTTGTAGGAGGCTGCTTACAGCATTCAGTGATCTCAAAACGTACCCTAGCTAAAACATGACCGGTCTCGATAATACTTATCTTCAATGATCGAATAAGAACCATTATTATTGACATGATTTCTAATCTCGTGAGATATGCGATGTTTATTCACCACTATCCATGCCAATAAAATTAACATGGAAAGTTGAAAATGCCATCAACTTCATTCGATGTAAAAGAAATAATACTATGAAGCCAACTACTTTTTTTCGTAGTTTTCGTTAAGTGACGTAATACATTTGGCTATCGAATATGAATTTCAGGACAGCATCTCATTCACAGTCGCTCTCTTACAGACGTGCCGTCGCTTCTCTCTGACTTTTCTATAAACACATTCATGGTAACTGCTTCGTCGAGCTATTTTCGCTAGTTCCCAAAATGCATGAATTTAAACGCGATACTATGTCGGCATCTCACCCTTTCACTGTCGAAACGGTTAAATGTAGTTGTCTCTTCTACTCCAATAGCTTGCTGTCTCGCACTTCCCGCCTGTGGAACTCCCTTTCTCTTACTTGCTTCCCTGATACATATAATCTCCAACTATTAAAATGCAATGTCAATCGACATCTCCAGATGCCTCGATCGATTCCCCACACTTCTCTTCATCCTTTCCTCTATTACGCCTCCTTAATATTTCTCCTACTCTCTATAACCTCTTGCTTGCTAGTAGCACTTCTGCCTTGCTTGGGATGAAAAGCTTAAAAAATATATATATTCAATTGATATTTGAAAAGATAGTGTAAATGAAGTCATTATATTATAGTATTAAGTATTTGTACAATTTTAATATCAAATGCTCCTTTGGAAGTTATAAATATCTAACAAATTACTTATTAAATTGAGCCATCTGAATATGTACTTATCGATAAGATATGATTAAATAATTTAAATGCAAAAAACAGTATTCATACGATTACACGTTTCAACATCATCGGCACAGTACTAAACGAAGCCTCCTATATGTTAGAAGGAGTTTTCCTTGCTTTCATGGAGATAAACCCTAATGAAACTTTGAATATATGCACTAATGTGGACCCGTGAAAATAACTGAAGGTTCGGAAAAGTTACGAAGGTGAAGAAAAAGGAAATTTCACGAAATTTGATGTTCTTTCATTTTTTTTTATTTAATGCAATGCGTAAGCATGTCGAGAGATTTTATTCTTTTATTTATTAGAAGATTCTTGATCTCAGATTATCACATCTGTAGTCTCCCCACCATTAATAATTTAGAAATGTGTTATAAATTGGTAAAAAAAATGTAAGATTTCTGTGTGAAAAGATAATATAACGGAATTTCTAAAACAGCGATTATTATACAGTATCTACGTTATTCAGATTATTGCCCTCATTTTTGTTGCCTTATTTATCACAACGTTTCGGCCGTGGTACGCTCCAGCCTTCTTCAGGTCCTTAAGGAGACTTTTTTTTATAGAACTGATATAAATCGTATGTTATGGTGTTGTGAAGTAATTGTTAGTGATACTGTCCACTTGCTTAGAACTCGATGGTAAAGGCTTGCATGATATAGACGCCATCTCTAGATTTGGAAATACATGTAGATATTTTTAGATTTAGAAATTTTGTACAACGCAATTTACGGTATATATTTTATAACTACAAAGGTAAATTTTATCTTTCACTTTTATTAAACTGTATTTATTTCGTCTGCAGAAGGAAACATCGTCTGATCCGATGTGCTTTTACGTGCGACAAAAAACAACTATATATATATATATATATATATATATATATATATATATATATATATATTAGTTTGGTGCAAAAATAATGTCGTTTTTGACGTTCAAATTCAAAAGATCATAACTCCTTTCATAATAAACTTTATTAATCGAAATAAGAACTATTAGAATCGACACATTTTTGCCAATGAGAAACAAGTTTATTTATCCCATTAGCATAGGAATTCGGCGTTCTGGAAGCGATGATGTCATTGAAGGCCGATTCGGCATCATCTCGGCTTTTGAAGCATTTTTCGCGCAGGAAGTTGTCGAGATGCTTGAAAAAGTGATAACCGGTGGGCGAGAGGTCCGGTGAATATGGCGGATGAGGCAGAGTCTCGTAGCCCAATTCGTTCAGCTTCTGCTGGGTCAGTTGAGCAACATGCGGGCGAGCGTTGTCATGGAGGAGAATTGGTCCATATTGACCAATCTCTCATACGTTGGTGCTTCTGGTGCATTTCGTCAATTTGTCGGCAGTACTTCTCCGCCGTAATAGTTTCGCCCGGATTCAAGAAGCTGTGATGGATGAGACCGGCCGCAAACCACCAGTCACCATAACCATTTTTGGAGCTTCGGCTTCGGGAAGTGTTGTGGAGCTTCTCCGGCATCCAACCAATTCTCATCACACGTCACAATCCGCTCGAGAAATGGGTCGTTTTTGTTGCGCAGAAGGAGCGTAGAAGACACCTCAAAACGTCGATTTTTTGATTATCGTTCAATTCATGCGGCACCCATTTATCCAACTTTTTTGACTTCCATATTTGCTTTAAATGGCGAACGACTGTTGAGTGATCGACCTCGAGTTCAACAGCAACTTCTCTTGTGGTTTTGCGAGGATCGGCTTCAATTAAGGCTTTTAAATGTTCGTTATCAACCGCAGTCGGCCGGCCGCGACCGTCTTCATCTTCGAGGCTCTCGTCACCATTGCGAAATTTCATGAACCACCATTGTGCCACACGTTCGTTAGTGGTTCCTGGGCCAAACGCATCATTGATATCACGAGCTGTCTCGGCAGCTTTTCGGCCTAGTTTGAACTGGAACAAGAACATCGTGCGGGTTTGAATTTTGTCCAAGCTGTCGAAAAGCCTGGAAAAAAATGAATGAAGAGATTGAGAACGGTAACGAATAACATGATTCGATAGAGCGAAAAACGCGCTTCAAAATGATATATAACATGGCTATATATATCAATGAATTAATTCAGAAATCATATATAAAAGTAACATATGTGAGAAAACGACATTATTTTTGCACCAACCTAATATATATTTTTGGTTGGATTGATGTGAGTTTTTGATCCTGGGTTTCACGCTTTTGCGATCGTCAGACAAACCCAGGGTCACAAACTCACATCAATTCAACAAATATGTTAACTCTATCTCTGATATTGAGCGCTTTCTAATAAGTACCGCGCATATAATATATATATATATATATATATATATATATATATATATATATATATATATATATATATATATATTCTTATAATGAATATAAAACACTTAAAATTCCATCGGTAATATTTTTTTTATTTCATGAGGCGACAATATTTAGCCTCATTCATCTGACATCTGGACCAAAATGTTTTTTGAGGTCCGATGAATGAGGCTAACTATTGTAGCCTGATGAAATAAAAATTATTACCTATGGAATTTTAAGTCTTTGACATTCATTAATTAATAATTTTTTCTCTCTCTGGCATATATCTCTCTTGGATCTTTATCCTCTCGGAAATTCCATACGGATTAACATTTTATTATTCATATATATATATATATATATATATATATATATATATATATATATATATATATATATATATATGATTGTATGTGTGTGTGTGTGTGACGAGGATGAATTCATATGGAATTTCTGTATTAGTAATTCAGCAATTTTCATTTTTCGACAAATACGATAAATCTATACGGAGGTTCTTCAATATATGCATTTTCAAATATGATCTATAGCAATTACGCCCCAACAATTTTTATGGATCTGGGCAGGATTGACGTGAATCCACACTGTTATCCTTCCTACGGATATATGGTAACTCTCAGATAATAAAGGAAGAGTAAAAATCGTAGAACCATAATTAGTGAAATCCTAAAATGTTATGGCATTTTACTGAGATGTCAGAGATATTTTCCAAGAACATGCAATAAATAATCATAAACTTATAGAACTAATATAGATCTTGCCCTAAGCCGCAAAGTGTAAATTCTTCATTCTGAGCTGTGAAATGTTAATTGATTTATCTATAAAATAAGATGTTAGTCGCTTGGTGTATTCTATCCGAACATAAGAAAACTAAGTACCTTGCAGGAGACGATTATTTTCTCTATTTAAATCTTTTTACTGCTTTAATGATCTGTGTAACCTTTTTTTAGAAAACCTCAGGCTAACTCTGATTTAAAAAGAAAAATCGGCATTCATTTTACTTCATAGAATTCTTTTTTAAACAAACTGAATCAATATCCGTGTTTTATCAGCAGTTCAGTTCGCTGTTCCACATGTTTTATTTTTCTTATCAATCAACATTTAACATTCTGATCAGCAGAACCTTGATTAAATCACATTAAGCAGCATTCATATAATCGACAATGCGTTCATCAAAGACTTGATGCTGTGCTTTTGTTTTGACAGTATCATTTCTTTTCGTTGTAGCATCTTTGATCATCAGCAATTATTTTCTTTCAAAACAAACAGATTTCCACAAGCTTATTTAATGTGCTTAAACAAATAATGGTGAGAACACGTTCACATTTGGAATATGTCTTGATGAATCTTTTTCATGATTACGAAAGGGGTGTAATGTAAAATTACAATGAATATGTTCGTGGGGAAATATTTTCTTTGTCTCAGTATACAGGTTAGTGGTATGAACTTACGTAGTTTTGACACAGGTTATCCTATACTGCAGCCTAACTTCCTTTACAGGTAGGCCTAATTTTTAAACCACTGGTAGCCTACCGTATGCAATCTATGGAATCGACTTAACTCAGAATACTGCGCTACAAATCTTGAGTCCGATGTGTACGCCAGATCAAATTGTACACCGCAATTTATGGTATATGCGTATGTTTCCACTAACACAATTTTGTAAAAGCTCTGTAGAAAAATTCTCATGTACGTTATACGAATATGAGAGTTATTTGTTTGTGATTTAATAATAAAAAAAAAACATAAATGCTATTCGGAGATTCTATTTTGAGAATATGACAACAGCAAGCAAAAAAGATGTTTAATAGTTTCCTACCAAGCAATCTTAATATGTTACAAGACATATTTAATGTTTAATAATAGACGGCAATGTATCTTTGAAGATTTTCAAGTATCTCAAAATACAAGGACCGTGAAATGGAAATCTAAACAATGTGGGACCTGGGAACGTCAACAATCCCTGTTGTAGTTGTAGCCCGCGGATTGTTTGGAAAAGATTCCAGTATACTCACTGAAGTGATTCCTGGAAGGCCATGCCTTAAAAAAATACATAATATTGTTCTCACGAACACAGCCCAGACATTACGAAGGGCTATATCTATGTAAAATATGATTGTTCTTTGGGTTTTTTAATTGGTCAGTCGAAAATGTCATAAAGCCATTTCCAAACTTAGGTCTCTGGGCGGGACCCAGAACGAAGTGTGTACACACCAGAAATCAAAGGAAATATAATAATAATAATAATAATAATAATAATAATAATAATAATAATAATTGGTATAACCAGCACACGGACCTGTAACAATTTTATGGGACTTTACCATACTCACTTACATATGAATCAAAACGAATCCCCCAGACAGCGTGATCGGAGACCGCAAAGACAAAATGTGCCTTCTTATTTAACATAGCAGTCCTGCAAACTGTAATGTATCCTTAAAGATCTTCAAAAATTATCAAAATACAAGGACCTTGAAATCGAAATCTCAGAAATGTGGCATATGAGGAAATCAACAACACTATTTGTAGTAGGAGCCCTAGGATTTATTGGAAACGGTCCCATTAAACTCCTTGAAGGGATTCCCGATAGCACATACGTTAAAGAAATACACAAATGTGTACGCAAAAGTACAGCCCACAATTTACGAAAGACTTCATCTATGTAAAATATGTATGATCTTAACTGTTTTTTCCTCAGAAAATGTTCAGTGGAAAGTATCATGATGCCATTTCTGACCTTTTGACTCTGGTTGGGACCCGGAAAGAAATGAGTATACACCAGAAATCAAAGGAATTATTATTATTATTATTATTATTAATAATAATAATAATAATAATAATAATAATAAAATTAAAAGACTTTATTCCAAAATCGATTAAAACAAATTTACCCACAGAAAAATAAAAATAAAAAAATTCAAATGAAAAATCATGATGTAAAAGTATGGAAATCCATTATCTTTAATCTGAACAGGAAATATTTGACAATAACGAAATAGCAGGAAATAAAATAATGAATATGACAATGTCATTTAAATCGGAGAAAGACAGTAACATATACCAGTAAGAAATAGATGGATAATAGAAAAATTCTAATGCATAAATATAAAAGAAACTGTCACAGAAAGTAATTAAAATGCCATGTTAGGAAATTTGTCATTATTGATTTTATTTTAATGGTGCCTCGACCTGTAGATCAATCGTCAATGAGTCTTCTCTTTATTTCACTTATTTTTACCGTGTCTTTGCTAATGTTAGTCATGTCATGGTGGTTTCAGTTCTTACTTGAAATTCTGAACCAAGCAAATTTACTTGCAAGATTATATGGTATACTTTTACGCACAGAAATTTTAATTACAATTGTCACTATCTCCAAATATATATTCAGATATCCATAATCTTCATTTCCCGTTATGGCCTACAGGAATGACTATATACACTGAAGTGCAAATGTTTTGGAGAAACTACAGAAAGTAATGAAACACTTTTATTTTTATTAATAAGTTAATATTTTTTTATCAGTAAATCTCCATCAGTAGAATCTGTGGACATTGAGGATTGGAGAATACTTGCGATATTATCTTAGGAACCGTATAACAGAATTCTTGCGCCAACTACAGAATGTATTTGCCCAAAGATATAAAATGTTTATACACCTTTATTTTAATTATGAGTTAATATTTTTATAGTATGTATTCATCAGTAGCATTTGTTAGCCTTGCGCATTGGAAAATATACTCGGCAGAATTTTTCCGACAACTACAGGTTTCAGGCAATCTATATAAAATAATTATACACCTTTATTTTTATGAGTAAGTCAACCTTTGTAGCAGTATATCTTTATCAGTCTCATTTGTGGACCTTGATGGTTGGAAAATTTTCGCGCCTTTTTCGTGGGTACCGTGTAACAAAAAGATACACTGCTTTAAGTAGCAACATGCTAAAAGAAAGCCCTACAAAAATAATCGGCCTATAAATGATCTGAGATGATAGAATCGTGATAATCCATCTCA
Organism: Acanthosepion pharaonis; assembly: GCA_903632075.3. Taxonomy (NCBI): domain Eukaryota; kingdom Metazoa; phylum Mollusca; class Cephalopoda; order Sepiida; family Sepiidae; genus Acanthosepion; species Acanthosepion pharaonis. Next base: position 1,012,391 of record CAHIKZ030005463.1, on the reverse strand, counting down.
TTAACATAAATGTATAGTGCCTTGACAAGTGATTGTGATTGAATATTAGATTGAGTTTTACACTACTATGATGACTGCAAATTCTACTAAAGCAATAATGAAGGTTGTGATTTTAAGAGGAAGTTGACTCAACGAGATAATGTAAAGTGGTTGGGAATATCCAGAATGAGTAATCAGACTATTCAAAAGACGTTTGCTACAAATGCGATTGTTTCAGGTGCAAAGAAAATCGGTAGACTCCAAGAACTAGAAAATAGTTAGAAAGCTAGTCTCGGAAGTCTCTCTGTAGACAATCCAAAATTAACAGCCAGAAATGTGAGCAGTGAATCTATCTTAACATCGACGTTTCAGGGGATACAGTAGGCAGATAATTAAGAAAAAAAAACATTTGAAATTACCTATAGAAGATAAAATCACCATTAACGAAGAAGCAGCGGAATAGAACATTGAAGTGATAAAAAAAAACATGATATACTGGGAGGGTTTTTTTTACGGTTTGGTTTGTTTTACGTCTTATCAACCTCTATGGGTTATTTAAGGCTGAAAATTCTTATTGCTGATTTTTTTTTTCAAAAATGTAAGTCTGGATTTTTTTCTTCAAAAATATATTTCTGGGCATATTTTTCCTTCAAAAAATATGTAGCTGATAATATTTTCCAAAAGTGTTTAGCTGGTAATATTTTTTTTCAAAAATGTAGAACTGTTTGCGTTACTGGTTATTTTTGTTTTTAAATTATTGCTGAAAATAATTTTTTTTATTTTTCGAAAAATTATTGCTGGTAATTTTTAGAAAGTATTTCTGGTATTAAAACTTATTTTTACAGTTTACATATTATTTTGACCCCAGTTTATGTGATAACTATTTGCCCATAGCTGGGATCCTAACAGATGCTATCACCCTTGAACTTGGGAGCACCAGCAATTGAGAGGTGGTTCCACGCTCCTCAAAACCTCCTGATCAGAGGCTTTGCTGTAGACGTAGTTTATCGTCTTACCCTGGACGCGGATGTAGTTTATTGTAATACCCAGTACGGGCTAGAGTGTGACAGCAAATACCTTTTGTTGATGAAAGCAAAATAATTACATATTGAATTACATTCTGAAAATGTAAGAATACCGATGCGAGAAAGAAACAATGCTAGATAAGCCGCAAAGACTGTAAACTTTGGTAGTTTACTTAATGGTGTGGGGTTGCTTGAAATGTGATGATAGATGAAAATTACTAAAAGGCGATAGACAGCTAAACAGCAGAATATGATTAGTTTACAACCGTCTAATAATTTACCAGACTACGAAGATGTAGACATTTTTTTTCAGAAATGAGAATGATGCTTCTCACATATACAACGGATGGATTTCTTGGGGATGAAGATGTTCAACTTTTGTGGAGGTGATCTACGCGAATTTTCGATATAAATATGATTGGGCTAACATTTGCTTCAACCGCAAACATGCAATCTCCAAGAAATTTGAGATTACTGCTAAGACAAATGGGGGAAAAATCTCGATGAGTAAACATAGGCCAATCGAAATGTGGCAATTATTCGAACCAAAGTCTACAGCATTAATTACTAAATCTATATTTTGAGGTTTGGTACTCTCTGTAATATTAAATATTACAAAAAGAAACAAAGAAAAAAAATTAAAACTTAAGGAAAGAGCAAAAAGTTGAAACTTTCGATTCTTAATTTTACATGGATTTTCTCAGTATCACTATGCTTAAGATGCTGTATTATTCAGCGTACAGCATTAAGGAAAATGTAGTACCTTATTTTATAGTCCTCAAAGAGCATAAAATGTATTGAGCAAATCATACTTTAACTATTTTCGACATATGGGTAAAATTAACAAAAGTAATTAATATAACAAAGTCTCCTAAGTGTTTTACCAAACTGTGTAAATGTGTTTTGCTTAATTAATATAGCAAGGTCCCCAAGAGTTTTAGCCACCTGTGTAGATGTATTTTGTTTTCTTTTCTTTTGTTTTGTTTTTTCGTCTAGATTCGAATTTCTACAAAATATTACTTTTTCGGTTGTCATACTGTTAATCTACCTAGTAAAAGACCTCAAGTTTGCATAACCGTCCATAGAAATCAATTTTCCGATTGAGTTAATTTTTTTCCCCCTATGGCTTAACTAATTTGCTACAGATAATTATTATAAGAATTCTAGTGTCATCTTTCTAATTTACAATTCTCACCCTTCTGGCGGTTATTTCTGGTGGCTTATGATAAATTTGTATAAATCACAAGGAATCAATTAGTTTTTATTGAAATGTCAACAATGCCATCTTCTAAATCATTTATATTTTCCCTTGAAGTTCGTCAAAGACGTTTCCAGCCCAACTTACGTTTCCTCTGGTTACGTATACAGAATCCGAATTAACGTTGTAAATGATTGCACATCTCAGGCAAGAATACGATATTTAATCACTCACCTATTAACTTTTTCGTCTGTATAGGACAGACTTTTTATTCAGGTGTTAATATAATTTTCAAGTTTTAGCAGATATAGTCAATATTATTTATTAGAATGAAGAAGAAACATATTTAGACAGTAACCATTAAGTACTTGAAAATACATAGTAGTGATGGATATATTCAAATGTACATAGGGTAATGTTTAGCGGATCGAGTTCGAATTCTGGTCGAGTTCTTTACACAAACACTTTCGCATTTTGGAAAAGCTATTAATTTATCTCTTCTCCTCTCAGGCATTGTTTAAATAACAAATTAGACAGGGGGTCGAAAATTGTGATTGGCTGCAAGTCTCGGGAAATTAAATAATTCAAATTCAAAGATTTTGTTATTAATATGACCGTTGCCTTACACGAATCATGTGATGAGACCCAAAATCAGGCAGTGAAACGAGAGAAAACTGCATCTCAGATAAGGATTAGGAAAAGATAGCTATTAGTGATATTTAACCTGACTAGAGAAGCTTAATGGATTGAATTAAAATTTAGCTCGATATCAGTATAAAGCTACTATAGTTTCCAATCACGAGAATCTTATCAGTAATAGAACGGTCTAAAGTGCTAGACATTAATGACTAGACATTAGGAAACAAAAATAGGACCAATTTGAATAAATCATGTCCATTTTTGGCATATTTAAGTACAAATCATTATACTTCTTTACATAGAAAATATCGATACATTCTTTGCAATGTAAACGTTACTAATGGCCGTGTCTCCTTTTTCAACAGAACATAATTACCCACGGCATCATTCGTTGTTGTTTCGATCTGCAGTTCGATATTTTGGCATGTTTCCTTGTATTATTTTAGTTTATTTAAATTCATTCTTTGAATAACCTCGATGTAATATTACCACGTGGCTGAATCAGTCATTAATACTTAATAGCATGTATTATATTCAGGAAATCAAATTCCGTTTAGTGATAATTGCTTCCTAATGTTATTAGAAAAAAAAAGCTTTCTTGTTATTTAGATTTAAATAGTTTAATCGAATCATCTTCTTAACGATCAATCAGTGACATGTTTTATTCATGTTGTAGTATTTTAATTCCTCTCTACATTGTTGTAATTTATCTCACATTATTTTTTTTTTATTTTAATCATTTCGTACATTGGATGCTTATAAATGGAAATTAAAGATTTTCATTAGTTTACTGCTGATTTATAAAGAAAATGCTAGGAATTATTTCTAATCATCAGTAGCCATTTTTATCAGAGCTCATATTGCAATTTTGTTGTTATTATTGCTCTTCTCTAGCACTCCGTATTACTGGTTCACATATTCTATTCATTTCTATGCTTGACCAGCTAGGGAGATTTTTGTGGCCTAGCATATGTGCTGATATCTTAGGGTTTCGCATTTTCCAGTGATGTTCTCTATTATTTCAAAATCATTCCACGGTGAGGGGGGGTTTACCTCCCTTTTCATCCATATTTGGTCAGCTACGACTGATTTTACTATTTCCCCTCGTGTTACGGACTTACGATGTTCTTTCAGTCTTACCTTAAGGGGTTGGCCATTTTCTTTTTTTATATTTCTTAATACAGATGCACGGCAAGGCGTATACACAGTTATGTTTTCCTCTATATGGGTGGGGGCTTACTCGGAAGAAATGTCTGCGAAGTGTCGAACCACTTTTGAAAGTCGTCCTAATGTTAGATGGACCAGAATTTTTTTTTTTTCCTCCGATATTCCTTTCATATAAGGTAGGCAGACCGAAGCTGTTTTCTGAGTGTCGTTATCATCTTGTACCCTTCTTTCCCAGTTTGTCTGAGCTGCTGCCATGTATCCGGCGTACGTTGTGAGTAGCAGACGATCCCTTTTTTTACATTATATTGGTGGTGTAAGTTAAAGTTTAGTTATTGTCTGAGGAATGTTTGCTTGCGCTATATGTATGTCTTGAACTTATGCTCTCTTCGAGATATTAGTACATCCAGGAAGTCGTCTTACTTGTTTTCTCTTTCCAATGTGAACTGTATCAGTAATTTCATTAACATGGTCCAGTAGTAGCTTGACTTCTTCCTGGTGTTGCCAGGGTATGATGGCATCATCTACGTATCACAGACGTAGGAAGGGCTTTAGTGATGTCGATTGTATTACCATTTCTTCGAAGTATTCCAATATTTGACATTTCTGGTGATAATGGCGAGCCTATTGCTAAGCTTTCGGTCTGTCGATATATGCCTGATCTCATTCCGACGTGTGTTGTTTTTGTACAAATGTCAGCATCTCCATCATGTTAACTATTTGTATACTGATCCGTTCTCCTAGGGGTAAGTCCGAAGGCAGTTCGTCCCTGACAACCGATGGTGCCTCCTCCGTGGGTACCTTGGTGAACACGCTCACTACGTCCATGCCCACCATCTGGTTTGATTGGGTGGGATTATTTTCAGCAACTGCGCGGGGTCTTACACATATGAAGGTGGCTTTCTTATTAATGGGTCAATTATATTTACAAGGAAGGAACTCAGAGGTGTCACACAGAGCCTTGACAATTAACATTTGGCCTGAAAAGAATACTGTCCTTGTGAATTTTAGGAAGACCGTATATGTGAGGTACCTTGGTGTAACGCTGCGACAACTGCCTATATGTCTTAGGTGGGAAGTGTTTTTGTGCTTGATTAGGATCTGCGACAGTTTTCCTTCTGTTTTCATTGTTGTTTACTTTACTGTAGCTCTCATTTCTAATGAGGTCTATCCTGTATATTTCGGTTTGTCCATCACTACAGTCGCATTGCCTTTGGCAGCTGGTAGTATGATGATGTTTTCATTCCCCTGTAGAGTTCTTATTGTCAGCCTCTTCAGTTTCGTGATATTTGTTTTGGGCAGCTTGGCTTTCTCGTCGGGAATATGACAATAAAGTTGGGGACAACACTCCGAAGAATTGAAATAATATGAATAAGTTTTACCCACTCAAATATTGTCCTGATCTGGCTTCTTTTGATATTGTCTTGTATCTTACTAATGAAAATATTGTAAAACAGTCCAGTGTACATATTATTATTATTATTATTATTATTATTATTATTATTATTATTATAAGCACATATCTTAAACTAATATCGCACGAATCCTATAGCGTTTTTGCCTGTTCGTATTATTCGATGGACAAAGGTTCTTTCTGTTTGGAATAGAATTTGTTTTAAAATTGTGCTGTTTTTTCTCGCTAGTATTGAGCATATATAGAAAATAAAAGATCAAAGTTTGTAGATCATGTCGTACATGCAAAATGACAAAAGTGAAAATAACAGTTTCCATAGATGAAATATACGACCCTGATTTTCAGATAACAGTTATCATTAACCTCTTCTTTCTCTAGCGTTCCACTTCTTCCCAAGACTTTTGCGTACGAGACAGTATTTCTGATAATATAGACAAGGCCATCTTCCAACACCCGGCTGCTAACATATTCATGTTCGGTGACGTTGACTCCTACCACACCAGGTGGCTGTCATTGACATTGCTGGCTTCCGAACCCTGAACATTTTAATCACAATGCCTCACTCAAGTGGTTGATTTTCCTACGCATTTCCCCAATAACCCTGATGCAAAAGCTTCTCTTCTCGATCCCTTTACTTTCCGCTATATCTGACTCCTGTTGGGCGACGCAGCTCTGCCCCCTTGGCAAATTTGACCATGCAGTAGTGTCTGTAAACGATTCCTTCCTCTCCGCCACCAAACATAATCCTCCTACCAACAAAATATCTTACCGTTATCAACGAACAGACTGGCATTCGTTCCGTGATTTCCTTTGTGACATCCCCTGGAATGAAGTTTTCAAACATCCCGTTTAAGAGATTCGCGTCTGAGGTTCACTCCTAGGTGAAAACCGACATAGATGCTTTCATTCTAGCTCAGAATTACAAAATAAAACCGCGTTCATCTCGTTGGTTCTCACCTGCTTGCTCGGCCGCTGTAGCCCACAGGAATCACTTCTTCTGACTGTATCAGAGAGACGTGTCTGATTGCAGCAGATGTCTTTTTGTCTCTGCTCGTAACGACTGCAAGCATGTCCTCAAAAAAGAAAAGTTACTATTTACTGACAGTATGAAACAACGTAGAGCTTCTCGCAACTTCGCTTCTAGACAGTATGTTATGGGATCTTACCCATAATAATAATAATGGACTAATCCATACTTAATAGATACTGCGCCTCAGGAGTAGGCAAGGAGTCGGTAGTTCAAGCGGAGTCAGTCAGTAGTTCGAGTCAGTAGTTCAAGTCGAGTCAGTAGTTCAAGTCAGTCAGAGGAAGTCCGAAACAGAGTCGCCTTCAGACAATTACTGCAATACATTGGAATAGTGATACTGGTCGAGACTACAATGTTCTCTCTACTAAACCTGATTGTTCATACTGACACTTCTACTTCTCTGTATATATTCCTGTTTGTAATATATCTGTGTTATTCCATACCGGCGTTCGAGTTCAACTTGGACTATCACCGTGGTACAAGGAACCGGAAAATAACACATTATTAGCAGCTCTGCAAGAGTGTGCTAAACAACAGCAAATTCCCAAAACCTTCTCTATTCAATCAATTCGAACTCCTAATATCTACAGCAGATAAAGCTGGGTGCTTTGCTCGTAAATATTCTTCCAACTCAACTCACGACTCATCTGGAGTGCCGACACATGACTTCTACGTATGCTTCAGGTTTACGGTATTAAATGTCGTTGACGTGACTTAAGAAAACCAATCCTGAACGGACTCTCTTCCAGCTTCTTTCATAATAACGCATGTGTTCGCCAAGGCTCTCTCCTGAGACCTAACGTATTTCTGATCTTCATCAATGATCTTGCTGATGTCATTAGTTTTCAAGTAGGCACATGACTTCCCACTAGAACTGAGGCTATATAGAATGATAGGTATATAGCCCAGTCGATGTTCTCGGAAATGATTTCTAAATTAGACTCGTATAAGGCAAGTTGAGTTTACGGGATACCAGCCGTCTTCCTAATGAAATGCACTCACGAGCTGGCTCCAGTTCTCTCTAAACTACACAACTGTTGCTTCGCTACATCCTGCTTTCCAGCTTGTTGGAAGCCCTCTGTTGTCTCTGTATTTAAGAACCCTGGTGAAAATTCTGACCGCACTAACTAGCGCCCTTTCAGTTTCCTACCGATTTTAGGCTAAGTTTTGAGGTCTTATTCAATACAGAAGTGATTATGCATCTTACTCTCTTACGATCTACTCTCCGACAAACAATATGGATTCCATTTTGCCTGGTTTACCCGTGACGCCATTACAACCATAAATATATATATACACCAATCTCTCGATAATAATGCCGACCTCAAGTTTGGCTTTAGACATATCAAAGGCGTTTGACAGGGTTTGGCATGCGGGCCTTCTATGTATGCTTCAGGTTTACGGTATTAAATGTCGTTGACGTGATTTAAGAAAACCAATCCTGAACGGACTCTCTTCCAGCTTCTTTCATAATAACGCATGTGTTCGCCAAGGCTCTCTCCTGAGGCCTAACGTATTTCTGATCTTCATCAATGATCTTCCTGATGTCATTAGTTTTCAAGTAGGCATCTATGAAGTCGACACTCCAACTTGTTCCTGTCTTAGTAGTAAGCCCGGCAGCGCTGACAAAGGTAACTTTTCCACTGCTCTTGACTGAGGCAGGAAATGGCTTGAAAAGTTTATTACCTCCAGAACTAAACTGATCTCATTTACCACCATAGTGAAGCCTTCCTGACCCCACATCAGCACGGTTGACGTTCGTCTCCTTGAGAGCGTCTCACTGCGCCTTCTTGATCTCACACTTTCAAGTGAGTTGGAGTAGAACTACATTGAAGCAATCACTGCATCTACCGCTAAAATAGTTGGTTCATTGGGTCGTGCCAGAAGGTATTTCTCGTCAGAGTCCATCTTGAACGCTTACACAATTACCATTCTTCCTTGCATTGAATACTTTTGCCATAAACTGCCGTTCATCGCGAGTTTGTCGACAAAATCCAAAAAAAAAACTGTAATGTAATCAGTACTTGAATCACCTCAGACACTATCTCACAGACGGGTTGTTGCTTTCCTCTGTTTTTTCTACAAATATTTTCATTGCTACTGCTCTGACGAGATTTTTCTCTGCTGGCCCGACAACAAGAATTTATGCGTGCTACTAGATTGGCATATAACCCCTTTACTGTTGAAATAGTTAAATGTAACCGCCACTTCTACCCCAGCAGCTTCCTTTTTCTTACTTTTCGACATTGGAACTCCCATCCTCTCACTTGCTTCCCTGATAACTATAAACTTCAAAAAATTAAATGCAACATAAATCACCACCTTTTGTTTGTATTGATCCCTGTCCTTTTTCTCTTTTCTCAATCCCTAATACATCCACACTTTTCTTCCACTTTCACTCTCCGTAAACCCCTGCGTGATAGTGGCACTCCTGCGTTGCTTTGGGTGAAATGCTTTAAAAAATCACCCTTATATCTGGCCACCTACCTTCTCAGAATGACTCCCCCCCCCTGATTATTACATGTGGGGCGCTTTTGAGTGAGAGACGAACAGAGTCCTTGTAACACCAAATATGAATTGAAGGCAAAGATCATGGCAGCATACCATCCAGAAGAGATGTAGGAGATTCCGGCGTCGTCTGTAGGCCATGGTTGAAGCCAATGCCGATATTTATTGAATAAATATATTCTTTAATATTTCAAGATATTCTTGTCTAATTGTAATAAATATATGTGTTAAAAGGAGATATCAATGTTATCTTCATCTTTAAGTAATTTACATATTTATCTATTGCACACTGTCGTTGTTTAAACTGGGGTACACGAACATATACCTAAGGGCAGGGCCTGCACACTCTACTTGATCACTGGTATGCTGAGCTCAGGATATACCATATCTCGCTCTTAATGAAGTGTGGTTGGTCCTGCCACAGGGTTAAATTCCTCTTGACCAGCCTTTATCATATATTAGAGAGGAAAGGAACAGATAAATGAAAGAAAGTTGAATGCTTTAAGTTATGCTACGTTGCTACCCTAGAACTCTACAAAATCGGATAAATGCCTAAGCCAGTTTATGATGTTTCAGAATGAGAACTCGAATTCCATGTCGGTATGTTATATTCACTTACATGGGAATACCCTTAAGAAACAGTATGATCCATTTCTTCTGTCCCCAGTAATGAGTTAAATAGTTGGATTTGTATGAGAAAAACGTTACTATCTTCAAAGCCATCTAAAAATACAAAAATATATTCTGCATTTACGTAACCTCAAAATAGTTGATAACCCGTAAAAAATCAAAACATTCATTCAATCGACAATCAATATTGCTCGCAGAAAAGTAAGCACAAAAAATGGCGTTAAGCAGTATTGCTCCTCTTTTATCAAATTTCGATCAAGGATAATAAAATAAACGAAAGTAGGGATTAACAAGAAAACAATATACACATCTTAGTAATATACTAACATTAATATTTCTATCATATTAAGACCACGCAGCCGTTTCTTCTGAGCTGTTGCATTATATCTGTCTTTCTTTACGGTAGCGAATATTGGACGATATTCTCAAAATAAAAAAAGAGTCTCGAGGTGACGGATATGTGGGTCTACAGCAGCATGCTAAGGATATCATGGACCGAGCGTGTGAGCAAAGATGAGACCTTAGAGAGGATGCAAACAAGGAGGGACTTATACCTAACATCAGGAAGAGGCAGCTGAAGTTTCTGCGAAACATAAGGAGGAAGGTTGGTCTGGAGTATCTGATACTCCCGGATCTAATAGAGAGAAAGATAGCCAAGGGAAAGCAAAGCATGGCCTACCTCGCAGACTTAAGCAAGTGGATGACAGAATGAGGTTTGGGTTAGGTAGCAGAGAGAAGGAACTTGTTGAGAGCTGCATGGGATAGAGGGAGGTGGAGAGCCATGATCGCCTACGCCCTGAAAGGGCATGACACATAAAAAGAAAGAAGCCTTTTCTTCCGCTTGCACAAGAAAGTCTGCCTAGACTTAATAGAAATTGTTTCAAGTAATTAAAGACTAAACTGGGCTGCGATCTGCATAACACAGAAAACATGTTCTCTAGGCTGCAAGACACTGCGAATTATTTATCAGGTGCTCCGCATCTGCAGAACAAGATGCAACAGTCTTATGCATAATAACCTTCAGCTACTCACATGATAAATGACGGAATACGCTGTTAATTTCTTCTATGCAAATATTGAGTTGTCCTGTCTACATCGTCGCAATGAGATTGAAAAGAATAAATAACTAAAACTAAATTTAGCTGGCATCCCGCTCTCACCCCTTCACCGTCGAAACTCCTAAATGTAGCCGTCTCTTCTACTCTAATAGCTTCATGTCTCGCACCTCTCGCCTGTGGAACTCCCTTCCCCTCTCCTGTTTCCCTGTGAGCTATAATCTCCAGCTATTCAAGTGTAATGTCAATCGACATCTCCAGTTGCCTTAATCTATCCACTACCCTCATCCTTTCTTCTATCACTCCTATCTGATCTTGCTATAAATTTTCTGTGACCCCTTGCGTCCTAGTGGCTTCTCGCCTTGCTTGGGGTGAAATGCTTAAAAAAAAAAAAAAAATATATGATAGGAAAGTTGTTCTTACAAACACATATCATCATTGACCGAGACGAGAAAAAATGTTTGTAACCACAGCCTGATATCCTTTAGTAAATAACATGCTCTACTATAGGCTGGCCGTCGCGTGTGTGAGGATAAACTAAATTCGGCAGCAAGGCCTCTGATCGAGAGATTTTGAGGAGCGTGGAATCTACCTTTACGCTGCTGTTGTTCCAAGGTTCACCCTGACCAGGCAGTGGTAGGTCTTGTTAGGATTCCAGCTATGGGCAAAGAGTTAGCCACCAAACTGGAGTCAAAACATTAAGAAAAGATAAAATGTTATACTAAATATACCAGTAATAAATTCTCATGGTAAAAAATATACCTACAATACAATTTTGTGAAAAGTAATTAAAAATACATTATTCTAAATGAAAATATTAACGTTCCCAAGAAAAATTAATTTCGGCATTAAATGACACATAAGCGGATGATATCCCGCTAAACAAACACCTACCTACCGATCTAAGTATACAATGACATTTTTTCATGCATTCGCTAAATACCAGAATGCATTACGTGTATACGTCATAAAATTAATTATAAAAATAATTGGTTCAGACAAATAACTCAAGAAAACCAATGTTAGATAATTTTTTATTTGTTTAAAAAGTGGTAGATATATTAAACACAGTTAGGCATTTCGCTTGTACGTAGCACACTTATAACGCTGAATAGGCAAATAAATATGTACAAAATTAAAAAATTATGTTACAACCCCGATTTTAAATGTATTAATGAAAATGATAATGTTTATAATTATAATAATATTAATAATCACAGCTATGGCCTTTTCATGCAAAATGATAGAGCACTATCTACAATCATTGGATGTGCTAATATGTTCTCCTTTACGCAAACAATAAAAGGTCAAGAAAAAGATCTATAATAAAGATATATTATCGAACCCTTCTCGGTCCTATCCTCTTTATATTCTGCTAAATAACATAATCAGACCATTAGAAATACCTTCGCAACGGATATAACCGTTTCTGAGGCATTCCAAATAATCGAGATTAGCAGATTCTGTCAGTTTACCTCGTTTCTAATGAAGATCTAACAGTTCAATTTTGGATAAATTGAACCTGTAACATTCTATAACTCCAAAACCAAACTAGTAACGATTTAACATCACTCACCGATTTAACATCACTGTCAATAGTAGGCGCCTAGAATTAAACGTCTGTTAAAACTCAAGTTCCCACAAAATCTAAAGTTGAATTCATGTATCCATTCCATCGCTAAAGATGCTTGAAAAATGGTAAAAAACTTAATATAGGTTCAATATATAGCTTGAGTAGCCCAGTCCCAATTGGTCAAGAGTATCTATGTCGCCTTGAGTGGGATGAATCATGTTTTATACTACAATTTCCTTTCCACAGACGAAACATTGCAAATATCTCACTACACCACTATAAACATGGTAAATCATATTATAAGCTATATTACCTAGTTCCACGAGTTTACGATGGGACAACTCATCCAGAATCCCCTTGTATACTCTTAACAAGAATAAACATATACTTTCTTCCGAAGAATCGCTGATTGGGGAAGAGACTATACAAAGAATGGTTACTCGATTGCTAAAATTATAACGTCTTCAAGTCAAGTGTTAACTGTTATTATTTTTATAAGCATCCTTATAAATCCGAAATTGATTTTTTACTGCTTACTCTTACGTTCATAAAACAATATCAATCACTGTATCTGAAGCCTCTGATCAGGATTTGTATTGTGTAAAAATAAAAATAAAATCCTTCAAGTACATATATGCATATGCACGTACACATACAGTTACACACACACATGCATATACTGATTAATTCATTGATTCGTTTATAAGGTATATCCAAGCTTAACGTGTTATTTAAAGCGAGGAAAATATTTTCAGGTTGTAAGGAACATTTTTTTACATAATAATTATTTAGTGATACAAGAGTTACTAATTGATCCATAGCAGGACGTGAGAAGAGGTGAATTCATACGTTTTCAAAGGGTTTTGACGCGTAAATGATTATAACGAAACCAAATGGAATAAGAACTGACTCTATGATTAACAATACGGAGCCATTATACTTTACAACAACCGCACATACAAACTAAGAGCATCTGTCATACCCAAGATGACACCCATTTAGGTAACGATCAGGCCCCTCGGTGATTATTAACTTCGGTTAATTAACATATATATATATATATATATATATATATATATATATATATATATATATATATATATATATATAAACCAAACCAACCATAAGATCCCAAATTGTAGCGTGTGAAGTATTTATATTCTTTTTAGTTTAATGAAACATTACCGTAATTGCTTGAGATATATATATGCATTGCTCAATTATTATTTTTATATCAGCTATAATTGTTCAATTTCGAAATAGATTCTATAGAGTGAATGATAAATATGAATCAATATTATATATATATATATATATATATATATATATATATATATATATATATATATATGGCAGAAATCACTCAATGTTGGAGGTATTTTTGGTGCACCCTGTATATATATATATATATATATATATATATATATAATCGACCATACTCAGATAGATAATGGAAAAAATTGAGATAGATACATAGATAGATAGATAGATAGATAGATAGATAGATAGATAGATAGATAGATAGATAGAGCAACATTGTTAAAGGTTAATACTGGCAATTAATCAACTAAAACGACGAAGACATTTTTCCTATAAAACTGCGCATAATTCTCTTTTATCTTTAAAATACAAACGGACCATGACTCGGCAGTTTACAGACAAATGACAAATCACGCTTTCATATATTTAACAAAGCAAAAGCACTCGACACTAAAGTTCGCAGATACATTACTCTTTTCAATATGTGTAACATTGTTGCGCGCGTCGTAAAAAGGAAATTATGCTATCTCACTCTCTGTCTCTCCCTCTCTCTCTCTCTCTCTCTCTTTCCCACACAAACACACGCAAACACTCGCGCGCGCACACACACACATTGGGGTTTTGTCGTGGTGCGTGTGGCGGCAATCTGACGCATTCGTTTTGATGAGCGTAAAATAGAAATTTAAATCTCGGCTTGTCAGAATATATCAACCGTCCATTTTGAAAAAGATAGTGAAATGCCAAAAGTCTGCTAATTGGTAAATATTAAAAATCTTACGTTTATGTGTATTAAAAAGAAACTTAACTCCTATATATATATAAGAAAGAATAAATCATATATAGATGTGTTTGTGCGCATGCACGTTTTATATTTAAATGATGTTCAAATGTGTACTCATAAAGTACCCGTAATAAATGTGTATATATATACAATAATATATATATATATATATATATATATATATATATATATATATATATATATATATATTTTATGAATAAATCATGTATACTCTTCAAAGATTGTATACTATTATAAGCACATAATTTATCTCCCACTAATATTTCTCTTTCACTCTCTCTAGTTACCTCTCTAATTTCTGATCTCTTTCTTCTCTCTTTACAAACCAGTTCCCAGTCTTGTAATAGGCGTAAATTTATGTAGTCGGGACAGCAAAGAAAAAAGCTGAATAGAACAGTTACCGCGAAAATATTTGTAGAAAAGACAAAGAGACCTCGCACCACGTCAATGAAATAGAGACCAAAGTCGAGATACCTGCCCAGGGTCGATTACATTACAGACCGTTCTTTGGATTTTTCAAGAATCTAGAGATACACAACAGGTGCACCAGACCGGATATGTCAACAATATTAAAGACATTCGTCAGAATGGTACATTTATAAACGTGTTAAAAGTTAAAAAAAAGGGCCGGTCACTACACAGTGAACCAATATTTCTTGCAGTGTACATAGCAGTTCATTCGATAGATTCCCTTCATTTCATATCTGTGGAAAAAGAGGGCCAAGAAAGTGTAGATTGTTGCTCTCCTGGAGTTTAGCATTAGCCATATTGATGGCAAACAAAAATTTTTTATCTGATGGTAGCGTTAAAACTTACAACTTATTTTTTACCCCAGTTTGGATGTCGTTTTCAAAAGCAGTTGACAGTTTTAATTTGTTATGTCTGCTTCTAAGACAGGAGAAATTGGTTGTGTCACTTGGATAAATACTAATTTGGGAACAGATGAGTTTGGACAGATTGTTGTTGAAGATTATAAACAGTGTATTTCCAAAGATACAGACCGCATTCATATGGGAACTCTGGAAGCGACCCCTTTCAACAAGATAAACGAATTGACAAGAATATATATTGATATTTAGTATAATATCTTATTATTCAAAATAAATTTAGACGCCCTTCTCCCGTTATTAATATGTGAAAAACAGGAGAAAAATTAATTTCTCTGTGTAGATCCGGTTATTTTCTGGCCCCAGTATCCAACTATATTAACGCCGTTGAACAATAATGGTGTCAACCGCCTTCGAATAACACTTGCACTAATAATACTTGCTCGATAATTCGATAATTCTCGCTCGAAAAGTAACCCGTATAGTGATCAGTATAAAATATAGTATCGTGAATCGTATAGACAATAGCAATCCGTATAGTAATCTTACTTATTATAAAACGCAGATTGTGTTTATATGTGTGTATATATATGTGTGTGTGTGTGTGTGTGTGTGTGTGTGTGTGTGTGTGTGTGTGTGTGTGTGTGTGTGTGTGTGTGTGTGTGTGTACTTTTATATATTGGATCGGATTTCTTACATTTTTCAACCGATTTCAACAAAACTTCACAGGACTGCGTAAAATTACCTTGCGGTGGTTCTGAAAACGCCAAAAATTGGAAAAACACAATTGCTTTTGCACGAAATCAGTTTGAAAACACGATAAAACACTCTCTGTCGACAGAATGGAAGGGGAACAACTCATATCGAGTTATACTTATTATAAAACCCAGGTTGTTTGTGTGTGTGTGTGTGTGTGTGTGTGTGTGTGTGTGTGTGTGTGTTCGTTTATATATGGGATCAGATTCCCTACATTTTTCAACCGATTTCAACAAAACTTCACTTTTTTTGGCAGGTAGTTTCTTATTGTCTTGCACACTTTTTTCTTTATTTTTACATTCAGAATGCTTTAAAGATTCCATTTACAAGACAATTGTTTATAATAAAATTCTATTCCATCGATAGACTCATAACGATTGAAAACAATGTTTTTGTTTGAGTTTGGGTTTGACTAATTCGTAAAAAAAAAAAAAAAAAAAACTAATTAAGACATGCGTGTCCGTCAACCTTAAACAATAATCTTTGTCAATTTTATTTTTTAGTCTTTATGATGGTCGATACTTGATCTATCTCTTACTGTTACATCCCCGGGCAACGCCGGGCTCTACAGCTAGTAGTGGATAAAGTAGAAAGATTGATCAATATAGATCACAATATATAGGATAGAATAGAAATGGTGATCCGTGTTCAAAATCCAATATCGGCAGCGACACTTTATTCCTATAGATAGATAGATAGATAGATAGATAGATAGATAGATAAACAGGCAGATACACAGCCTTACCTTGTTCTTTATTTGTATGAAAATTAATATATTATATCTCATTTATGAATATATCTGAATTATCTTAGCATCGCTTTCAGATTACAAAGATTTATATCATTTAGCGTAGCGGTGGGGAAAATACAGCTAACAACGAATTCAGAAAGTAAATAATAGATCAATAATCGGTAAGAAGAGAAAGTTGCACACACGAACACATTTAAAATTAAGCACATAATGGCTGTTGAAAATCCGGTAATATTATTTTTTATAGCTTAAGCGCTATTTTAGGGTGTAAATGTATTTAAGAATACGTTTATATTTATTTACTAAAAATTGAAATTAAAGTCTGCTTTAATAATACATCTGGGTTATAAAACGAAAAGACGTTATTTTGAATGTTTTTAAATGGACAAGTATACGCACTCGAATAGATGCACACACTAAAACAATCTCATTATATATAAGAAATACGAATCACGCAAGCACTCACATACAAAAACGCGACATGTGTAGTCGCACCAACGTAAATAAATTTAGATCAATAAAGACCTAAAAAGATTTTTCCCACTTTGTCATATATATATATATATATATATATATATATATATATATATATATATATATAAATGTAAAATTCATCAGAGTAGTCAACACTTAGAGGCGACAGTCTGATTCATGCTCGATGCAATCATCGGGCTACGAGTGCTGTTATTTTTCTTGGCTATTTATATATACTTTTTTATATATATAACCTTTCAACAAGATAAACGAATATATAGACGATATATATATATATATATATATATATATGAATAGCCGAGAAAAATAACAGCACTCGTGGCCTGACGATTGCATCTAGCATGAAACAGACTTTCGCCTCTAATTGTTGACTTCTATGTTCACTTTTATATTTACACACGCTCTATTTCTGATATTGATTACTTTATCCCATAAATACAGACTATACTTCTTCATATATATATATATATATATATATATATATATATATATATGAAAATTATTACAATATCTATCTTCGTTTCACCAACCCAGATTTGAGGACCACAGAATATCCCTACACACACATACTTGTGAATATAAAATCACGCCAAATACCAATGTATTTTACAACATATCGATATATTTCACCGGTAAAATACGAGAGTGACATTTATAGACTTCCATCATATGCATACTTAGGCACTTACATAAATTGACATTAACGACCTGCATACACATACACATAATTATTTTTTACTTACGCACTTTATACAATAAATATTCCTCAAATATATTTATATATTATCTATGGCGTTTGTCAACGTGACGCTTTCTGACCAATGAAAACTTCCCAAAATAATAGAATAACAGTGTTCTTCATTTTTGCTTTTACGTTTCTATTCTCGATCTCTGACGTAGCCTTAAAAATGTTGAAACATTTTAGATTGAGATTCGTCTCATACTTTGTTCTTTATTTCATTTTATCATCTTGTCGGATTCCTCTCCCTATCTGTTCTACATGTGATCTTCAACTCTCTCTCTCTCTCTCTCTCACACACACACACACACATATATATATATATATATATATATATATATATATATATATATATATATATACACACACACACACACACATATATATATATATATATATATATATATATATATATACACACACACACACACACATATATATATATATATATATACACACACACACACACACACACACACACACATATATATATATATATATATATATATATATATATATATAGTTAGGTAATGAAAAGTTTAGTAAATCGTATCGATAATTCCAAGGAGGATGTAATCCAGAGAGCTCAATATCAAACTTGAGCGAATATTAATTTAATTTAATTAAATTTAGAAAACAGTCAAGATTAAGGGTCCATTGATTATATTTTATTTCCTCAGGAAGGTCTTTTTTCCCTTGTTCTTCGGATTACAGTTCCAAGTATAAAAATGGATTTAAATTTAAAAGGTTATCTGTTTTCTAATTTTAATTAAATTAAATCTCTCTCCCCCTCTCTCTGACACACTCACTCACTCTCTCTCTCTCTGTCACTGTCTCCGTCTCTCTCTCTCTCTCTCTCTCTCTCTATATATATATATATATATATATATATATATATATATATATATATAGTCGACTAGCAGGTGTGTCACAGATGACTGAAGTGAAGATTGGGTACGACTTTTTCTGGAATGGTAAAAAAGACACTGAACCTCGGCAGTCAGGTGTGGGTTTTGCCATAAAGTCTTCCCTAGTTCGAATCTGTCGTCACTACCCAAAGCTGTATCAGATAGAATCATGACACTGACTTTAGTGTTGGAGCGTGACACACGTGCAGTTCTTGTAAGTTGCTACGCCCCAACTTTAACTAGTCCCGAGCAAGACAAGGATGAGTTTTACAACCAACTTCGAGATGTAGTATCTGGCATTCAGTATAAGGATAAAATCATCCTCATGGGTGATTTTAACGCTAGGGTTGGAAATGATTGTCAGTCATGGCAAATCTTTCTAGGTTCCCATGGTATTGGGTCTATGAATGCAAATGGACTCCGCCTGCTTTCTTTCTGTGAGGAATATGGTTTATGTATAACAAATACTTGGTTTCAACAGAAAAATAGTCATAAAACAGCATGCATGCATCCGGGATCGAAAGACTGGCACTTGATAGATTATGTGATTACAAAAAAGCGAGATTCGAATGACTTCAGTTTGACGAGGTCTTTCCACACCACATGCTACCGCTCAGATCATGCCCTACTTCGAGGTAAAGTGACACTGCATCTATCTCACAGGAGGGTGACGAAGTGCCATATGCCAAAGCGCATAAACACACTTCCCCTTAAATGTGTCGAACAACAGTCAAGACTTGCAGAAAGCATAGACGCAGCACTTAACTCAGTTGACATTACTCCTGACATTGAATCATCCTACGCATGCCACATCTTTTGAGGTACTAGGTCTGCCTATTCGCAAGCACCAGGATTGGTTCGATGACAACAATACTGAAGTACAGGAGCTAATTCAAAAATGCACAGTTCTCATAAGACATGGATAGAAGACAAGAAATCATCCGAAAAATGAAGGCATACACTAGTTGTAAATCTCAAGTTCAAAAAGCCCTAAGAACGATGAAAGAGGCGTGGTGGTCCAAACAGGCGACTTCCCTCCAGGAAGCGTCTGATAGAAAGGATTCAAAGGCATTTTATGATGGCATGAAGAAAGTGTTTGGTCCCCAAGAAAATGTTGTTTCTCCCGTTTTCTCCACTGAAGGTGACCTTTTGACAGACAAGAACGATATCCTGAAAAGATGGAAAGAACAATTTGATTCCGTCTTGAACAATGCCTCGTCCACCAATGAAGATGTGATTGCTTCAGTATGTCAGCGACCTGAAATCCCGGAACTCTCGTTTGAACCGACATTGCAGGAAGTTTTAAAGTCTATTAAGCAAATTTTGGTTGGAAAAGCACCGGGCAAAGATGCTATCCCACCAGAAATTTTCAAATACGGAGGGTCAACACTCGCTAAGAAACTTTTATATTTGTTTATTGAGATTTGGAGACAAGGAATGGTCCCACAGGACTTCAAGGACGCATCCATTCACCATCTGTTCAAAAATAAAGGAACAGAAAGATATGCGACAACCACCGAAATTTCTCTTTGTCTATAACTGGAAAGATTTTGGCCAGACTGATTTTGAACCGAATAATAACTCATGTAATTGATGACATCTACCCTGAATCACAGTGTGGCTTTCGTGCAGGTCGCGGCACCATTGATATGATTTTCTCCTTACGACAGGTTGCTGAGAAAGTTCGTGAGAAGAATCAAGAGTTTTATATGGTGTTCGTTGACCTCACGAAGGCGTTTGACACAGTGAACCGTGCTGCCCTGTGGAAGGTTTTAAGGAAATTGGGAATACCGGAAAATATGTTAAACGTCATTATCTCTTTCCATGATGGGATGAAGGCTGAGGTGGTCTCAAATGGTGAAACATCAGATTCCTTTTCTGTGACGAATGGCACAAAGCAAGGTTGTGCTATGGCCCCTGTTCTTTTTGCCCTCTACTTTTCTGTTATGCTGAAACATGCATTTGCAGAAGTGGAAGACAGCGTTAAGTTTCAGTTTAGAACAAGTGGGGGCCTTTTCAATCACCAGAGATTCAAAGCCAAAACTCTGACAAGGATCAGCATAAGCTGTGATCTTCTGTTTGCAGATGATGCTGCGCTGGTAGCAACTTCTTTTGAAGAAGCTCAACGCCTGATGGACAAGCTCTCTGCTGCTTGCAAAGCGTTCGGTCTTACCATCAGCATCTCAAAAACAGAAGTAGTTCACCAGCCTGCACCTACACCCAAGCAAGTGCGAGGCGTGCAACAAAACCCTCCTGCTCACAGGTTCCCTGATATACCGATTCGTGTTGACGAAAATGACCTCAAGTATGTGAAGAATTTTAACTACTTAGGCAGTAAAGTGAATGCAAGTGGAACTCTGGATGACGAAATTGTGAATAGAATTGTAAAAGCGGCTAACGCGTTTGGAAAACTACGTCATCGTCTTTGGAATCACAGGGGTATTCATCTTGCGACAAAAATCCACGTGTACAAAGCAGTTGTCCTCACTACTCTTTTGTATGGATCAGAGGCCTGGACCCTGTATCGTAAGCAGATTCAGCAATTAGATGTCTTTCACAAAGGATGTCTCCGAGCAATCTGTGGACTAACCCTGCAGGACAAAAAATCCAATGCCGATCTTCTAACGATGTGTAACATTGACGGAATTGAGAGCTTCCTCATGAGGGCATAGTTACGATGGGCCGGTCATGTTGTACGGACGCAAGATGGTAGAATTCCAAAGATTCTCAGGTACAGCCAGCTTGAAGGTGGTCAACGGAATGTTGGCCGACCCTTGCTCAGGTTTAAAGATAAGCTGAAAAGTAACCTTGCAGCTGCAAATATTGCACACACTGATTTGGAGAATACTGCCTTGGATCGCAAAGCTTGGAAAAGTGTAACTTACACTGGAATCAGGAATTTTTCGGCGGCAAGCGTTGTCAAGCTCCGTGAAGCAAGAGAAAGGAAAAAAGCCTCAGAAGGTGCCAGAGAAGTGCACCCTCTTTGTTCACACGCTTGCCCAATCTGTGATTTTCTTTGCAAGTCATTAGCAGGTCTGAAATGTCACTCGAGATTCAAACATAAAGGTCATTAAAAAGTTGTCGGAACCTCATATGTCGAAATCGACGGGAGATTCCATCATCAAATATAGTCACATATTAACACATGGTAGCTCACTGTAGAACATAATCTGTTATACTCTCAAATATATGTTCAATAACTTATGAATGAAATATATATATATATATATATATATATATATATATATATATAAGATATATATATATATATATGTGTGTGTGTGTGTCTGTGTGTGTGTCTGTGTGTGTATGTACGCGCGCGTGTGTGTCTGTATTATGAATTATGAAGACGATTTCCACGTAAACGATTAAACCGCAATTTTATGAAGAATTGAAAACAATGAAATTTTGGCTGCTTTTTGGAGTCTTTTTATCATCGTCCCAAGATAGAATAATACTATACATAAGAGAACATTATTAAAAATTTCTCACTCTCATTTTTACACATGATATGAAAGTTTTCCTTCTCCTAGGGAATCGTTTCCTCAATGCATACAAGTTTGAGAGAGTTTTTTTTTCCATATTCAGGCTTTAAATATATTTCTAACAAATTAAACATGAACAGTGTTTATTCAACAAAACATATCCCATCAAATTCTATTGTCTGTTGTCATTAATGCACCAGAAACTCAATTCCACGCTTACAACATTCGACTGGTTTAAACGCATATAACTTCATTCTTCCTTTTTCAATCTCATTCATATTTTTGAAGCATCGTCCTCATAAGAAATGAGCCATGGCTAAGACAACGTGATATTTTGATGGTGCACGGATTGAAATGTAGACAGGTTGAGGCAGCACTTCCAAATTCTCAATGTTCTTACGCTTTACCGTTCATCCCAATGACTGTGTGTTTTGTGACATTCCCATGCTGTCAGAGTGCACATCCTTGATTAACCGAGGCCAGATAGCCGTCTTCCAACATATATACTTGCTGCGGTTTTCCACCCAACACACAACATAACCTTATGATCAAAGTTCCCTTGTTTGACAAGAGGTTTTGAAGCCTGACCGGAAAGAACCCACTGATTTCTCTTGTTTCTGACTTTTGAGCTTAATTTATTGTAGGTGTTAAAATATACAGGCTTGCAGTATAAATCCTATTCAGTAGTAAAAATCTGTTGTCTCAACATTTTAGACATGTTCTCTAAGTATTGGTATTGTGTACTCCTTTGTTCGTGTACTGGACTTTCAAGATCTGGTAAGGAGAATTTTTTGTTTTAAGTTTCAAAGAATAAGTAAAGCCGATTTAAGAGTTACATCTATATACATGCGAATAATGTCAATTGGCGTTTTGATAAGCGGGCTGGCTTAACTGACCTGAAGTTTTTTTTCAAACTGGTCTCAATCTGAAAGATTTTGTGTTATTTTTTTTATTAAGCCCTGTAACCTAAAAATGTCCTGAACCTAGGGCTGCAATTCTTGCTCCTGGGCGTCATGGTAGGCATACTGAGCACAGTATATCCGTACTAGTATGTGGCTCAGGATGTTGGCTACCTTCATTCATTTATTATTATTATTATTATTATTATTATTATTATTGTTGTTGTTGTTGTTATTATTATTATTATTTTCAACGCTGATGTTGATGTAGCTCTTGGTGATGCTAATGATGATGGTGATAGCAGTAGATCTGGTAAGGAGAATTTTTTTTAAAGTTTCAAAGAATAAGTAAAGCCGATTTAAGAGTTACAACTCGATACATGCGAATAATGTCAATTGGGGGTTTGATAAGCGGACTGGATTAACCGACCTGAAGTTTTCTTTTTTTTCTAACTGGTCTCAATCTGAAAGATTTTGTGCTATTTTTTTTATTAAAACCTTTATCCTAACAATATCATGAATAATTAAATGATAGGAGGAAAAGTTTCGTAGCTTGTCTCAGGAGATCAGATTTTTAATCAAATAAGAAGATAATCATGAAGTAGAGAATATAAGTGTTAACGAATTCTTCATTCAGTGGAAGCTTCAGTCAAAAACAACAAAGATATTCTCTAATGTTTTGTTAGGCTTATTGTAGATTAAAATTCCTAGACAATTATTTTCGATATTTTTCAAATATTTTTTATAACCTTTCAGTTCTCACTTACATTATTAATCTATCACTTAAATAAAATGAGGTGATATCCTTTCATCAGAATGACTATATTTTAAATTACATATAATCAAGTATTGATTTACAAGGCTGCATATGAATTGCTAAAGCAATAAAATTAGAGACATTATACATACATACTTTGCCGATTGTTTTAGCGTGAAAATGGATTCAGTAGATTGTGTGGGGAATTCCGAATCTACTCTGCGATTTCATTTTCCACACCGATTAGCATTACGCAAAAATTACATCAGAAAATATTATTTAGTAATAAGAGAGAGCAATAAGAAGAATTTATGGAGCTTTGCCGGAAAGATACCGGCTTACGCTAGACATGAAGAGGTCAGGATTGTAGTGATTGGGCAAACATCATAGCTGGTGTTTGTTCTACAAAGCAAGAGGTCTTCTAGGAAGCAGCTGTTCAAATGGAACTTACATCTTGTCATAGGAATACGAAGGAAATGTATATGATTCACAATTTCGTACGTGGCATGGCTGGTCTCTGCTTCAAATGTCAGTGGTGGTGGGTCTAATGAATGTAGTTCATCAGAACTCATGCCATGGAAGTAGTGATATAGTAACTGGAGCCTGAAAAGGTTTCGTCAGCAGGATATGGGTTATTGTATGTAAAATAATTCCTCACGCACTAGGCCGCGTAAACGCTCTTGAAGAACTTTAAGATTGACAAGTGATGACGGAGCAGTTCCAGCACAGATCTAGCAGCTATATTTCATTTTTGGTCTGATCCGTCCTTTTAAAAGATAGAGTATAGCAGGGGGAGTTAGATACTTTATAGAATGTCAAAATCAACCAACCATTTTTCCGGCATCGTTAGCAACGGATCCTATATACTAATTACACTTGGAGTATGGGGAGAGCTTGTGCCAAAATAGACGATCAAGGCTAGGAGCTTCCTTAAGAGAACTCCAATTAATGATGATAGGTGAAAGCTTAGGGCGTTCTCGGTGATGGTGGGATCTTATTAGTTTGATTTTGATCGCATTGAATTTTACAATCCAGTCCTTTCCCAGTTGGGCCATCTGGGTCAGGTCAGAAGTGAAATGAGTTGCAGGTTTTTGGTCTTCCATGTTTATTTTGGAGGTGGGTCTGTAAACTTTTGTATCATCCGCATAGATACTCGCTAATTATCAAAATATGCTTTTAAGCAAATCATTAAAATACAACAGAAATAAGGTAGGACCGAAGAGGGAACTCTTTCGAACGCCGGCATGGATTTCCCAATGACTAGCCGTTGTCAACGACTTTCAGATATCGAACTTTTAAAGACTTGAAAATTAAAAGTGCCTTTCCAGAGATTCCGTATCTGGGGAGTGTATTTAGCAACCCCTGATGTTAAAGGTTTTGGATAGATCCAGGTTATTGGAACTCGTGATAAATTTATTATCTGTTTTGATCTTTAGATGTACGCGCTCTGGAATGAGAAGAATATGATTGAGTTCTTATGGTTCTCGAGGAAATAAGCTAAAATTCTCGAAAGCTTTTATTGTTTATCTTCATTGTAAACTAAAACTATATTATTTTTGCTCTATGTAAGGAAATAAAGCCACTATGACGCATGTGGGATAATGGAAGTGAAGGAAACTATACGGAGGTGAAACAATAATAAATATAACAGAAGTTAAATGTACAAAAGATGAGGTTTGACGTTAAATTTACATTTTTAAAGATTGTAGTTGACAGGTTAAGAAGCTGATTGAATGTTCTACAGTAGAATATTGCACAAGAAAATATTATCAATAGTTTAATGGAAACTGATCACACTCTGAAACAATAAAGAAACTGATATCCCTAAGGTAGAGTTTAAAAATTCCTGTTTCTATACCGATGTCTTGAAGATGAGAAACCTTACTCGTTCGGTTGCATAAACTCCATTGAAGTCATATAATTCTTACGATCATAATTATTGCAGTACACACTAATTTTTATTTATGAAATGACACACCAGAAGGTTTTATCGAATTCAGGAATTCAAAAATATCGTAATTGCTTCGTTTTTTTGTTAATTTATCGTGCCTCTTACACATTTCTGCTTAGATAGGATGTTGACCGCTCGATGACCCAAAGCAACATGCGTGAATACATTTTCTGCGCAGAGGCTCCACGCATACATTCGTTTTAACCGAAATAAAACGAACAATTTATTGAGCAGTCAGAACCACTCTCGCTTGAAAGACCAAAACTTTAATTGGACGATAAGTATATATTCTCTAATTCAAAAACCTGAGAGAGACAAGATTCGACGTCAACACCTACAAGCTGGGAGACGCTACACAAACCAGACTCCATGTCAACATCGACGCGCTGAGAAAGAAGCACATTTGACAACGACAGCCATCAGCAATATCCATTTGATATCGAATTTCAACATTCTCTCTCACTGTTGCCTTAGCAACAGCAACAGATAAAAGTTATCATATGTAAATAAGTTATACATTTATTTACCCATACTCAATGAAATGTCTTTACTTGAATTCCCGTTTACCGAGACAGAGAAGGAATTAACCTCCACAACATTAACAACAACAACAAGGATTTGTTTTCCAAGTTACCTATATTCGCCGGCGCAACAAATATCAACACTTACATGAATCAACGACTCATATTTTTAGCATTAATTTATTCATTCATCTGGTGTAATCCTACAGTGTTGTATTATACAATATCTTCTCTACTACAGAATATTTGGAAAATTTCTGATTTGAAAACCTCGATGATTTCCATCCACGAATTTTCCATTCACAAACTCAAGGTGACGTGCTACAAATTCTCGCTGGTCAGCCCTTGCGCACCGATTGCCTAATTCTCTTGGGCAGTACGACAAAGTGTAATAATTTGCAAGCATATATCAACTACGGCTGTTATTGTGTTCGACACTAACTTGATGCTACATACTTCAAAGCTTTTACAACATTTAAGTTTATTTATTAAACATTGCATATATATATTTCTTCTACGGGTCTAAATATTGGAGAAATCTTATTAAAGAAAAATATGCGATCTCCGGCAGGATTCGGACCTGCGTCGACCTGGGCAGAGAAATTTGTCGTTAGATTCATCCTGCATTAGACTAACTCGGTCATATTTTTCATTAAAAAGGTTTCTCGAATATGCAGGTGAGTATCAGAAAATAAATAAAAATAATCTTATATATAAAGTACAGTGTATGTATGTGTGTTTGTGCGTGTGTGTATGTCGAAGCAACTCCTCCGCTAACACTTGGCCGATTTCAATGATTCATTGCTCATTCAAAATCCCTAGAAAAGTTAGTCGAAGAGAACGATTTTCGTTGAGCTAATATTCGGAGTTGCCAGATTACGCGAGATTAAAAATATATATTTATATATTATACTAGTCATTATCGTTGCTTTCATGGTTCAAGGGGAGTAACTCTAATCTTTCTTTTGTATCCAAAATTGCAGCTAGCTTAAAAATTTAAGCTAGCTAAAATTTAAGGTAGCATAAAATCCGCATTATCGGGCGGCATTTAAGCTAGTACTCTTGGTTTGGTCATCATCACAATAGTTAGGGAGAAGTAGATGCGATAAGCATCAATAAACTACAATAATCTCAAAATTGATCGCTGCATTTAAGCATTGAATTAATGGTTAAGCTTACCTTTAAAAATTTCAACGATAATTCTTCTGTTGCCACTTAATTTAAAGACGACTTGATGTACGTAGATCCTTATTTTCCGTACGAAAATTATTTTTATTTTATGGGTGACAGAACAGTATAAGATAAAATTAATATACTGTAAAGATGGGAAAATAGAAAGTAGAATTAGTTATACATTCAAAAATTAAAGAGTTAGAGAAATATAATAGCTAATTAAGTAAAAACTATAATATGGAATCTATATTAATAAATGGCGAAATTGGAGCTCAATTCTCCCACGAATTCTGAGATTAAAAAAACCCCATCTCTACTTTATAGTAATTTGTTATTTACTCGACAACATCCCCCAACAAATTTGCATTTCGACACAAGGTCGTTTTAATGTGGGGAGCTCGAGCGCGTACACCCGGCCTAGGAACAAAAATTGCCCGAACCCTGGAACCGTCGGTTGCGCTGGCCTTGGTTCGAGCACCGTTCACTAACTCTGGTGCAATGAGAGGGTGCAGCCACGGACAGCTGTTCCCCATGGCCGGGCAACTCTACTTATAATTTTCCTCAGTTACGAATCTGTCATTTGACGGAGCCGCCCAAGAGCGCTTTCTGCCAAAGACAGAGACGCAACTGAGAGATGATAAATAGGGTGTTACAAAGTGCATTGTAGTAATTTACACACCAAGTATTTACTCTGTCTCCCCACTAAGACGAGTTATGACTCAATGTTTTTTTAATGTAGGGACCCGAGCGCGTACACCCAGGCCAGGAACAAAAATTGCCTGCAATCCGTACAACCGTCGGTTGCGCTAGCCTGGGTGCGAGCATCGATCGCTCTCTCTGATGCAATGAGAGGACGCGGCTTAGGGCAGATGTTCCTCAGGGCTGGGTACCTCTCAGTATCATTTTTCTCAGTTGCTAATCTCTCCTTTGACGAACTCACCCTCGAGTGCACTCAGCCCAAGGATAGAGAAGCAACTGAGAGATTATAAATAGACTGTTACAGACTATTCGAAAGTAATTTACTAGTCGAAAGAGTAATTTACACAATAAAAGCTCAATATCTGTTGTATATATTATCTAATTCTAAGCACTAGCACTCATCAGTTTTAACTAATTTCATATTGATTTTTAAAAAATGTTTTGATTTTCGTATCAAAAATAGTTGTTTAGGAATATCGTCTTATATAATGAAGGAAAGTGTTTGAAATTTACATCTTACTTGGCCTTCAACAACTTTGCATCTCTTTGTAAAACATTCCTTAACTATAACAAGCCAATTTATGAAATGTTCATTTAAAATTTTTGTTTTAAAGATTTCACATAGTGAATATATCTTACTTTGACCGTTTACTAAATATGGTTATGCACTACAAATAAAGTTTAAGTAATAATAATAATAATAATATATATATATATATATATATATATATATATATATATATATATATATATATATATACAGTTTGGTTAGAAATCAGTTAACATCTTTTCAGTGGAAGACTATCATTCAAATTTGAATACATCGTAATACAAATGATAACAATTCTTGAGATTCCTTCACTGGTAATATCCTTCTAAAGAAAAATCAAATCAGTTGTGTGAGGTATCACAGTAGCTGAAATGAACGACAGCTTTATAAAGCCTTTTTGTGATAAACCGAATCATGAACAACCTTAT
Organism: Acanthosepion pharaonis; assembly: GCA_903632075.3. Classification (NCBI taxonomy): domain Eukaryota; kingdom Metazoa; phylum Mollusca; class Cephalopoda; order Sepiida; family Sepiidae; genus Acanthosepion; species Acanthosepion pharaonis. The sequence goes on along the minus strand of CAHIKZ030005463.1, from coordinate 983,178 downwards.
CAATTTTCAAACAGACTATTACGAGTTACGTTTAAAAAACACCATTTTCCGTTATCTCATCAATTTTTGGGTAAATTTTCGATCTGCTTGTTTCTATATATCCTGAAGATCAACTGCATTTTGTTTTTTGCTAACGATAGGACATACTCTTCAAACATTATTAGCAATATTTGAGGAAGTTAATACAACTGTATTCAACTATATTGATGCATGTATAGCCATTAGATAGGCAACTCATCATAGAATCTCTTCGTAGGAATTCGGTCAACAATTTTTAAACATTTAAGTTTTCTATTATCTAAAATTTAAGAAGTCGGAAATAATTCTTTCGAGTTTCTAGAACAAATACTGATAGCTTTATCACCCTCGTTCTCAAATCTCTCTTTTTCTCATTCTGTAACAACATAATGATTAGGAATCTCATGCTGTATAAAATACCGTGCGTAGGTGTATTCATTGGTTGAAAAGAACATGGAAATGTCCTCCGATTCTCTGAATTATTTCCATTCAATATTCAGGCTTCCTATTTGGGAATACATCCGTTCATCTTGTGGTAAGTGCATGAAAAATGTTACATACCATATAAGATTTCGATCCAGCATATTACAGGAACAACATTATAAAGCATCTGTAGTTTAATAATTACGACCATATATATGTAGTTATCATGCCTTTCTCAAATTCTACACGATTTCAAAGAGTACGTGTGCGTTGTTGTTGATGATGATGATGATGATGATGATGATGATGATGATGATGATTGGCGAGTATCTGAGGACATAGGACGTCTAGTTAATATATGTTGCAATCGTCTGTTCAGGTACATTTGACTTTGTTCAATACTTGTACAGCCCACTTCTGGTTTAGACTGCAGCTATGCTGCGCGGACCTTAGTTACATCTTTTAGGAGTGAGCACATTATCTGGCGTGATCAATAGTTTGAATAACGCCAGTACATTGGAAACCTCTGTTTTTGATTTGATGAGCTTTCCTAATTACTATCTCAATTAAACGAAATTAAGTACATTTCTAAATTAGAAGTTAAGTCACATGATTTTAAAGTTTAAATGCTTGAATGTAACCGTAAGTTCTATGTTAATAGTTTCTTACCTCGCACTTCCGCTTGCGGAACTATCTTCCTTTATTTTGCTTTCCAATCAACTTTGATCTTCGAAAAATTAAATGCATGTTATCCATTATCTTTTGCATTATTTTTTCATGTTTTTTATATTCACCTCTTTTCTTAAAAAGTTTTTTTTTCTCTTATTCTTTCGCAGTCAGTAATCATTGTGTCGTAGAACCTATATTGCCTTGCTTAGATTTTAAAAAATACGTGTTGAATAGTAAAGCAACTTTGTTATATCTTTCAAAGCGTTCAGCTCTTACATGAGAACGGTAACATTTCTGGCAATAAACGGTCTACAGATTTATACAGGTATTTCGTCCCGACATTCTTTACGGTAATAATTCTCATATTCTTCTTTCTCCATAAAAGAGTATTTAGATTGGCGTACCAAAAGATCCATGGATCATAATTTCATATATTCATGAACACACGTAATGTCCAAGTGAATATAGATTTACAGCAGAAATATATTTATTACCTGATTCAGTGTTTCATGTTTTGTCCTTACACATTTTTTTGATTTGGATTGCATATGAAAATGGGTAATAATCTTTTATTCTCTGTACAGCAAGACGTGCAAACACTTCATTTTTTTTCACCATATTGCGAGTTCAGCCATTGAAATTAGATGAAAGAATAACAGTGACGAAGAGCAATATATCTCTGAATATTACGCAAGGCATCAGTCAACCTCTTGTAGGTTGATGCACGAAGCTGGGCTTGATTATCTCGAACTAACAGCATCAAAACAACCTTCGGTTTCTACGAACGTGTACACGAAGAATTGATGAAATAATTTTACACTGTTATTGCAGTTCTATCAAAGTATCATAGGCCAAATGTATTGCACCCCACCCCAATGAAGATCGAATTCACTTTGCAGTCGTAATGGATCTAGAGAGAAAAGCTTGCTAAACATTTCACCATACCGAAGCACGCTTTTTCACTTTTATATATAAGAAAATATTACAACTGTAAAAATCCTATATTGTTATCTTCGTTCAGATGTGCAGTAGATATCTAGACATATGTTCTGTAATGGTATTCCAAGACGAAGTAAATACGTATGTCATTGAATGACAAGATTTATGGAAGCATTTTTTGTCGGCTCAAAAAAAGTGAGAGTGAATATGTCATTGAACGTCTGCACCACCCTGATCACTAGAAAGTTCTCTGCTGTTCCAGGACCAAGAGATCAGTTTTGGCGAATTGTTTCCCAACTTTGCAAGCTTCTCTCTACTCTAACCGTATTTCCATGGAAAATGTCAAAAAAAAAACAATAGTCCCGTGTTCATACAAGTCAAATCCTCCCGCTATACCGTGTACATTTAGACGAACCAAACTCTTTGCATTCGAATTGCTTTACGAATGTTTATCGCGAATAGCTTCCTCTCACTGTTTCGTTGTGGAACAGAGCCACAAGATATTCCCTGATCACCACAATCTTGACTTCTTAACGTATATATGGTTAACCATTATCTTAGCCATATATTCGCATAAATTGTGTCCTTTTCTTTTACCGCTCACAAAACAATCGCCTTCTGTAACACTCTAACTGGAGTGACTCTTGAGTATTAGATCGAATGAACATTAGAAAAGAAAAATCTTCAGTCATCGCTTCCATGTCTAAAATAATTTGTTACACATAAAACTCCGTTATTGCTTTCTCCCGTTTGATTTCTTCCTATTCGCTCTCATAAATTTTTTTGTACGTCAGAGAATAGGGTTCTCAAGATACTCTCTATCAAGGTTAGTGTTGTTGAGTACATGACTTAACGTTTTCATATGTGGTGAACAGTTATTGGCTCCTGTAAATACCATTCTTATTGTCATATTTTCGCCTGCGTCAGTATTATCTGTGTTCCTTTTCTGCATAATGATTTGTTTCGATGTTATCTTTGCCATTGCATTCTGAAACAATATCTACAGCTTTCATGATATATGCTGATGTATTCGTTTCTAATGAGATAAATGCCTATTGATTATTTACGAGTGACATTGACTTTAAAATTAACATCTTCGGCTGTGTTACCTTAAAAACATTACTGAACA
>CAHIKZ030005463.1:962500-975000 GCA_903632075.3 Acanthosepion pharaonis | reverse complement strand
CACCGTACTTTTTCCAGTGACATATTCTAACATGGTTGTTTGATATTTTTTTCTGTAAGTATCTTATTAAAACTTTTGTATTTGTTCTACAACTATGTACTAGGATGGCGGATGTTAAAAATCTGTATACCTACTTTTTGTTGGAAAGAGTAATTATTTATATTTAAATTAATTTAATTACTTCGTATTTTTTTAATTTTAGGATGAAAATTAACATTAGTCATTGCTTTGCTATTCAGACTAACGTACTTAACCCAGTGGTTATAATTACATGGTCCTAAAGTCTAACTTTTCGGCTTTCTACTGGTGTTTCTCTTTGTACTTGCTAACCACAGTTGAACATGGAACTGAACACTTTCTTCTTATCATGCAGGAAGATGTTTATTTCTAAATACACTACATTTCCTGTATTTATCACACCTCTCCATAAATACAACATATTGGAATGTTAAAAACGATTATATATATATATATATATATATATATATATATATATATATATATATATATATATATATATATATATATATATATATATATCCTTTGAGAATGGAAAGGAGCTATGGATTTAAATTTAATTTTATAATTAAACTTAAAATTTTAGTTACTGTTTTGAAATATGGTAACTCCTGTGTAGCGATGGAACAATATTTTTAAGATAAAATTTATATATATATATATATATATATATATATATATATATATATATATATATATATATATATATATATATATGGTAGATTTGTCAGTAAGGGGACATCTTCATGTCATCGATCTGGAGGGGCGATCCCTGCTTGCTCCACCTTTTGAAAATGCCTGAAAATCATACCACGTGTTGATCGGAAACCATAGCAGGCTTCGATGGTTGTGCTAGCACGAAGTCACATGTCATCGGGACCGAGTGTTTGAGCGTGCTGGCATTGTTCAGATTGTCGATCACACTATATAACACGCTTCTCTCCCAGAAATCGATTTCCGCAGCATAGTTGCAGTGTGGGCATTGACAAACATATGTTTCTGAAGTAGCGTCTGCAATATGGATCAGCTAGACGCCCTAGTAGACGGGTATCCTGAATACGACTCGCCAGCTATCATGGATATATATATATATATATATATATATATATATATATATATATATATATAAATAAATATATGGATATAGATCCGACAATATATGAAGAAAATACAGAAAAAACAAACAAAAATCTTAATATGCAATTATGCTGTATTAATGTTAATATAAAGTCGACGTCGGACTTTTCGGTCTATTAAACCATCTTCATAGACATTTCATTTAAACATAATTAACATTAGAAACATATAAAAATTCAACACAAAAGACGATGGACATAAGAGCACAACTAATCCAAACACATAACTGAAATTTTATATAAGATCAGCGTTCCGTTTTATGTCCATCGTCTTTTGTGTTAAATTTTTATATATTTCTAATGTTAATTATGTTTAAAATGTCCATGAAGATGGTCTTAAATAGAGCGAAACGTCCGGTCGACTTTATATTAACATTAATACACCATAATTGCATATTAAGATTTTTGTTTGTTTTTTCTGTATTTTTCTTCATATATATATATATATATATATATATATATATATATATATATATATATATATATATATATGGATGTCTGCTACATTGAACTGGGATAATATTTGATAATGTGTATCTCTTCCTTAAAAGATGACCATTAATGTCACTTCTTATTGTTCCACTGATGCTACTCTTGCAAGAAAATTAATATAAAAAGTAGGTTTTATCTCAAAAAGAGAGTGTCCAATTTATTTAACTTAAACAAATATTCCGTGGTTAATATTAAATTCAGACGTCTGGTACAACTATATTCTCAGTGTTACAGACTTGTTCATGCTTAACGGATAAATTATATCTGTTAAGTGTCAACAATCATAATAGATATGTCTAAGAAATACAAGTATAAGTGGATTATAACGTTGGGTCTATCGAGTAAAACATTCTCATACTCTGATTCAACAGAAGTAATGAACAGGCGCTACAAAGGTGAACATATTGTGTATAAAATTGTGAAATATCCCCAAAACAATGGAAAGCGTAGTGTGGAATATTTCAGAAATTCCAAGCTTATTACAGAAGACAGATATCTGATATATGTTCTGGGGTTGAAAAACAAGGCGAGGAAGATGGTCCGAATAATATTTGTCAGGATTATGTTTTTAGATTGAACTTATGAAGCTGTAATAATCATATTTTTGTATTCTTCATCAGAACCATTAAAAAATAACTTTCCTATGATGTCATATATTTCTGAGTCTTTTCAGTTTCGATTTTAGAAGCCTAAATATTATCTCGTTTTGTTATCTCGAGGTCAACGCTGGTTGATTCCATGGTGCATGTTGTTATTTTTTAAACTTAGCTCAGTTGTAGCATCAGGTTATACAAATCGTGCAGCTAATAATGATTGAATACACGAAAAACGATCTATAAATACAGTTCCCTGTTTATTACATCAAGTTGACGTATACCTGCCTGATTGCTGTGCTTTCTTTTATTTTGTTAGAAGTATAAAACTTTGCCAATGACCAGTCAGTTCTCCGCCATGTTTGTTCCCACATTTAATAACTTATACGATCCAGTTTTTTTAATGCGTGCATTTGCTGTTTATCAATATGAGATGTGGATCAAGAACGTTTCCTGCATTTAATGCTTCACGTAGCTTCACCTAACATTCTCATTTAATCTTAATTTTCTTTATTCTTTTGCTAATTACTATTGTGAAATTCCGCATTTTCAATTTTATCGCTCGTAGATATATATGCCTATATTTCTCTTGTATCAAGCTACACGTTGAATGTGCGTATATCCTTTTGTTATCGTGATGCACATTTTTATCTCTTATGAATGCCACTTTCTTAATTATATTCGCTAGTTTCTATTCGCGTAGTCAATTTTATCTAATTTAATCTAGTCTTGAATGCTGTTTTGATTTCTCACTGAAATCCAATGATGTCCAATCTAAGCTTGTTTGATGCCACATAGAATTGAATTACGTGAATCATTTTTTCTTCCAATATAAAAGTCAAATTTTACTTTGCAATTTGCTATTCTACGATTGTTCCCTACATTAATTCATACCGCGTATAAATTTATTGATACTGGCATTGTCAGCAATTATTAAATCAATAGTTTTCATAGCTTATGCAAGTTCATTTAGAGCTCATTCGCTTTAAAATAATTGTATTAATAATATAATTTAGTCCCCATCTGGTGAATAACATTGTTGCTATTTCATATTTATTCCTTATCTTCCGATATTAGATTCTACCTCTTTCTCCCTACTTTTGTTTGCAATTGATTTTCCTTGTCTCTGTCGTCTCGCTGATAACAGTAGGAATTTATTAAAAATTGCCCACAATTATTATTTTTTTTTAATTTAGTGTATAGATATATATTCGTGTTTTAATGTGTACTTTGCCTAATTTAATTTTCTATAAGCTAAATTACACAGATTTACTCTAAAAAATGAACATTGCCACATTTTCGTTTTCTTCCTTACGGCAGGACACTGCAGGACACGAGCAACAAGCGCACATAATGAATTTCTCTCCGCCGCATGATGTCTCTTACTAAACCTGAAAAATATGCGCGTATACTAAAATTTATTTCTCTCTATATATTTTTGTTTCTCCCCATCACTTTCTCTCTCTCTCTCTCTCGCATCCACATTTAAATGCCCCTTTTAGTGTGTATCAGGTCTATTACCCTTAAATTCCGACATTATGTCTCTGATTGGACCCAGAAAGAAATCCGTATAAAACAGAAATCGAAGGAAATAATAATAATAATAATAATAATAATAATAATAATAACAACGAAAAACAATATTTGACAAAGTTAAACAATTTTAAAAAGTTCAAGTATACAAATATACAAATCTAAAAATTATAAGTAATTGTACAAGTATTGCTTGTCTTGCGATGAAAAAAACAAACAAAAAAACAACTGTACAAGTGAACGAATGAAACGTTACCAGCGTGAAGATATGCAACTGGAACGGGCTTAATATGCTCATCTTGAAATTTCCCGTTAGTTTATTCGTTACTAAAAGGAAGTAAACAGCTTAGTACAAATCTTATGGATCTCTCCAGTTAATCTGTTTATTTCCCTGGGGCGGGAAGTTAATAATATGCATTCGTAACTATCTTCATGCATTTTAAGCTACGAGAGGTCGGGAGATTCTGAAAATATTTTAGAATGTGCACTTTAAAATGCTTGTCGAAATTACAGTCTTTTGTAATAAAATGTTTTGCACGCGGCATTGATTCCACATTGGAGTCTAATGTCACACCTGTGTCTACTGAAAATTTAAAGCTCAACACATACCAACATGTTCCAAAAATTACTATTCCAATACAAATTCGTCCTCAAGAAACATTCGAAAGTATAGCTGTAATAGATTGATCAAATTTGATGCTTTCTCCAGATTAAATTTCTGTTTTAGAGCTTGGATTGAATTTCTGCCCAAGTACGTAAAGTTTTGACAAAAATAAATTAGCTCATGATGTATTTTAATTTGTCAGTCATCACAAGCAGTAGAAACATTAAAAAAAAAATTATGGCGAAAATTCTACAATTACAACCTAACACAACAAAAATTATAATCAAAGCTGGCATAATTGCGTTAATAAAAATCCACCCTGGTATCGAGATGGAGGCTTACAGTCGTTACTAGAATTTTTGTAACCTGTCATGCTGCTATTTGGGAAAACATAAAATAAAACCATAACAAAACCTGGACCAATCTTACAACTTCGCAACATAACACTTTTCGTCGTCTCGTCGTTGGTGATTCGATCGTCATCAAAATGGTAGACAAAAAACTATTGTTATTACTAGTAAAGAAAATGATATTTCGGCTTGTGAAGAAGTTTTAAGGGATAAAAGATTTTATAAAGAAGTAAAAATAAACCCGAAATCTTATTAAAGAGAAAAAAAGGTCAACATGATAAAATGAAAGAAAACAATCCAACAGAATTTAGCATAGTACTTTCACCAATGTTTTACGGCCTTCCAAATATACATGGGAAATTTGATAAATTTCCTCTACAACTATATATATCGATTTTTAGATGTGGCACATGGTCGAAAGTATGGGACACCCAGTGAGGATCGAACTCACTATTCAGTTGTAACAGTTTTAGCAAGACCAGCTTGCTAACCATTACATATATAGTAGAGATGAATGTTGCACGGCAAAAATCTCTGAGTGGCTGGATGGATTTTTTTTATCTGCTATAGAAAAATTGTCTTATGTCCAGGACACATTTGAAATTTTTTCTAAAATAATTAAATTCACAGAATGAAAATATGACTTTCATGATTGCTTTTTTGATCACAATGGATATCTCGTCTCTTTAACCTAATATTGATCACGACGAAGAAGTTGAGACATGCAGCAAAGCTTTTGAGAAACGCAAAAAGAAAACCATTTCGCCAAACTTTCTCTGTAGACTTATATCTTACGTCTTGGAAAGCAGCACGATGAAATCTGGAAAAAGGCTGTTTTTTGTTTTTGTTTTTGTTTTTGTTTTCACCAAATCAAAGGATGTGCAATGGGGATCCCGATGGCCTTTTACGTTGCGAATGTTTTTACGAAAAACTTCGAAGAAAAAACTACTTGAAGATTTCAAATCACAGCACGGTCTTGAACCAGAACTTTGGCTGCGATTTATTGATAATATCTTATTCATCTGTCAAGGCCCACAGGAAAGTTTGCTAAAATTTATACAATTTTGCGAAAAAGAACAATATTTTATCACATAAATTTACACCAAGTTTCTCCAAAACTAGTATTGGATTTTTAGATACTAGAATAAAGGTCTCAACGAGTGGTCTAATGACTAAATTATTTTCCAAGCCTGCTTCATCGCCGCCGTTCTGATCATCCTTACACGCTAAAATCAAACCGGAACTGCCTATTTTTGTGAATAAGGCGAATTTGCACGGAGATAAAATATTATCGGAAGCATTTTAATGATTTCATTCGACATTATTTTAAGCGTGGCTATCAAGAGTTGCGACGGGAACAAATTGACAATTGAATAGTTAAAATGAACATTACCATAATTTTAGACCACGTTAAAATACCAGAAAATACAATAAAGATTCTGACAGAAACCCATTAATCATTAACTGGCACTGAAATTTTGCTGGAATTTCGAAAATACCATACGACAGATATGAACATCTTGCGCAAAAATATCCGCGTTTTAAAACGATTTTTCGCAACTCGCCTATAAGAAATAAAACCCTAAGCCAACATTTAACATATGTAAGCGTCAACACTTAAAACAACATTGGAGTTTCGGATCATTATACACTCGAAATCACCAGTAGAAGAGGAAAAAAACTCTTCATTGTTCAACAACACGAGTCACGTTAATTCTATTTCAAATTCAACGAGAAACATCACGATTTCAAAAGAGGATGGCACTTGTACTGATTCCTATTTAATATACACTGCACAATGTAGCAAACATGACTTGATATGTGTGGGTTGCACAACGGAAAATTAAATAAAAGATTCTATGGACACTGGTGTGATTCCACACAGAGAAATGTGACATCAACTTAGCTTGCAGAACATTGTATTACAAACGACTGTAATTTCAATATTCATCTTAAGGGGAACATTCTGGATAAATATTCAAAATCTACCGACCTTTTAACACTTAAAACACCTGAGAATATTTACGTATGCATAATTACTAACTTCCCTTCACGGGAAAATGAACAGAATTAAAGGATAATTCCGTGAGATGTATACTAAGCTGTTTGATTAATTCCTCTTTGTAACAAATCATCTAACGGTAAATTCCAAGAACAAGATCACCATCGTATTAAGCAAGTTTAAGGTACATGCCTTCAAGTTGGGGGCGTTTCATTCATTTTCACGCGTTCTTTATTTTTACAGACGTGTTTTTTTTTTTTTTTTTCATTACAAGACAAGTAACGTTTGTACAAATATATATATATATATATATATATATATATATATATATATATATATATATATATATATTATGGATTTATAAATTTGTATACTTATTTTTTAAACATAACGGAAGAAGACATTCTGTCAAAATATTGTTCAACATTGTCAAACAATGTGATTTTTATTTTTTAAATCGCGCTCTTCCATTAACTATTATTACAGTTGTTGTTGTTGTTGTTATTATTATTATTATTATTATTATTATTATTATTATTTTTTAAATGGACACACTTCCACCAAGTCTGCGGGAAAGGTGTGTTGTTATGTTGTTGTTGTTATAATTTTTTTTTTTTTTTTTTTTTTTTTTTATTCCGATGAAGTATTTATTAGACAAAGTTCTCAGTATGTGTGCTGTATTAATAAGACAATTTTCTGTATTCTTTACTGGGGTTTCCAGGATTCTTTCAATGTGTTGTTTTGTTCCATTTTTTATAATTCCAAATATATTACCACTGGTATTATTCTTGTTTTCAATTCCCACATTTTTTCTATTTCAATTTCCAGGTCTTTTGTATTTTGATAGTTTTTCAAATTCCTTGATGTTATAATCCGTATATCAATTAGTAGGCAAGTTTTTTTTTTCTTTCTGGTTTTTGACAAAATGTCCGGATTTGCTTCAATTTTTCTGTCTGTGTGGATGGTATAATCCCATAGAATGGTGACATTTCTATTTCTGAACCGGCGCTGGATTTACTAGTGTTTGCTTTTTTCCAAAGTGTTTGCACATTGTCCAGTGTAAGTATTGCCCCACCTATCGTGACGATTTTTATATTCATTTGGGGCAAGTATAGAACATCCTGAGATTAGATGGTCATTGTTTCTTGGTATTTGTCACAAACCCGCATTTTGGATCCACATTATTATGTATGATATTTGCCTGAAAAATTCCTAGTGAAAAAGACTTCTTGCGCTGCAAGAATAAAGCCTTCAGTTTCAGACTTTAATCCAGATGCTCGTAAACAATCGATGAGTATTAACTTTATCAACATTGGGTTTATTTGCGTTCTGGATATTGGCCATGCAGAGGTTTGTCTTGCCAGCGTTGCTTTCAAGGGCTTTATCCTTGGCTTTCTTTTCATATCTTTTGCTGCAATAGTTGGTTCTTGGCTTCTGTTTTGAAAAAAAATGTAAAAAAAATATTTTTTTTTTTTTTTTTTTTTTTTTTTTCTGTTTTCATTTTTTCCAGTCATTTGTTTTTCCATCCTTGTATGACAATTCTAGCTGAATGTTCCACCTTCTTTACGGGGTATGTAACATGATCAATAAAATCCATTTGTCAGATGTCATTTAGAGTCCAGTTCAAGATGTTGAAACTATATTGGACCACTGGGATGGCAAGGTTATTAATGGCCATAATTCTGTTCTGAAATTCAATTCAGTTTTTAATACCAGTCAAAATTTCTATAGTACTCTTTACATTTCTTTCATTTTCTTATGGTGATTGTTTTTATAAGTTTTTGTTCTAAATTTTTTTTTTAAATAAAACTCACCAAAACTCTTTAGCACATTTATCCAAATTGAATTTCATTCCAATGTCTTCACTGAAGCATTTTAAGTTTGCACCTTCCAGCTATTGTCATTTAGCATACATTTTAAGTCATCCATGTAAAAATAGATGGTTTATTTTTTCTTTTTGAGCTATTTTTGTAACCGCATTCTGTCTTGTTATTGGCAATGCTATAAGTGATATGAAAATAATAAAGGAGACAAAGAGTCACCTTTGAAATATTCCTCTATTGATGTTTATTTCGCCAGACTTATAGGTTCCATTTTTATGATTGAGGTAAAGTGTAGTTTTCCATATCGACATACATTGTTTGATGAAATTGATGATAAAGGTGATGTACATAGGCAGATCCAAATGTGGTACACATCGAATGCTTTACGAAATCTATCCAGGCAAAGAGAGACGGAAGCAGTTTTCCAGGATCATCCTATTAATAAGTAATTGGTCTTTACATCCGTAGCAGCCCCGTTTGCACCCTTTTGTGTTCAAGAGTATGTCATTTCTTTCTATGTCTGTTTTGTTAAAATAGATGTTAACAGTTTGTATGTTGTTGGAAGACATGTAATTGGTCTATTTATTTGTGTCACTATTTTTGGGTAGAAGAAAGGTAATTTGGTCATCCATGCAGGAATTTTATTTTGGTGAGTTTTTTTGTGCTGCTGTATTTAAATAATATAGCCGAAGTTAGGAATTTATCTATTCCTGAGATTTCCATTGTGTGCTTTTTTTCAGAAACATCTTCTTCTGTGATTCCCGATGTCTGTTCTGGTTTATTTTTCATTCGTTTCTAACTCTTGCGTCCATAGTGTTCTTTAGGGCAGATTTTTCCCCAGAACTTTAACTCCCATTTTAGGGGGACTGTTATAATTTCCCTGTAAAATTTCTTTGCAAAAGATCTTAATAGAATTTGAATTTTCTCGTTGATTATTCTTTTGAGCCTTCAGTTGTATTGTTTGCTTTATTTTTTTTTTAGTTGATAGGACTTTTCTTCCTGATATGTTTTTCTTTCGAATTCTTACATTTACTCCTCTTGCTAGTTCATCGAGTACTGATAATTCACTTCTAATGTTCAATTTCTTTTCTATTTTTCTTTTCCAAGGTGGATCTTCATGTTTTGTTTTTTTTACTTTGATGTTCAGTTTATTTGTTGCTGCTATTGCTGATGCATAATTGTTCATTGGATTTAAAGTGTCTTCTTCATCCAGAATCAATTTGAGTGCTGCATTATAGAGCTTAATAGTTTTGAGGTTATGCTTTGTTGGTTGTAATTTTCTCGTTCCTCCATTGTGTATCTGACTTATTTTGATTTCATCCTTGATAACTTGTTTTCAGAAATTCTGTTCGATGAATTTGAAATTAAGATCGTCATGAAAACCCAACATTTCTAAAAATTATCTTCACAGTGATTTGGATTTCAGTTTTTCATTATGACCTGAGGCTTGAATTTTTTTTCCTGATTCCATGTTTTGTTGGTTCATCTATTCTTGAACTTTTTTATTTCATTTTATTTTTGTTGTCCCTTCTTACATTGGCTAGTTTATTTTTGTCTATGTACGTTTTCTAATTGTTTGCCTTTCTCTCGCCAAATGTCATATGTTTGGCGAGTGATGTTTTTCTGAAGTAACGCTTCATGGAATGCAGTCATAATAACTTTGTACTTCACGAGACCATTTTATTTTTTCTTTCCTTAAATTTAAATCTAGCTGGAAATTTACAGACCATCATTAGGATTATCCTACCTGAAGATTCATTCTTTGTGTAGGAGTTTGTCCTATGGCAGATTTTTCGACCTCAGGTAGGTTCCTCCTGAAGGACGGGCTTTTTATCCACTGAAGAGCAAGACGTTTTGTTTCTATTTTTAATTTTCATATTAATCCCACGAGTGAAAAAGTCCACCCAAAGTTGCCCGATTCTTTACAGACAGGGTTCCGAACGAAACGCAGTAGCCATTCATACGATTAACACCTTTGTTGGTGGTTGTTAAGTTTTCCTTCTCCTAAATGGGTTGCTAATAGACAGAGACACGATTGGAAATCAAAGAGAATGACGCTGGTTAAAAAAAAAAAAAAAAAAAAAAAAGTTTACATTGTTTGTCTTTTGCTGCAATTTAAAATTATTATTATATATCATTATTATTATCATTATTATTGTTATTATTATTATTATTATTATTTACTCAATAAAAGGCTATATAATAAGCTATTGTCTAAATATAAAAAAAAATAATCTACGTACAGATGATAAGTATATGTAGGTTAAATGACAGCTGAACCTATATTTGACCAGGTTTAAGATTTTAGAGCATTATTACTCCAAACATATTACGTATTTCGAAAACTTTCAATAAAATCACTGAATATCTCTGATGGTATTCTTTTTGTTTTTGTTTTTTTTTTTGTTTTTTTCCTGACGTGTGTTCCGAACAGATCAATAAACCAACTGATGTACTTCAAACTCATGACATTTTTAGTGTAATTTGAAATTAAAAACATTAAAACATTTTTTTTTTTTAAATATCACCATCTGCCCGACATAATATAATAATACAATTTTCAAGAAAAAAAGAAATTTTCAGAGAGGTGAAAAAAAACAGAGAGAGAGTGAGTGAGATAAAGATGTATAGGCAGATAAATACATAGAGGAAGAAAGAGAGAGAGAGAGAAAGAAAGAGAATTGGCTACATCGACATTCTTTTGGTCCTTCCCTGTATTTATTTGAATTTTAATTGATTCCTTATTATCCTGAATGGCGCCGATCGCTACAATTCGTCATAGTGAGATTTCATTTAATCCAAACCTTTATAATGAAATCAAATTTGAATCCGTTGATAACACAATTAACTTCTGATATGTTTAGAATCACATTGTGTGACCTGTGTGCTAATGTTTCTCGTTTTTGTTCTCTCTATTTGAAAAAAAATACCGTGAATTTTCTACCTCGTGTTCAGTATTTTGCAGGAAACGTGGTTCACTGACAAATAAGATCGTTGAAAACTAAAACAGGAGGCATAGTTCGAATACCAACTGAACTATATTTTGGTTCAATTCGTTCGATTCCCTTTGAGAAAATCATGAAATCCATTTCTTTCTAATTACATCATTTAAATAGCAAATCAGACAGAACTAACTAGAGGGCAACTTTGAATTCAAGACCGCAGATAAGGAAACGGATTAGACAACGAACATTTTATAGCTGGGTGGCACAATCTGTATGTATATATATATATATATATATATATATATATATATATATATATATATATATATATATATATATGTATGTATATATATATATATAAAAAAAAAAAACATGAACTATTTAAAAATCCAATAAAACCAAGAATGATGGAAGAAAAATATTTTATTCATAGTGATTGAAACATTAAAACATATATGATGGAAATTTCATTTTTAAAAATTATCCTGTAGATATATATTCTTGAAATATATAACATCTCATTTGGGATACTGTGAAATGTGTTTACTTGTCACTGTCTCGCAGTGTTGACACTGCTCATGTCTGGCAATATGCACTGTTTAGGTCACCTGTAATATATATATATATATATATATATATATATATATATATATATATATATGTGTGTGTGCGTGTGTGTTTTAGTAGCAAATTTTCTTTTAGGAAACATTATGTCTGCTTATTTTTAGCATAATCCTTCATATTCACATATATTTTCCCGTTTATTACAATAAAATGAGGCAAGAAATGCACTGTAACAAGGAAAATCACTTTAATTTTCTAAGTACTTTCAATCTCTTTCTGAGATCATCAACAGGGATGCAATTGGTAAAGCAAATTGGCTAGCCAATAAATATTTGTAGTTATCCATCACTGATTTTTTTAAATTTTTGCGTTTAAATGAAACAGCTGACATTTGCATTTTAAAAAGCAACAGAAAAAATATATGCAGGGTTTGATGGATA
>CAHIKZ030005463.1:920000-957500 GCA_903632075.3 Acanthosepion pharaonis | reverse complement strand
ATACAGCAGACAGGAGATATATACTTTTTTTTATTTAGTTTGTCTCGCATACGTACGTTTTTCTGTTTCTAGGCGCATAGGGAAGTATACAAATTTTTGATAATTTTCGCCTGTGCACCTTTTTAAATCTTAAAAAACTAATATATATATATATATATATATATATATATATATATATATATATATATATATATATATATAAGATGAGAATGAATAGAGTATAATTTTAACGTTCATACATTTAATTTAAAAGACGCCTCAGCACAGAGTAGAGCTATATTATTTAATTTAGGATATTAAAACAATATGTAAAAATCACCAAATTGTTACGATGCATAACAATGCGTCGCCTCAGGTGATTGTTAAATACTGGTGAGTGAACGCTTAATTTGTTTTCAAAAGTAAAATACATCCTCTTTTTAAAAAAAAAAAAACAACAACAACAAGGGCTATAAGTTTTAAGGGTTTTACCTTGATCAGCCAATTAAATATGACCTACGTTCGATTCAAACTTTTCAAAGAAAAAAACAAAAGTACTGTTTCTTAGAAATGAATCTTGACTCGGAGTTATCTGCCAAGAGCAGCCAGACATGAAATTAAAGACTGATACAGGGAGTAAATTTTTTTTTTTTTCGAAAAAAGGATGTATTTTGCTATGGAAAACAATTTAATCGTTCAGTCGCCATTAATTTCTTAATTAGTTTTTCGACATTTTTTGTTTAATTAAGTAAATTACTTTATTAGCTATTATATTTATCTGACTTTTCAAATGTCGAATGTATAACTAATTCTAATTTCTATATTCCTATCTTTACACTATATTAATTATAATTTATAAATTGTCCCCTGTTGTAAGATTTCTAATTCCTCTTTTCACTTACATCTCTTTATGTAAATATATTATGGTTGTTTTTCTAATATATTTTTTTCTGTATAACTTTGTATTTTTAAGTATAACTTTATATTTTTATATATAACTTGTAATACTTTATATAAATTATTTTAAATATAACTTTTTTATTTTAAATTATTTCATTTTATTTTTATGTTTAAATATATAGATTATTTTATTTTATTTTTTTATTTTGAAATATATTTTCATTTTAAATATAATCTATTTCTTTTTTATTAAATATAACTCATTTTTTAAATGTAATTTTATTTATTTTTAAATATAAATTATTTAAATATGACTTGCTTACATATGTAAATATATCCAACTTTTAAATATAATTTGTTTTTGGAATATGAGTTTTTACTTTTAATTATGTCTTTGGTTTATGTTTAAATGGATGAATTCTGTATTACATTTTCAAAGTTTTTTTTTATTATTATTTTTTCTTGTGGGGGTGATCTCACATATAAATTTCTATTTTAGACACGAATTCAGTTTATATCTCGGCTGATGAATGAGATGAATTATATTTTTGTCTGTCAAAATAAGCTTATTCCCCACATGAGGTGATTTTGGATTTTACTGTGTTTATATATATATATATATATATATATATATATATATATATTCTATGTATGTATGAATGTATATATAAACTATATTTAGGCAGCAAACATTCTTTCAAATATTTTTTCATTAAATGCGGCAGTAAAGGAAGATTTAATTTATTTTTTATTTTGTTTTTTCCGCATCGTTGAGTTTTTCTGTTTTGTAGGTGTATGGCTGTAAAGAAATTTTCTATAAATGTGTGTGTGTGTGTGTGTGTGTGTGTGTGTGTGTGTGTGAATTACATAAAAATGAAAGTCAATTTTACATCGTCTTTATGTCCATTTCGATCCTGGGGATAAATTCCATGGTGTTTGCCAATAGCAAAACGTTTTGTTTTTAACATAACGTTTTGTATTGACAAACTTCAGGGAATTCATCCCGAGGAGCGAAATGTTCATAATAATGGCGTACAATTAAGTTTCATTATTATGCAATTCATTTATATGCTCTATAATTAATATACTGAGCTCTCTTTTGTGGATTAATTTTAAAAGTTTATATATATAGGATACACTTGGATTACTTACTCACGGATATTTTCCTATATATATATATATATATATATATATATATATATATATCATTGAATACGACAGACAAGGTGCTTTTATTTAGTTTTTTTTATACAATTTATCATGCGATCTAATAATTTTTCTTTACAGATGATGAATTATATTAAAACAGTCCGAATTTTTTTTTTATGCGAGCGCTTTCAGCAATACATTTAGACATTTCAGACTACATTCAAATTATAATCTTACTTATTATAAAACGCAGATTGTGTGTGTGTGTGTGTGTGTGTGTGTGTGTGTCTGTAACGTTTATATATTGGATCGAATTTCCTACATTTTTTAGCCGATTTCAACAAAACTTCACAGGACTACATAAAATAACCTTGTGGTGGTTCTAACGGCGCCGAAAATGGGAAACACACATTGTTTTTTAAACAAAATCAATTTGAAAACACAATTAAGACACATCGTGAGAATGAAAGGGGACAACTCACCCACGAAATGTAAACAAAAGAGCATAGCATGATGAAAAAAAAGCCGAACTTGACGAAAACAAAATTTTATCGTCTAATGTTCATATTATTATTAAAGAGGAAAGATCAAAAGTATTTTTGGGGTTTTTTTACATTTTCTAATCGTTCTTAGCACGTCTGAAATTTTCGTTAAAAATATTGTTTTTTTTTTTGGTCAAAAATGGACAGATAATCAATCATTTTTTTCGATTTGATAAAATAGGAAAGATAATTCCACGTACTTTAGGGCCGTTTTTTCAATTCCTTTGCAATTTGTTACAAGGCAGATCAATAAGGCATTGGTTCTATTTGAAATTAATTCAATATTTAAAAGAAAGTATTAAGAAATAATTTAAAAATGCCGACGTAAGAAATCTGATAGACAAAAACAACAATATTTCGAAGTTGATAATTATTAAGAAAGAACACAGTACTTGTAATAAATTAATAAACCCAAATAAAGTTAATATTTTTTTATTAGAAACAACGAGTGGAAAATATATTTAAATCAGAATTCTAATTATGAATCACCACAAGCAAAAATATGCATTTTTTTTACTGTATTCAATAAGTAAAAATCATAAATTGTAAAAGATTACAGAGAAAGGCTACCTACATTTTCAACTGATTTCAACAAAACTTCACTTTTTTTTGGTAGGATAGCAAGGTGAACAAGGCGGAAAAGTTGTTTTTGTTTTTTTTTCAAAACAAGTGTAATTTTTTTTTTATTAAATGGGAAAACAAGTAGATTATCTTGTCGTATGAGATCAGGAAAATGTTCCGCGCCAAAATAGGATAGCAAGGTGAACAAGGCGTGAATTTTTTTTTTTTAAGTTCTGGAAAAGGAACTCGTTAACACGAGGTGTAGATGTGCACAGATAAAAAAGTACTTACTGTGAATTTGGGTATTGTAAGTGTGTAGTGTTTTTGTGTTGTTTTTTTATACCCTTTTTTGTTCAGGTTCACGGTAGTGAAAGTTCAGTCATCTCAGATTTTGGGATCAGGCATTGAATTTGCTGCTAAAAATTATTTACGACGAGCCAAAAGGGACGAAGACTTATTTGTTGTTGGTTGCATCGTCTTGAAGAAAATTATTTGCGACGAGCCAAAAGGGATGAAGAATTATTTGTTCGTCAGTAAGATATCCCTGTCTGTATTTAAGGTTGACTGACGAGGGATAAATGAGTCAACTTCATGGATCGAAATTTTTAGCCCGACTGAACTCAAACGATTGGTTTGTCCGTGACGTCAGAGAAAAACGCGGGAAAAACGGTAATTTAAATTTGTTAGATTGGTGATATCAACAGGAGCTGATAAAACTACAATAACTTACTTATTTAAAACTAAAGAAAAGGTTTACTACTATATTTAGCTTAACGAGAAAGGAAGGTGAATCAGTGGACGTGCGCACACACGCACAAGTGTGGAAGGAAGGAGGAAAACTCGCGGGCGCGTAAAACGTAGATGGAATTAATGTATTATTTCCATAACTCATAACGATTGTAAACAATGTTTTTGTTTGAATTTGGGTTTGACCAATTCGTAAAAAAAAAAAATAATAATTAAGACATGCGTGTCCGTCAACCTTAAACAATAATCTTTGTCAATTTTATTTTTCAGTCTTTATGATGGTCGATACTTGATCTATCTATTACTGTTACATCCCCGGGCAACGCCGGGCTCTACTGCTAGTAAGATATATTCGTTCGGTGATAATCTATTCTTATGTATGTTTCTTTGTAACTCAGTGTCCTTAAATATTTATTCATGATATTAAAACCCCAAAAGTTTTTTTTCTGGTGTTAGGAAATTGCATGGATACAATATGAAATAAGTAGTTCCTGTTATTTTTTAGACAACACTAAACAACACATGGAATTATAATTAGTGTTACATGAGACAACTATGCCAAAAATTAAAGTTTGACAGGCAATTATATTGTCACATTATATATCTGTGAGTTGGAAACATAGACAGATAATAATATAATAAGAGAATTATATATATATATATATATATATATATATATATATATATATATATATATATATATATATATATATTAATTATATCACCCCATCTATGAGTTAACAGTCTAATGCTGTTACTGAGAACGGAAGAACGGAAGAGCGGGTAGTAAAATGCCTACTAACGTTGCATTTACATTGTTGAGGGTCGTAGTTGTCAGGGAAACAAACGCTCGACAAGCAAGAAGTTCAAGTGAAGGAACTATTAGCATAGAACATCCATTTACATTTAGCAATTTCAACGGTTTCATGAGACCTAGCTGCCAATTTAATACGGCGGTTAAATTCATGAAGTCAGCGTAACGAATAGAAAGTTCTTTAAAACAATTGCTAGGAAAATATCCTTAGGAAAAGGACATGGAAACTACGCTACGGCAGTAGGAAATTGGACGAAGCCATGATTCCTAGTCAGGACCAATTACCTTGAAGTTTCCTCTCAAAATGTTATCAAGAATCTCTAGATGTATGGCAGAAACACAAGACAAGATGTGGCAGGAATATACGATGTGGGTGGCGAATTGTAGGATTATAAATGAGCACAATTGTTTCTGGCGCGAGTAATTGTCTAGCACGAAATATTGAACTATCATTCCAAGCAACAGGCCTCAGTAAATTGATTTTCAGTATAATATATTATATATATATATATATATATATATATATATATATATATATATATATATATATATATATATATATATATATATATGTATGTTAAGCTTCAGGATTGACGTTATTGCATATTCTCTGTCTCATTTATCTACTGACCTGTAGTGTAATGATTATACTGAATCAATTGCTAGGTCTGTTGCTATATATATATATATATATATATATATATATATATATATATATATATATTATATACAATTTCTCATGCGGTCTAATAATTTTTTGTCTTTTCATATGATAAATTATATAAAAACTGCAAAAAAAGCCAAATGTAATGGAAGCCTTATCAATAAAAAAAAAACAACACTTAATAATAATAAATTTGAGCATGGGTACAATATCTTGACATTTTTTTTAAATGAAAACATTTTATATAACATACATAATACAAACTATTTGTTATTTAACAGTTAAAATATTAATCCTGAAAATGCCTAAATGTATAGCCGAAAGCGCTTGGATAAAAAAGAACATTCGGACAGTTTTTATATAATTTATCACCTGAAAAGAAAAATAATTATTTGATCGCATGGGAAATTGTATAAAAAAAACTAAATAAAATTACCTTGTCTGTCGTATTCAATGAAATCTGAATGAAAGAAGGATTGCTACATAAAAACACACAAATACACACACACACGCATATATATATATATATATATATATATATATATATATATATATATATATCCAGTTAGGGAGTGACTGGTCACGACTGATAGTTTCATGCGTTTGCACGCAGTCGTCAGGCAGCCAGGGTGTTTTCCCAACCTCCACACAAAGAAGGTATCGTCACGAGGCCAATTTTTATGCGGGGTAAATCCGAGACCGTAAGCTCGAGCAAAAATTCCCCGAAGACCCCGCATACACGAGGTCAGGTTTGTCTATCTACCCGGACGAGACGCTGTCCTTCGGCGTAGCCTCGTCTGTGTTCCTCTCTGCACGAAAGCAGAAAGTTCGACAAGTACAGTGACCCGAGCGCAGCAAGCGAAACGCAGTCAGTGGTATTCACCAACCTTCCCACTCTGTAGGATGCGGGATAAGACTAAGTTTTATGTAGGGTAAATCCAAGCCCGTAGGCTCGGGCAAATATTCTACAATTCTAATACTACTACTACTACTACTACTACTACTAATAATAATAATAATAATAATAATAATAGCTGGCCACTCGTATTCGAGGATACACATCTACTAGGGTAGGTAGCCAACCCGTATTACAGACTCTATCTCAGGAAGATTTGTGTTTATTTCAACACCCACTGAGACAATCATGTAGGTTATTCTACAACTATGCTGAGCAGAACTTAGTTACATTTTCTGGGAAAGAGCGTTTTATCTAAAATTTTCAACAATCTGAAAAAACAACAACACTCTCAAAAACATTGGTCACGATGACTTGTTACTTAGTGCTAGCACAGCTATCGACGGCCCCCTTATGTTCCGACTACCCAATTTCCCTCACAAGGCTTGGGTCAACACGTGGTATGGTTTTCAGGAACTTTCCAAAACGTGCTGCATGCTGGGATCGTCCCCACTCAGACCGATATATATATATATATATATATATATATATATATATATATATATATATATATATATATATATATAAACGAATCTTTTGAGAGTAAAGGAAGAAAAATAAGAGCATCTTGTACTTTTGAATCTGAGAAACACACACGCGCATATATATATATATATATATATATATATATATTATAAATTAGATGATTTAAAAATATGGTTCAGTTGATATCAGTTAGCTTAAGTCAGTTAAATCAGATTGAGACTGATTTCTACGGAATTCTAGATAACTCAGTCTCCATGGCTCTTTATCCCAGCGATGGGTGACGTAAAATTATAAAGAAACTGTGGATATGCGTATATGATTGCCTGCGTGTCTGGATATGGCGAAACTTCATAATTATCTTTTTATCCCTCTGCGGTGAATGACCGAACGATTCTCGACGCCTTTGAAGAGTCATTACCGAAAGCAATATTCATGTTATTAAGAATTGGCAAGAATTGGCGTCCTCACTGCAACATTTATGCTCATCGAAACTAACTTGCTGAACCATACTGTCAGAAATCATAACGTATAATTGTAGCTATTAAAATGCTTTAAAACGTATAATTGTAGCTATTAAAATGCTTAAAATTTCGTCCTATGCCAACTAAACTGCGACATCATTTTAACATACTCAAGTAAGTAGCTGAAAACTATAGAAGAAAAATCGTAAGGGAAAATAACATAGTAATCCGGTAAGGTTGTTGAGTGTATGGTTCATTGTAGTAATAAATTCCTTTTTATATATATACTGCTTTTTTTGTCTTGTGATGTTTAAGTGTAATCCTATTGAATATTTTCATTGTTTTGAATCAATACTTTATTGCCAGCTTCTAGCTTGATTTTATATACAATAAATGTTTTCTGATATAGCGAAACTTATTTTTACTCTTTTGTAAAGTACCGGTACCTTACTTTAAATATTACATGATGAAGTACAGAAAACAATGTTCCCCTATAAGCGCTGCTGAAATTCGGTTCGTTTAACATGGCCGTGCATAATTTTATGTCATCAAATACAGTAACTAATGAGGCGGAATATACTAGCTATGATTTGAACTATTAGTAAGGCATCGAGCATGAACTTACTATTACTATTATACCACACAGGATAGAATGCGAAGCCAAATTTATAATAAAAAGTTAACGTCTCCCGAAATTGATTAATGACTAGATGAAACACTTGGTTTAATAATCACCACGGACATTTTCTACACACACATTGTCGTCATAAAAATATAATGTCACTGGACTAAGTGAATATCTTTTCGTCTCATTCAAATAAAAGTAACCTGTATAAATGTAGTGTTGATTCCCATATATATATATATATATATATATATATATATATATATATATATATATATATATATATATATATATATGATTCATTTCTGTAGTTTACTGCTACCAGCAAGCAGAAATATTTCTTCTCCCGATGATGGCCATTTTGGCGAAACTAGTCGAGGAATCTAAATGAAATAATAATAAAAAAAAACGAAGGAATATTAATCTACAACCCAGTGTGTCTGAAGATTTTTAATTTTTAATATTTTTTTTTTTATTATATATATATATATATATATATATATATATATATATATATATATATATATATATATGTACACGAGTTCCGATAAGAAAGTATCGGGACTCTTGCTATGTGAACAGAGCTAAAGTACGCAAATGGATCAGCTTTGCGCAGATTTACCTTGAATTCTGTAGCGCAATCGCACTAAGTTATAACGTTGTCGGTCAATACTTTTTTTTTATAGCCGTGATTGGAATGAAAGTGTGTAGAATGTGCTCTACAGTTTTGGGCCACTCAAAAAACTTAACCAGTATATTCTCCATACTTCGACCTTTGCAACTTTTTCCTCTTCTTAAATCAAATCCCACTTAAAAGGAACAAGCTTTCAACACGTCGAGTAAAGCCATGAAAATGTGACGAGGCAGCTGCTCGCTCTCTCAACAAAGGAGTTCCGGAAATGCTTCTATCAAGAGAAACGACGCTTGATATATGTGGCTTCAGACCTAGACTATTTCGGAAGAGACAAATGGCGTATTGATATGTGTTGTAATTTTTCTTTCTATGCCACAGGGTTCTGACACTTCTTAATCTGACCTCACAAATATAATAATTCTCAAGAGGGTACATCCCTTTGAGCAGTCGTCTCTCCTTAAACAGATAAATTATTATCTTATTAACACAAAAGCATATCTCGAACGGAATCGAGCATATATTCCTTTCTTATCATAGAAATCATCTTAAAGTCTGCCGTATATTATCAATAATCTATTAGAAGCCGTTACACCAAAGTGAATCTCGATTACCCTATTTCACCAAGACTCTTTAGGACCTTTCGAGGTCTATATAATCTTAATTTATATTCTTATATAGAAATATCGAAATTTTATGAAGTAATATCTATACAAATCAACCAATATTGATTCATTATGACTTACAAGGAAATTCCACTCATGTCATCAAATTATAAACATATAAGAAATTAAATAATAAAATAGTGACGATTTATTGTAATTATTGTTCGATATAGCAGGAGGTGCTGTAAATTCTATGTTCTACCCATATTCCACATTTCAGCACAATGACGGAATATCAGCATAACACTTATTGGTTAGGCTGAGAATTTATGCACCATTTCATATTTGTTATGTAATCTCTTAATTGCACGACATTATTCTAAACATTTCATCTGTTTATGTACACTACATCAGTTCTAATATGATTTTGTTTAATGCAGGCAAAAAATTATCAAAATATTTACTATCAACTAGCAATGCATTATATCAGAGTAAATTATGCAAGACGATGTTTTCAGAATATATTTGATATTGACAACAGATAGCATTAAATTATTTTGGTGCACTTATATTTATATGTACAACATATATTCAATTCAGTACTTATCTATTTTATGTGGGTTATCGAAAATAACTTTAAATGCTTTATGAAACTAGATGGCTAATTTCTCACTCACAAAAAAGAAAAAATAAACAAGAGCAAGAGCAAGAGAAGCAGCAGCAGCTTTAACAGCGATGACAACATCGACTACAACAACGACAACACCACCACCACCACCACCAATAATAATAATAATAATAATAATAATAATAATAATTTGAAGAAGAGGCAAAATATAATCAGGACGGCAGAAACATGCATCCAAAAATTAGGAGAACAATAAATCTATGAATTTGCAGATTTAATAAGATAAAGATGTTTGGGAAGGCGGTTTGCTCAGTGAGCAGTAAAAGAAAATATGGAACATGTCGTTTAAACGATTCTAAAACACCAAGAGAAATATCGAGAGGAACTGGTAATCCATAAAAAAAAACGACAAATAAAAACGAAACAGATTATCGGCACCACGGCGAAGAACGTTGCGTTACTAAGGCGACAGTTAAATTTCATTTAGGATTTACTATTTGCTACTTTTTTTTTATCCTTTTCACCGCAAGCAAGACGATAAAGCCACTAAAACGCATGAGGTTACCGAGAGTGAATGAGGCTGATTAAAATTTATTGAGAAAAGAGAGCAATTAAAGAACAGGTTCGGGGAGAAAGACGCTGACGAATGATGTTACCTTTGAAGATTGTAGTTAAAATAAAGACAAGAAGCCGGAAAGGATTTCCATAAAAGTGCGAGGAGAGGGAATAAATTATTAGCATAGATTTTACGGTTACATTTAACAATTTCAATAGTAAAATGAGCGAGCAGAGCTGCGAATCTACCACAGTTTCTTAAATTCCTGAAATCAAGGAACCAACTCAGAAATTAACGTATAAATATTTATAAAAAAATGTACAGGGAAGCGATTTCATAGCAATGAGAAATTAATTAAGCCGAGATGCGAAGTCAGGACCGCTGTCTTTGCAGAAACTTCTTTCGGTTTGACAGCAGCACAAGCACCATACCCAAATTTACATCAGTACTAAATGCTAGATTCATAAAAGTACAAGATAGGTTCTGGTGGGAAAGAATTATCTAGTAAGACATTGAGAATTAATTTTCCTCGTACAGACATAGGAATTGAATTACTCTAATAGTTCCACATCATGTCAATTGAAAACGTTATTCCTAGAAGTCGCAATGACTTACTGTCCTGGATCTTCATCATCTTGCGGCCTCAGCCGAGATTGATCTCACCAATACTTTGATTGGTGTAGTTCATAATCTTGTCAAATAGCTGAATTCTTGATGCTTCGCTAGGGCTATCAAGGGTGTTTTTATCTTGACACCATCACTAAATGGATTGCCAACCAAGGCTCAGAGAGATTCCATTCACCCTCTTCTAAGAGCATGTTTGAATTCAGACTTTTCCTTCTCCTAGACCAGTTGCCATCCAAGGCTATAGAACCCAGTCTGTCCTGCTATTTACCCATAGCTGGAGGGAGAAGAAAGAGGATTCACACCTTTCGTAAGTGAATGTAATGGATTCGACTGGAATTCGAACTCGGCTCTCCGATTCTTCAATCCAAGCCGCTATCCATTACTCCACCGTGCCTAGGTGATCAGATGTAACTCTTTATGCGGTCGCGGGATATTGTGTGACATCCATGACTGGGTTCTTCTGCCTTTGTGGTATGGTGCCCGTCATAGAGTCTTCCAGCAGCCACCCTCTTGACCCAGGACAGCACTACCTCTTCAAGGCACTCCGTGTTGAGACATTGTTGGAAAATGAATGAACGCATAATGACGACATCACACATGATAACTCCAAATACCTTCATAACCACCATTAGACTTATCCAACTATTTCCGAATCCTTTGCACTGTCCTCATATTGACAATCAAACACATTGAAATATTTGTATTTGTACTTGCGGTGAGAATGCCGTTTCCAAATTTCTATCGGAGTGAATTACGTCATTGCGCTTCACATAGACGGATCTCGAATGAAACTACTATGTGTTGTCGACAAAATAAAAAAAACAACGCGCATGCGCGAAATAAAAAAAAATGAAATGGCGAGAGTTTACCAATCGTACCCTGTAGATATATGTTTTATTAAAAGTAAAAATTCTTCCTTCTCTCTTACAACTCTTTCATATTAGATGAAAGCTTGTTTTTGTCTTCGGACATTTATATCAAACGGCAAGTTAAAGTTGGGCTGCTTTCAGTAGAGAGAGCCACAAGCTGGATAATGTCACTCTGCTTCACCGAAGGCACTGGTTGTGTATTCGAATGTACCTAAATAAACCGCTTCAAATGGGTTGGAAGCAAGGACCTTTCTATATTTAATCGACCAACATTTGCTTATATCCCATTATATAAGTCAACTTCATACATCTTGTGCTATTATCAGAATGTTTGCGTTTATTCTTGCAAAAATTGAATCGCTAAGATTACTTTTCTTTAAATGTAGAGACATAGACACCAATGTTCAAAATATAATAGAGCTTGTGTATAAATAAACGTTTTTTCTGCGCTGAAACTTCTTCCACAAAAATAGAAATATGTCAAGATTTTAGGCATTGAAGTTAATCCCTTGACCTAAATAAATTTATATCAATTCAAAACAACCTTACCATCATTACTAATTATCTTTGTTTCTTCTAAACCTAACCACACCGACCTTCAAGACATCGATTACTTGCATTCAATATATTTCCTAGAGGAATTTAAATAATCTCCGGTAATTTCTAAAGTCGAATGTGGCCTTAGCTATTATACCATTTGTGAAGTAAAAACAAGACATTTTTCACAAGAGAGAAATCAGAACCAAAATCCGTTTTGTTATTGATTGCTTCATTAACAAGGAAATAGCATGCTATTAATTTTCATGACATCGTGTCACTTCAGTGATCAGCGCCCAACTTCAGCATTGGATGATATTTGTATCTTCTACCAGCACGATAAAATAATAACCTGAATGCAGCATGACATTTCTTTGATTGGAATAGAAATGACAGGTTATAACCTTTGAGGATCTCCGGTGACTTCACGTAACCTCTGAAGCCAGCATTACATCAAAAGCATAATTCGAACTGGATATTGCGAATAGTCAGGCCAACATAGAAAAATCAGTCCAAATTGCTATATATTGTTTCATTTAACTGCAAATAGAATATTTTGGATTCTGAATACGTAATATAGTCTATGATCGTAGTCGATGGTTTGTAGTCATACTGAAAGAAAACTGGCATCTTGTAACTTTCATTTCGGCAGTGTTAAGCAAACGTTAATACACATACATAAAAATAGATTTCTCTATCAGTTCAGATATTTTATCGCTTTTATTATTCGCTCATATATCTGTGGCTAGATGCAATATTCTATAAGGCCTGCAGTTGTGCTTCAATTAATCTACAATATTAAAATCTGATGTTTAAGCCTGAGAAAATCAAGGATTTTCAATATTGATTTTGAATGTTCACAGCATAATTCGTTGAAGTGGCGAAAAGATACTATATGCTATTTAAAGGATTTTATCAGTCACTTATAATCGATAAACCACTGAATTTGGATTTTTATATAAATAAACGCTTACCTTTCTATATTGAGAATAAAAATTGAAAGAACAACTGAAAATTGTATATATATAAATGTAACTGTTCTTTTTAATTCCCAGGTAAGGCGTGAATCTTTATTTTTGCTACAAGTTACAAATAAATAAAATCAAGGCAGTCTTGGTTCGTTTTTTTGCTGGGGTGTATTCATTCTAAAAACATAGATTAGGAATAAAAAACACTGGAGAAACGAACGGAAAAAAAAACGCCACTATTTTTTCCAAGATTCATGACAACAGATTTCTAAGGCAGATGATATTTAAATAAACAATTAACAATATATTACTCAATCATAAACAATGGTCGATTGATATGTAAACGAATATGTTTAGATAAAAGTATCAAATAAATGAGAAGCATCTACCGCATCCTGGGAATAGTATGACAAGGCAAGGTGCTTAACACTGAGGTCCTGTCTCGAGCAGGTTTGTTCACACTGCTCAGACAGTGAAGATTCCGTTAGTTCAGCCAGGTCCATCGCATGCCAGACGGCCGCATTCACAAAGACCTCCTGTATGGAAAGCTGGTCGCTGAAAGGAAACCCGACGGGCGGCCACAGCTGCGGTTCCGCGATGTCTTGAGTCGCGACATGAAAACTGTGGATATCAACACAGCGTCCTGGGAGATCCTGGCAACAAAACGATCCAAATGGAGAGGAACTCTGACCAAAACCTCAAGTCAGGAGAAGAGAAGCTGACACAAGTCGCCATGGAAAAGCGGGCCCGTAGAAAGTTCTAGATCCAAAAGATCAGAGAGAACACATATGCGACCTCTGCAACAGAGATTGTCACTCCCGCATCAACCTCTATAGTAACGGACGCCGATGCTCCAGCCAAGCGGACAACTAGGATGCTATCCATGGTAAACCCTGATCGACGGAGGCATACAATAATAATCAAATAAATACATATCCTAGAAATTTTATTAATGAAATCATATGCATTATGGAAAATCTTGAAATCTAAATTTCACTTTCTCTGTAAATATATGTGTTATATGTTTCAAACTCCCATTCATAAGAACATAGTAAACTTTTTTTTTTACATTAATTCCCCCCTGTACAAGGCTCAAAAGTCACTCGAGGTGAAAATTTACACAGTAAGAGTCACAGTTTATTGGAAAACGTGGGAAGGTAACGGTTAAACCTAAACGTAAAAAAGTTAAGATCGTTATCATCGAGGAACCATCACACCGGCTTCCCAAAGCGGTTGTTCGTCGGTAGAACCTGCACAAGTGGAATTTGTATCTGACCAACGGAATACGAAGAGAATGAGGGTGGTTTACAATAATAGGAAGCGGTAATTTTCCCAGAGTCTTTAGCGATGGATCGTATGTACGAGTTCTATTGAGGTTTGGATTGAATTCTTCATGTACCTAGTCAACAAATGATATTTTGAAGAAACAGTGTAGGCTTTTGTAAATAGTTACATTAAATCTCTTCACATATTTGACGTTTGTATTAAGACAAATGCTAAGAATTATTAGAAGTCCTTGGGGAAGATTAAGTTTCAGTCGAGAAGTCGAATCTAATACACATTCATCTAAAGAATATAAAAACAATTCACTTTCACATTCTGTGAAGGTGACGAGAAAACCCCCAAAATAATGGAATGGTTCACATTAGCCCAAAAATCTGAACCTAGAGAAAACTTGAGGAAATGCATTAACAGACATGTAAAATTATATCAATGAATATTTGTTAAGAAATCAATAAAATTTACTTTATGAATTTTAAATTCGAAAAATAAAAAAGTTAAAAATATTAATGGGAGAAAAGTTAGATCAGAAGATAAAGCTGCAGTAGAGTTACGAATTGTAAATTAATCCAATTTGTTGAATGTTGTTTTGGTATAATTCTATGGCCTGTCTCTCTTAGATTTATTTATAAATAAAATATTATGTTTCTCTTTGTTTGCCAGGAATTAACTGACATTCAGAAAACAAGTTTTAACTAATATGTTAATAAGGAATGTTAACATAACCTTCAAATCACAATATACGTAAATGCATACACACACACACACACACACACACACACACACACACACACACACACACATGCGTGTGAAAAAAATTCAAGTATAGTTCAGATATAAATAAAATGTATCAGTAAAAAGACAGTATGAATGAGGACATAATTAACTGCATAATTTCTTTACAAACGCGTTTCGACCTATGTCGAACTTCATCAAGGTAAATGTTTGGATTTTTTTTCGGAGAATGTATTTATAAACAGAACTAAAATATTGTTACATTTTCAAGAGAGTTATCCATAGCGGTACTGATGCTAATTTTCTGAAAATTTTACTACAAAGTATTAACTAACCTGAAATGTGAACTCTCCTTTTGGTATAGCAGAAAATAATTGCTTTGTGACAGAGGGCGCGAGTATGCAGGTATGAACAATGGAAAGGATTGAGGTTTCACTTAGTATTTCCGAGAAGGTATGAAACCGTCCATGCCGGCTTGATACAAGAAGAAACCACAATGGCGCAATTCTAAATTGGGTTGATAAAGTGTCAGTCCAAGCGGCGTCACCAAGAAAATCCCGGTGAGTCCAAATCAGCATTTTGGTAAAGAAAAGAGGTCTTATCAATAGGAGGTCCCTTTTTAAGAGATGACTGGGCTGAAATTTCCATAGACAGCACAGTGTGATCCGATTTACAACGAAGGGTGTGTTGCGAAGCTCGGTAAGGGCGAGGAGAGCTTGTTGCTCGTGTTTGCTAGGGAAATAAGTAGGTATATATATATATATATATATATATATATATATATATATATATATATATATATATATATTGAAAAGTTTGGTAATCCGTATGGATAATCCCAAGGAGAATGTAAGAGAGCTCAATGTCAAACCAGATAGTATATTAATTTAATTAGAATTAAAAAACACAGACAACCATAAGGGTCCACTGATTATATTTTATTTCTCCAGTAAGGTGATTTTTTTCTGCTTCCTCAGATCACATTTCTAAGCATAAAAAATGTTTTTAAAATTATGTATTATTTTTTATACGCTTTTGAAGGGAAGTTTAAGTTGAGGTAAGGTGATAGAGAGAAGGGGGAGGATGACGACAGATATGGTCGAAATTAGAGAATGAAAGGAGAGAGAAAGTAATTTTAAATCTATTTTTATTAAAATACTTAAGAGTAAGGGAAGGGTTAAGGACCATACATTGACCTATTTAATAAGTCATTTGACAGGAAAAGAGACAAATAGGAAAAAGGGACAAAGATATAAGAAAGAAAATGTGGAAGCAGGGCTGGGAGGAAAGAGTGGGAAAATGAAGAAACGGAAGAATAAATTAACATATATAGACATATTGTAGTTACTTTCAAAAACACAGATTGATATGATTTAGTGTTAACGCTTGACGTTAAATTAAATATTACCAACAAAATAAAATAGGATAAAGGAAAACAAATATAATGTGAATATAAATGAAACAAAAAATATTAATATTGTTAATAACAACTGAAACATGAATGAAATAATATTTAAAATTTAAAATTTTAAAATTTTAAATTTATCAGTTAAAATTTAAATTTAAAACAACTTAAAAAGTTTCAAATAATATCGAAAAAATATATTATGTAATATCGAAAATCATATTGAAATGAAACAAAATTAAATAATAATAATATTATTATTATAATATCGCAATAATAATAACAATAGTACAAATGAGAGGATTAACGTTAGAGTGATAATGATGAAACTGTAATATTAGCTCAGTTATAACCCATTTAACCATATATATTGATGCATATTTGTACATATAAACACACATGCACATATACAAACCCCTAATGTAGATTGCTATTTTGAGTCGATATCTGTGCCTGCATTGCGGTGATTTAGTAATTCTTTATTAATTAATAAGTAATTATGTTTGGTCATTAAGATTTTCTCCTTAATAATGAGGTCACAACTGTCTCTAAATTTCTTTATATATATATATATATATATATATATATATATATATATATATATATATATATATATAAATATTTTTCTTTGTTTAAGGAGTCATATTTTTAAACAAAAAATATTATTATAATAAAGCACTGTCTTCTTAAAAATAAAAACAAAAATACTAAGGAACTCCGGATTATGCACCCAACGTGTTCTTTTTTCTATTTTCTGCATACCTGCACATATATATATATATATATATATATATATATATATATATATATATATATATATATATATATATATATATATATATATGTGTGTGGGGTGTTTCTGCTAAGTTAGATAAATATTTCGATAAATGGATAGATAGATACATGCAATAGTGCCATTAAAATATATACACAAATAGTCTGTTTCCATCTTTGTTAACCAAAGCAAAACATTTATAATCGTAAAACGGATTCTGAATGTAAGCTCTGATTTTTTCTGCTTTATATTTTAGTGATTATTTTGATTTTTTTCTGAAAATCAATGACGTTCTCCCTTGGCGAAAAGCGGGAAATTTCTCATATACTTTTGTACAGAACAAATTGACAAAACCCACTGTAATAAATCAGTTCTACATCATGGACATAGTACTAAATGAATTTTCCATCTATGGGTATCTGCATTCTTTATTTTATGTCTCTATCCAGGTTAGATTTGGTCTGAATCAGGCAACTTGATGTTTCTAAGCGACATTTATTAGGTTCGAGGTAAAAACTACTGGATAACGTAAGAATAATTTTACTGATGTTGGAGGGAAATGTATATGTCGTATTAAAATGATTTCTGATTCAATAGCAAGTCTATCAAACATATGGGGGCCTTTAGTATTAACCCATCAAGTCTACGTGGGAAATTCCGTATTCATTGTGAAAATTTGACTAAAAAACTTTTTTTAATGATAACTTACTTTAAAAAGAAACCCTCTATTCATAACAGATATATAAAAATAATTATGTTATCAAATATACGTATAAAAATATCTAGTATTGAATATAAGAGCCACTCTAGTAATAGTTAATGTGTTATAGGAAAGATGGCTAACCCAAGACGTGGTGAAGATTGTAGTAGTTGGGAAACCATTCCTCCAAGAGTCTATTCCATAAGCATTGTTCTTGGGAAGAAGCTTTCCGAGTGGATCTTATTTCTTACTAATCGAATACGAGGGGAAATGAAATGATTCAACTTTTGGTAGGTGGCATGTGGGTCCATGTTGTAAAGGCCAGGGTTGATGGGCTTAAAGATTGTAACTCTTTATAATACATGCCATGTAAATAGCGATCCAGCCGCGAGTGATTTGTGACGTATCGTTTGTGGGAAAAGTGGTTGTAAGCCGGAAAATAATCCATCACCAACAAGTCCGCGTAAAAGCTTTTTAATTATATCAAAACAGGCTAGTTAGATGCATCATCTATTTGGAAAAGAAACTCTATAAGATTTTCTGTATATTACGGCTATTATCTCCAAATTTAAACACTACAAATCATACATGTGCTTTCTCCTAATTTTGTTTTAAGTTTTATTTCGTACATTACACAAACTTTTCCAATCATCTACTTTGTTGCATTACCGTTCCCTGATGATAATCACAGGCGGCGAGACTTACAATTAGTTACCCCCCACCCTCGGCAATAATTACAGGCGACGAGAGTTGAAAAAACCAATCGATTTCTCGGTGACTTTTCAGAGTGAAAAGTTGTATTATTTTAATCTCCCAAGACAATGCAAGCCTGAAGGTTGCTTTAAACTCTTCACATTTCGTTTCATTCCTCATTTTTTACTTTTGTCAAATGACCTATCAATATATATGTCAATATCGCAATGGTAAAAGTCTATGTTGTATTATTCCTTTGGACTTACATGAGCCCACTGAATTGCTTGCTGGTGAATTTTACTATGAGAATATGAAATATCATCAAAAGTATTGAAACTAGCAACTACTAGTAACGCTGATTTAACTTAAAACTATATTGTGCGTGTGTGTCATGTAACTTTAAATGCTTCATGTCTGTCTAATGGAAGCTCTTATCGTTTTCAAACCTGATGAATAATTATTTTATCAAATATCGCATAAACACATCAGCGATATTATCCTATATGCATTCATTCATTTAAGATATAAACTAAAAATTCTATATTTTGTTAGTTTCAAATAAAGTTATTTGTTTATTTACTAAAGTAATTAAAGAAACTTTTTTTTTTCTTTTTTGATACAGGAATGCCTATACGACACCCTAAACTGTCCTATGTATGAAGTTGAATAAAGGTATTCATTTTATAAATCTTTATAAACTCTATATCTATGTGTGTCAGTCTTTTTAATTTCTTTGTAAATAAATAAATTATATTGTTATAAAATTGCGCTTATTTCATTAAATAACGTAAATTAGATTAAATTTTGCATATCAGTAATTTAATCATAATTTTAACGGTTTCCTTGTAAGGAAATTTCCGGCTTTCAATGTCCGATCTGCCAGTGCCACTTTCGTAAAAAAATTATAGAATCTTTTTCTTTATTTCATAAAATCTTTCTGTTGATGATTTTTTACTTTTCTTTTTTTTTTTTTTGCTAAAAAGATTCTCAAATTCAGTACATGTTATCTCGCTTTCCATCAGTGGTTTGAGGTTCCATTCTAAACGTTTGTTTGAAGTACGATGAAACTTCAACATCTTCATTATGTTATCCATTTTGGGTGTTGTCGTTGTTGATAATTCTCAAGTGATGCGGTCTGTGTTATTTGGTACAGTGCTTTCTTGATTATTCTTATTTCCATTCCAAGTGTTCAAACAAGGATGGCCATGCAGGAAGGCATAAAATAATCGTACCTAATCGAAAGTAAACAGAAATACCAAAAGGTTTTTCAGTGGAAAATCTTTCAGCAACATATTTTGTGTGGGTGTGTATTTGTGTTTGAATGGATGTGCACATTTTCGGTGTGAGGTAATATATATTTACTTTACATTTCAGTTAAAATATGTCTCTATCATATCACAAATAAACAACAGCACATATATGCACGAAGTAGATATATAAACACGTTTTCAGATATATATATATAGTTTATATATATATATATATATATATATATATATATATATATATATATATATATATATATATATATATATATATAATATTAGTAAACAAATATTCCAAGAGGATAGAATCCAGGTAGAACTCAATGTTCAGGACAGAGAGGATATAATAAAATGTCTTAAACACTAATATTCCATGGTCATAATTTATGCCATTGAATCGTAAATACGATCCAATTCATCAGACCTACAAATTCAAAAGGTCTGATGAATTGATCGTATTTACGATTCCAATGGATAAATTATGACCATGGAATATTAGTGTTTAAGATATATATATATATATATATATATATATATATATATATATATATATATATATATATATATATATATATATATAAATAATATGTGAGTGAAGTAAGATTCCGCTATTCGTAGCATTTAGTTTTTTAAAAGTGCTTAATACAAGATAGACCAATATTTATTTAATTATTATTTTGTTATATATATATATATATATATATATATATATATATATATATATATATATATATAATATTGTTAAACATATATATATATATATATATATCACATGGCCACCTGAGACGGTGTAATGGCTAGCAAACTTGTCTCGTTATAACAATTACGACTCGGTAGTGAGTTCGATCCTCATTACTTTTGGCCTTGTACCATATCTAAGCTGCGCTTGGAAAATCATTATATGTATGTATATGGTGTGAAATATTTGAATCATCGCTATTTTATATTTTTTTTAAGTTCGCGTTGTTTGTTTTTGATTTTCACGACTGCACAGTATATTAAAACCAGATCGGCACAGGTCTGTGAGAAAAAGAGCACAATGACGCAATTCACGTCTACAGAGATTTGGAAACGGTATGCTATACGACTTAGAATTCTCACCGGATGTCAATCTAAAGACAGTCCAAAGGATTCAGAAAGAGTTGGTTGTGTCTAAATGTGATTACGAATGTACAGCAACTAGGAAAGCTCACTTTGATCCTTCTGATGAAAAGAATAAACAACACTTCCAGATTCGTTGTTAACGGTTTCGGATTCAACACAGAGGTCCACATCATGTGTCTAGCCGCCCTGGGTCAAAAGAGTGGCTGCTTGAAAATACTATATCTGGCAACAGGACTCTGCATTATGTTACACAAGCCGGAGGACCCATCCGTTGCTGTTAGACAATGTCTGCGACGACACCACTCTTTACAACTAGCCACTTAGCGTCTCAGACTGCAACCCCATTGATTATTATGTGTAGGGCGCAGTTGAGCGAGAGACCAAAAAATTTGTAACACCAAAAAATAAGCTGAAGGCAAGGGTTACGGCAGCATTCAAAAACGTAGACCGCCCAAAGGAGACACAGGAGATTCTAAAGTCGTCTGGAGGCCATGGTTGAAACCAATGGTGATGTTAACGTATAAAATTACACTTTAGTATTTCATGATATTTTCTTTAATTTTTGTAAATATATCTGCTAAAATGAGATGTCAGTGTTATTTTCATTTTTGCGTAATTTAGGCGTCTATTTATCCACACACACTCACACACACACACACACACACACACACACACATATATATATATATATATATATATATGTATTTGTGCATATAAGCATATACGTCTGTGCGTGTGTGTGTGTGTCTGTGTGTGTACGCGCGCGCTATCAGAGTCATGCGTGGTGCTACACGTGGGACGGACCATAATTTGTTATGTGGCAATTGAAACTCTGTTAAATAAGATATAGTGTGTCAAGGATACTTAGTTGAAGAACACACCTATTTGTAAGAATATTCGAATTGCATTCCAAGATATAAAATTTAGGCTTGATCAGTTTAAGACCAAGTTCTACAATACTATCTAGGGAGAGCGGGAAAAAAGACTAAACATAAACTACAAGAAGGCAGGATGCATGGTAATGATTAAAAGGATGAGCCTAAAATACGATTAGCAGGTTGGGGACATTAAACTCAAACGTGCAAAATTTTAAGTATTTGGGAAATTTTCTGTAAAAAGGACTGTAGGTGAGGCGCTGAAATCCAAAGACGGTTGGCCAAGGATACATTCCAGAAGCTGGGAAGAGAACTGCGAAACAGGAGGATTTCTATGGGGACAAAGAAAAAGTGTACTGAGCGGCTACATGACATCTGTCCTCCTATACGGAAGCCAATGTCGGACGTATCCTCAAGGATGAAGAAGAGAATAGAGGCGGCGGAGATGTGTTTCTGCAGAAGGATGCTGATGATACCATGAACAGAGAATGTGTGCAAGGATGAGGTTTCGGAGAAGATGCAAACTAGGAGGAAGCTTAGGCTTAACACCAGGAAGAGGCAGATTAAATTTCTGGGACACGTGATGAGAAAGGCGGGCCTGGAGATTCTGATATTCATAGGACGAATTGAAAGAAAAAGAGACGGGGAAAGCAGCGTGTGATATACTTAGCGGGCTTGGGCAGCTGGATGGCGGAGCGTGGTCTGAGGGAGTTGGCAGAAACACAAAACCTGTGGAGAGCCACAAGGGATATGGGGGGTGGAGGTCCATGATCGCCTACGTCCTGAAAGAACACAGCACATAAAAAAGAAAAGGTTTGAATGTTTTGGTCTCTCAAAGAGAAAAATATTGGGATTGGTTCGATGAACGTCATCTTTTGAATGTAAAACAATGATGTGCATGAAAAGATTTTGTGCATCATTGATTAAATCACTGAAAAAATCTAAATCATCGCTGCAGTACAAAATCCGTTAGATGTAATATCAGTAGTGGTTAAACTTTCCCTGCAGGCTATGTGCTTCCGATCTGAATAACTGTAAAACGTTATATCACCTGATTAAGCAGACATTTCGTTCACATTTCTCATTTATAGCGACACTCTAGTCAAATAACGGGTTCGTTTTTTGCAACGACCCAGAAGGTACAATGAAACGCTGAACTGAATAATTCACGGGTCTTTTTCTTGATCCGACAGTATTAAATGAAAGTATAACTTCCACAGTTGGATATCAAGGATGAGATATAGCATAATCCTTATTTGGAAGACATCTAGAAAACAATAAAAAAAGTAGCAGCAGTTCTTGTGTTCAATCAATATTCTATTTCATGGAGGGAACACGCTTGCTGTAGATGTACGTCATATGATTTTGGATGTTTGCTTATGAGAAACTCTACCTGAAAACTGGATTGATGCGATCATTATCTCTTTGTTTAAGAGGAAAGTATAAAAATCAGTGTGCTGGAACTATCCAACGATAAGCCTGTTTCAGGCTGTGGACAAGGATTTTGCAAATCCACTGCTTAATATGCTTACAAGATAGTTTCCGTCGAAAATGCTTAGAACATCGTGTTGCATTGTATGAGGTATTTGTCCATCTGATTTATGCCTTTGACTCCCAAAATAAGGATTCTCTCTGAACTATTCTCCGTAAGATACGATATCCACCAGAATTTTAATAATGGTCAAACAGTTTCACAGAGAGATTAAAGACCGTCTTAATTTCAATGGCTCTCTATTGGAACCCAACGCCATCGGCAATGGAGTTAAGCAAGGTGACATTCCTGCCCCATTTTTACTTTCTATTTGTTTGCTGTCGCTCATATGCATGGAGTCTATGATTGGGAAGTCGGCGTATACCTGCTTTTTAAGACCACGAGTAAATTTTTGTCGAGTTTCAAAGAAACAAAAAAAATGCAAAGGGTCGAGAGATACTCTGTGCTGAGATGCCGACCTTGATGTGCAAGTAAAAGGGCATGCACACCATAATGAACCATATTTTGAGAGCACGCTATGTGTTCGGGATAACCGTTAGTATAAAAGACTAAGATCATGTACACCTACCTTCCACAGAAACGCTAACCTAAAAATGTCTAACATAACATTTTCCTTCAGGGTCGGATTCTCGAGATTACCTTGGAACTAGAGTTGATTCTTTGGTTACCGAAATCCGTCGTAGAATCGACAAATCAAGCAAAGCCTTCGAAATCCTTCTGTAAGGGGGTAAAGCACACATCATAGAGAAACTGTTAATTAGTAATCAAATGTGCTGGTCACGGAGTGGAAGAATGGAAAATTTATTATATAGATTCGCCGATGGTAAGCGCCCATGGCACAAACGAGATTGAGATATGATGATTGCTTCAGGACACTCTGAAGAAGTCCAACGTCGTGCAAAAGGACGGAGGAAAAGAAGTGGCTTGAGGTCCTTTAACTGTGAGGAAAGCAGTTCACAATGGTAAGAGAAAATCTAAACAAAATAGTGTCTCGTGTGAAAAAAAATCAATAGATATATTACTAAGAATCTTGGGGCTAAACATCCCTGAAAATAAGTTCAGAATATGTCGTCTAACTTGTAAGGAAAGTAGTCCCATCTGTCTAAGTTGGAAGAACACCAAAAGCATCAGATTTGCCACACACAGGAAAAAAAAAGTACTTATTACAATTCTTGCAGAATATATGTAGCGGGAAAATGACCGCCTACCCTAACATTTCGAACTTTAAACCAATGCAGGAAAAACTGACAAATCCGCATTAGACATATCTAAGGATGGATTAACCTATGACATTGTGCGAATCGTTTTTCAGCCGAGACACACACACACACAAATACACGATGGAGACCACTATGGTGGTGTCAAGTTACGAGTTTATTATTATTGGTGTGTGAATAGATAGATAGATAGATAGATAGATAGATAGATAGATAGAGAATATTAGTGGTAAATATACACATACATATGCAAAACATATAAATATACATACATACATATATACATACATATATATTTATATTTGTATAAAAAAAATTCCAAGATGATAGAATAACTCAATGTCCAGGACAGAGTAAGGATATAATAAAAAGGCTTAAACACTAATATTCCATGGTCATAATTTATTCCATTGGAATCGTAAATACGAATTGGATAGTACTTACGATTCCAATGGAATAAATTATGACCATGGAATATTAGTTTAAGCCTTTTGTTATTTTATATATATATATATATATATATGTCATCGCACAGTGAGTGCTGCTAATAAAATAGTTTTCGATGTAAATTAACAGATATATATATATATATATATATATATATATATATATATATATATATATATATATACATTTACATATATATATATATATATATATATATATATATATATATATATATATATATACTTGAATGTAGAGATCAAGAGAGAAATGTATATATGCATGCATATGTCTGTATGTAGATTTGTGTTTGTGCGGGTGTGAGCACGCGCGTGTGTATATATTTTTATATTTGAAAGAAATAAAATGGTATTGTTAGCGTTTTTTTTTTTTTTTCTGTTATCGCTTTCGGTTTATTTTTGTATATGTTATCTTCTGTCTTTGCATTCTTAAATCATTGTTTAAACCGCAACGTATTGTTAATCCTGCATAAATATCCAATTACAATTTCCTCACTGCCGACGATCTTTTTTTTTTCATTATTTAATATGTAATATTTCTTTTAAATATATATTTCAGATTCCAAATCCGGGTTCCTAAATGCGGCAGCCCATTTCCACCATCCACAGTTACATATCCAACTCTACGAACTGAATATTTGTGAAAAAAAAATATTTTAATAACCATGCAAAAAATGGACAATATGTATTTCGAACAAATGGCAACCAATAGATCAGCTTCTTCAGATCTTCATTTCATTCACGGAGGCCCTGAGATAAGAGACCAGACTTTCGGCCATACTTGGTATTCCTTGAAATTGATTGACGTTCTGGAAACATATTACAAACCGACTCTCTCAACACTTGGTCTTTTGCTCAATTCCATATCTGTGGCTGTTTTCCTGCACACGGATCTTAACAGATTGGCTATCAGTCATTATCTGGTAGCTATTGGCATATTAGACAATTTCTATCTCATCACAGTTATTATTCCTTGGTTATCCCGATATGGCGTTGATCTCTTTACTACTATGGGTATTTGCCAGATTATTCTGTATTTGTCGCATTTCTCCTGTTTTCTATCTTGCTGGTACATGGCGCTTTCCATCATGCAACGTTGCGCGAGACTCTATTCTCGTGGCTTGCGTCGAAGGTTCGAAAGCGTCCTCCAGGCAAAGTTCATTATCGTACTAGTCGCTGTATTTGCTGGAGTCGGGTTTCTGCATGTCACCTGGACCCACGGTGTAGTTGATGTAAAAAGAAGGAGTGGAAGTTCAATTATCACGTCAACCAAGTGCACAATTTTACCAGAAGATGCGCCACAAATGCACGATCTCAAAAGAGTGGAACTGCTATTTTCGTTTGTCTTCCCTTGGATGGTAACCTTTTCATTCCTGTTCGTAAGACTCTCCCAGTTTTGCACCTGTCCGCACTGGCTCTGTCCGCCATCCAGCCAGACAAAATCTGAGATTGAGGGCAGTGCTGTACTTGCCAATCCTGTGAGTGGAGCTATCACTGCCCAGTGGAGTGTGCGGACCTTTGATCACGTCCCGAAACCGACTACGGAGAACTTGGATATCCTCATGAATGTGCCCTGCTTGACTATTACAGCTGTTTTCCTCATGTCTAGCCTTCCTTATTTATCAATGATGGTCATCGTGTGGTTTTTCGAAAATGGAGAGGAGGATGATTTTTTCTTGCCGCTCTTTAGAAATGTCTACCTGCTGCATTTCGTGTCCAAGTTTTTCGTTTATTTTATGTCCATTTCAGAATTCAGGCAGGGCATTGTGCTTGCTTTTGGCGGGTTGGCTACGCCAGAAATCAAAAAGGAGATTGCGTTGCAATCTAAAAGCTTGCCCCGTGTCAACAGCAAAACTCGAATGATCGACACCACTGACTTATAACATTTTACAGACTGATTCAAGTTCTATCTTACGTCGATTTCGAAAGCAAGTGTTGTTACCATCCCAACTTATTTTTTCGTTCCAAGTAGAAGATATACCCCCCTCAGATGTAAAACATACTTGTCATTAGCGAATTGTAATCGCCATCAAATAATTTCGATTTTCAATATAATAAATGCATCAAATAAAATAAACAATTTCACTTGAATGTAATGTAATCTGCCATCGGCCAGATTTAGTTGATAATGCTGTCATGTATATTATCAAGATTTACCTAACCGTTTCGCATGTACCACTATTCGATATTAATTTTGTATTTTGTCAGAATTTTCTTATTGTGATTAAAGTGAAATGTCAGTTCTTGAATATGATTCACATATCTTTTTTTTTCTATAAATATGATGTACATTCGAACAATATCCATCAGCGTAAAAAGCATATTCTTTTATGATATAAAGTAGCAACATGAATATTTATAAGAAAAAGAAACCATCCTTTTCATTACAGTAAACGTTTATTTCTATAATAAAACTGATAAATTCGTGTTGAATATAAAATATTAAGTGTACTTATAAAAATGAGCAAAGGGTGTCATATTCGTTATATAGTTCGGAATCTGAGGATAATATTAAAGATTTGTACGCATAAGTACATAGAGGATTGTATGAGACGAAAGACTTGGCCGAATAATACGACTGATGAATCCAC
Organism: Acanthosepion pharaonis; assembly: GCA_903632075.3. NCBI lineage: Eukaryota > Metazoa > Mollusca > Cephalopoda > Sepiida > Sepiidae > Acanthosepion > Acanthosepion pharaonis. The sequence goes on along the minus strand of CAHIKZ030005463.1, from coordinate 929,599 downwards.
AAATAAGTAACTACTAATAAATCAATGTTATCAGTCATTGGGGCGCCTCCATCCCCAAATATTCTATATTTGGAAGAGATTCCAAATTCATTGTCGTGCAGAGACATTAGTTACTATTAGAGAAACCTATGACTTCTGCAAAGAATTAATTGTAATGTTTATAAAAATGTCGTATTACATTACACACACACACACACACACACGCTAGTTCCATTAGGTTGGTGCAAAAATAATGACGTAATAATGTCGTTTTTTGAACTATTTTTAACGTCAAAAACGACATTCTTACGTCATTATTTTTGCACCAACCTATTACCTGTGTATAATGTAACTGGTCATCGAAAATGCATGATTTGTAACCTCTTTAAAAAAAATTTACCTGCATATAATACGACCCGCTATTTTTGCGTAAAAATGATCATGATATCTCACACTATAATCGAGTATATAGGTATATATACATATACAAGGTGGCAATAAAGTCACTATACAGTTACTTACATTAATAATTAAGACAAAAATTAATCACAATCTAAGAAGTTTATTATTAAAATCGTTCTTGTTGATTCTGGTTAATAACAATAAAATTCTATGTTAAATTAATTGCCGATAATGTTCGAGCTGCAAACCACCTCATTGAATGCATTGTTTTTTTGTTTGTTTTTTTTTTGGTTTTTATTATAAGTAACTGTATATGACATTGTTGCCACCCTGTTTATACTTATTGATGAAGTAATACTGGTGATAATAGTGAAATTTAACACACTATTCTTGCAGGCCGCTATGAACGAATTTCTAATTTTAAGACTGTTCGAACAGTGTGGCCGTGTTACTGAATATTTAAGCCCAGGTACAAGTTACATTACGATCAACTTACCTTGATATTAATGATTATCTCAGTGGGCGTCCGAGTTTGGAAATGCCAGATAACAATACCGTTGGTTCACTAATTCTTGTGGTTGTAAATTGAGTAGGCCAAATTGGGACGAACCCATAGGTTTTATTTTTTCTATCACGAAGTCACAACTCATCGTTATCGACAGCTTAGACGGCATAAACAAGAGATTTTTATCTGGGACCGCTGAAATATATTAGAAGTGCTGCCTTCAACAGAGATTATATTTTTTATAACAAGCTAGTATCATTTGGGAGAATAATTTTATTCTCTTTATCTAACAATATTCATAAAAATTAATTCCATAATAGAACAGAAACATTTGTCAGAAAGTAAATATCTAAAAAGAAAACAAAATAGACAAGGTCAGTAATATAATTACGTCATAAGATGAATTTTTGTAACACATGATGTAAAAGATTTCTTCATAATTTCTACAGTCAAAGAAAACCGATTCCTTCATGCAACATTTTTTATGCCACAATTCCTGCAATATAAAAATGTAGACAAATATATGTAGATATTGCTTTCATAAATATTTAAAAAATATTTTGTCGATAATGAATTTCAGTCCATTTGCATTTCATTATAATATAATTATTATGGAATTGTTGGAAAAGAACTCCCACTAAAAGTAACTGGAATGTGTGTGGGGTGCATGCATATGTGTATCTGTGTGCATATGCGTGGATGTGCGTGTATGTGTGTATATATATATATGCAAACAAAATAACGGATATCCCAATGCGAACGATAATAGTAAAAAGATCACCACAACCAATATATATATATATATATATATATATATATATATATATATATATATATACACACACACACATATATATATATATATATATATATATATATATATATATATATATATATATATATATATATATATATATATATATATATATATATATATACTTGGTCTATATACTTGATATATTGTTGAAGCTTAAATATTCAGCATGGAATAATACAACACAAATGTACGTTAACAAAATGTAAAAATTGAAAACAAAGAATAGGTATAATAATATTTACAGTTAGTTTGGTATATTCTTGGGAAGACTGTTCCTGCATAATGGGTTGACTAAATCGCAGTCGGGCAGAGTCTCTTTTCAAGGATTCAATTTCTTAATTGCTCTACTATCTTCCCCTCATTGATTCCGGTACCAACCCATATTTATATGGTCGGTAGTCCAACTTATAAACAATAAATTTTTAGACGAAAGTGTTATTATAAAAATACAACACCATATATATATATGTATACTTGAGATATATATATATATATATATATATATATATATATATATATATATATATATATATATATATACTACAGCATTTTGACACGAAGCTATGTATGCCGACGTGTGTGCGTTTAAATATTTGTGTCTGGCTATATTCAGCAGTATATTTTTATGAAAAGATTTCTCAAATATTCAGGCGGATATATGTAGTTGTGTAAAAATGCCGTTAAAACAAAAAAAAAACCACACACACACATTATACTCCAAATTATTACCCATCAAAAATAATATTTAAACAAAAATAAATTAAATATAAATTCAATATGTCAGATTTAATCCATTTCCTGAATCTATCTATCTATCTATAAAAATATGTATATATATATATATATATATATATATATATATATATATATATATATATATATATATATATATTTCATTGAATAAACAGAAAAATCTCCTCCATAACGTTTTATGGCTTTGATTCCGTCTTTTATACAATTTTCCATCATGTCATCTAATATATTTTTTCTTTTAAACTGATAAATTATATAAAAACTGTCCGAATGTTCTTTTTATACGAGCGCTTTCGGATATACATTTAGCCATTTTCAAGGTTGAAATATTTAACTGTTAAATAAAAGATAGTTTGTTGCATGTATGTATTTATATAACGCTTTTCCTTCAAGAATTAAACAACGTAAAACAAAGACGTATCAAAAACTGATTTCCTAATCAATTTTTGGATTTCCATATTAGGCGTTTTTTTTTTCATCTAAGATAACTAATTCCAACGATGAGAATAGAAACGTAAACAATAATATTTTTTATAAAAAAGACGAAAGTACAATTAAGAACATTATAAAAATGTACAACACCTGTTGATAATAGCAAAAAGCTTTATTATTTATTACAAAAAAATTAACACCTCTAACCTTATAGTTAAAAATAATAATATACCTCTTAGAAGAAAATTAAATAGAACAAATATAATTTACGAATTTAAATGCCTATTAAGGAATTATATTCTTGATCAATCAAAATTCGTAAATAATTATATAGGCCATACTACAGCATGTTTGACACGAAGACTCATCTTCACCTTTGAATCTGATCATAGCTAAAATTAAACATCATCATTTAAATATTCATGGATACCTACCGGAATTAAAACCTATTCGTTAAAATATTTAAATATAAAACAAAATTTAAATATGATGGCATCATTTACATGCCAAAAATCTAAAAATAATTGACGACTTATTAATAAAAACAAAAAACAACACTCAATAGCATCAACTATGAACATGGACACAATAACTTGACCGTGTTTTGAAAATGAAAACATGATATAAATACATACATGCAACAAACTATTTCTTATTTAACAGTTATAATATTTCAGCCTTGAAAATTGTTAAATGTATATCCGAAAGCGCTCGTATAAAAAGAACATTTCGACAGTTTTTATATAATTTATCATCTAAATAGAAAAAAATATATATTTGATCACATGAGAAATTGTTTAAAAAGCTAAATCAAAGCAGCTTTTCTGACTTATTCAATGAAATGTACATGAAAGAAGGATTACTGCATAATACACACACAAACACATAAACACAAAATTGCACACACACATATAAAATATATATGATTTTACTAAATGTTTATGTGAATAAAACTATATTACTATATAATATATATATATATATATATATATATATATATAATCAACATTATAATAATATAATAAAAACAAAAGTAGGAAAAATATTTTTTTAAATTAATTGAAAACCACTTCCATAATAATTGTAATCAATCAAAGACTTTTGTAAAAAGACAGTCGTAGAGGGTATCCGAATGCAGAAATGCAAAACTAAATCTCCTCCATAAAATAATAGCGTTTTATCAACGGCAGCCATCAGAAGAAAAAAAACAAAAAGATCTAAAAACTTTAAAAACAATTATATCTGTCCATTGTTTGACATTGTCCAACCATCTACTAAGTTTTCCATCAACAGTGCCTTGCATGATGGTCTTGCACCGACTATAATAATTTTAATCATAGACGTAGACCGTTTAATGCGCCCAAACCACACTATTTTTCTCAGTTTGACAGTGTCCATAAGAAGTTCCTGGTGGACCAGAAAACATTCAACATTTTTCTGCACAAATTCATTGGTTTTATGTTCCCAATAAAAGATGCCAAGGAGTTTTCTACGTAAAATATGCATTTGTTCTCAAACATAGAAGGAAAAATACAATTGGACCGTTCTCCCTGTTTCTGCCAACTGTTTCCACATTTCAAATCCATATTTAGGAAATATCCCAATTGAAATATTTGAAAATAATTGTCAGACAAATTAGTTCATTTCAGATAAATAAATCTGTTTTGTATATATATATATATATATATATATATATATATATATATATATATATATATATATATATAAATAAAAAAGAAAGAACGGTAAGATATCATTTGTTTTTTATGCTAAGTGATGCTTCGAGCAATTACAAGCATTCGAGAAGAATATGTGTGGCATTTGTTTTAAAAAACTGTAATTTGACTTTTCTAATCAGATTTTTCCTCTGTAGCTAAATGGTATAGCACGTCAGGCTATATAACAGTTCAATTCAGGTTCGATTCTTTTCGGAGGACACATTCAGACGTGTAAATGTAGGTAATACTGTTTATTATAATCAGAACATTTATTTACATATTTGTATCTATAAAAATAATAGTTTTTAATTTTATTTTCATTTTTATCGAAGAACATATATATATATATATAGATATTTAACATTAAGTTTAATATATTTTACATTTTTTTTTTTTTTTTTTTTTTTTTTTTGTAGACTATAGATTATATCAATTCATTACTATTTTATTTAAAATATATATAACATATTCAACTTGATTGTCCATTAAAGTATTTTCTATCAAATGTAAACGAATATAAAATCAAATTTAATGAAAAATAGAAAATTTCTTCAAAAAAGTTTAAGTAGGTGAATATTTTACATACATGATAATGATAACGATAATATTAATAGCAAAAATGTTTTTTTTTTTTTTTTTTTTTTTTTTCAATAAATTTAAATATTTTCATTTTTAGTCAATGAAAATGACACTTACTACAAAAAAGATCTTTTCTTGATTTTGAAAATTTATTTAAATAAAATTTATTTATTTCAAATAAAATCGAAAATAAAGTTTCAAGGAAAAAACAACAATAATTTTCTTTTAAAGTTTTAAAAATACAAAATCCAATAAATAAAATCTAGTTTTAAAGACTATTTATTCAAACAGAAGGAAATCAAGAAAAAAAAATTTTTTTTCCTAAAATTGAACCTACTAAATATAATAAAAGTAATATTAATGGCGAAAAACTATCTAGGAATTAGTAAACTTTATTTTATAAAACCACGAACAATTTTTTTTTTTTTTTTTTTTTTAAAGAATCAAAAATAATATAAAATAAAAAAGTAATAAATATCATAGCAAATAAAATTAAAAAAAACCAACAATTTTATTTAAAAATTTATTAAATTAAAACTTTTTATTGAATTAAAAGATTATAAATATATTTTTAAACAAACCTACACGTAAGTTATTAATTCCCAGAAAAGTAATATAAAAATATGTAAAAAAAATATAGTAGAAAATATATAATTAAGTAAGAAAAATATAATATATAAATAATAGAAAAAACAGATGAAAATTGGAAAATATACAAAAAAAAACTAAAATTAATTGGCTCAACAACATTACATACAAAAACAATTGTTCACTTATATAAATGCATATAAAAATGTTTATCCATCTATTAACAAATGCTTATTAAAAAGCATAACATTTAGCAATACAACATATAAACATTCAAGACAAAGAATTAGATATAACTTTATATATAGGTGATTGTTCAAAAATCAAACTTATTTATAAATAAATAAAATCAAACATAAAATATTTCTTGGCATCTAAAAATCAATAATAATAGAAATAATAAAATTAAGAGATTTGACCCCGTGTCCTCTAATAAAGAGAAACTATTATGATGATTCAGAAATATGCGATATTTCAGGGATATATATTACTCAGAAAAATTTTCAAATGATATATAATAAAAAAAAAAAAAAAAAATATTGAGATAATGAAAATAATTTAAATCATTTGTAAAATTGATGTAAAACGTGGTAGAAAATCACCGAAAATTGTAACAAGAGAAAATGTATAATAGAAACATTTAACAAATTAAGATTTAAAATAGAATAAAATCTAATTTAAAAATATTAAATTTTCTAGACATAACATTTAATTTTAATAATAATACATACAAATTATATAGGAAAGCAAATAATAATCCCCTATATACAAAAAATATTCAAGCATATAGCAATATCTATTAATGAAAAAATTGCAACTAATTCTAGCAATATAAAATATATAATGAAAATATAATGTATATGACTCAGCCTTAAAAACAAATGTTTATTCGAATAACTTTCTTGGTAAAATATATTTTACTAATAATTAATATAAAATAAAAATAAATTAAAATAAAAAAGTTTACTAAATCCGAAAATATAATTTGGTTTAATTAATATTATAAAATAATATTTTAAAAACAAAAAGTAGGAAAAATATTTTTTAAATTAATTGAAAACCATTTTACTTTACCTATAATAATATTCTTAATCAATCAAAGACCATTATAACTAAAAAGAAATATTTAAAGTTTAAGGAATTTTAAAATTGAAAAAAAATTAAACATAAAAATGAATTCTAAGCAAAGTTTCTTTTAAATAATACTACACGCACAAAAAATTTGCAAATAACTCTAATTGTCGAAATAAAAAATAACAGTCGCACTTAATAAAACGTCTAACACTAGGTTTATAATATATAAAAAAAAAAAAAAAAAAAAAAAAATAACATTAACACAGAAGAAAACAAAATGATATAGAAGTCAATTTAAACAAATTTATCTAAATTAAAAGTTTAAAATAATCATGAAAAAAAATAATTTAAACTAGATTATCCTCCTGATAAAAAAGCAAACAATTGAACATTATAAAAAATATTTATATATTAAAGTTAAAAAAATTTTAAAAAAATTAAAATCAGTTAAATTAAATGTTAATTATACATAAAAAACTTTATTAATTAGGTTACATATATTTTTAATTAATAGAAAAAATGTTTAGAAATCTGAGAAATGTTAGAAGTTTTGTAAATTTTTCTATGATAATATTTCAATAATTAAATAAAAAAAAAAAAAAAAAAAATTATTAAATGGAAGAAAATCTTATGAATTAATGGCAAATGCAGAAAACATTGTTTTAAAATTTAATATTTTGATTTGTAATTAAAATTGTATTAAAAATAATAACAAAAAAAATACAACAGAAATTGAAATAATATAAAAATAAAATTAATAATAAACGCAAATACAAAGAATCACACACACACACACATTTATATATATATATATATATATATATATATATATATAATATAATTAGAATTTCGGAGATATACATAAAAAAAAAAAAAAAAAAAAAAAAATGTAAAATAAAACAATGAAAAATTTTAAAGAATGGAAACATTTAACTGAAGTGAAAAAATAAAATTGAAAAACAAAATATTTCAAATTTATAAAGTATTGAAAAAAAATCAAAAAGATGACAAAATATAAGATAACAATTTTTTTTTTTTTTTTTTAATGCAGACGCATCCATTCAATCAGATTACAAAAGACGCAATTATGAAAATTAGAAAAAAAAAACGGATAATTATTACAATTGGAAATATTTGTAATATAAAGATTTTAGCTGTGTATTTAAAACCCGTGGTCAAATTACTCCAAAATTCGCTTAGGATGAAATAGAACTAATGAAATTTACAGAAAAAAAATAAAATTAGTTTTAGTATATTTAAATATATATATATATATAAAATATATATATAAATATATTTATATATATATATGTATATGCATATAATAAGTTCAACGATAACAGTTAGCACTAAACAGATTGTCGCCTCTGTGTGTTGACATCAATTCAATGCCCACACGCACACACACACGTGTATATATATATATATATATATATATATATATATATATATATATATATATATATATATTAGAAGGTCATTGTGTGTTTGTATATATGTACACTTGTGTGTCCCTCTGAGTATGTATGTGTATATATATATTTTCTATAACACACTCGAATATATATATGTATATATTAAAATTATAAATTAATTGATTTAAAATATGTTTTTTTATTTCGATACACAGTTCTAACCATGTTTCAAAAATGGAAGCTGAAATATATTGAGCACTATTTTGTAAAAATAAAAATATCTATATGTACACCGGATTATATATCATACTGTTCTTTATATATATATATATATATATATATATATATATATATATATATATATATATATATATATATATATATATGAATGTGTTATAGAAATTATTAAGAGGATTGGAGATAATCATAGGCACTGGGCCATATGTGGCAGCAATATTCTAAGCATAGCGAATTTTGGACTTACAGATATGTATTTATAGAATAAAATATGATAAATCAATGAGTCTTCCAAAAGACTAGTCATGCTAAAAACAATAATAAAATACTTATCAACTAAACTCCACATACTGTGTTGTATAGTATATGTAAACCTTCTAAAGAAAAGCGTATGTATCTACTTTTTTTAACGCTAAATAATATTAATCTTTTCTAAACAGTTTTTCTTAACTATGCGTATTATGGAATATTTCTCTAGAACAATCACACGGGTCATATGGGTTATCGAAAAGGACAGTCAAACTGTATATGAATTGACCACATTGTGGGATTTTTTGGAAATCTACGATTTTTAAAATGTATATCAGATGTTGAATTTGGGTGTTTGAAAATGGCGGAGAAGATTAGTAACTAGGCAGTAATATGGTAGGGAACATGGCTCCATCTTTTACCCGTAGTACAAACACCAATATCGGATTTCATTACTAGAAGATATGTGCTATCAGTTTTGCTTATTGATATTCAATTACAGGCATTCGTGCACACTTTCTTGCCAAAGGCCATTTTCTCATACTCCTCGCAAGGCAAATCGGATTATACTACACTCTCTACTGCCATATATCCAGCACCAGTTATGGAAATAGAAGCTAAACATGATATAATTTAGAATCTAATTCTGTATACCGTGAAACCTGAGATATTTTATCACCCTAGATTTCTTTTATTCCAATTGTCATATAATACAGAACACATGCTATATATATATATATATATATATATATATATATATATATATATTTATATATATATATATATTTTTATATATATATATATGTTTATATATATATATATATATATATATATATATATATATATATATA